>UELW01000079.1:100449-647949 GCA_900490495.1 Danionella dracula
AAATCTTCTAATGTTTATTAATAAAAAAATTTGAAAACTAGAACTTTGAGAACACATAGTCTCCTCATTCCATTCCTAAACATTATTTGTAATTGAGGCTTTTACTGAGCTAAACTTTACCATCTCTTTGAACAGTTTTTTCCCAAAACACATTCACACATTGAAGTAAAACACCATTTTATATACTACACCAATTATATACACGCCCCTAAAAGTGACATCACATATTTTCCCCGATGGGAGGGGTGGAAGGAGATGTAATGGGGTCACGGATCGGTCACAAAAGGTCATAAAACACTCATCAAATGTTGACATAAACCGTCCTGCATTCTCTCTATTATAATTTCTCTGATCTGTAGCTCTGATCAATCATACTAAAATGGTTCATTATTATAATATAAAAAATGTGTTACAACTCAGCATACTTTTGCTTTATTTTCTCCGGCCCTTTACAAAAATTTTGAGCAGTTATGACTCTTAACCTTGCTTCACCATAAAATATATGCATTCGTATAAGTAATGTTTTTATTAATAAGTATAAGTATTAATAAGGACTGGTAGATAAACGGTGAAAAGTGTACTTTGAACATCATACATTTGAATAATTTATGAGCTATACATTTTAATAAAACTTGAAAATCGCATGAGTTTTGAAAATAAAAAAAAATATGAAAGGTTCAGGTGAAATTGTAAAAGTGCATGTGTTAGGATTTTTCCCGTTTAACTCAAACTGTGTATAATTCATGCATGTGAAGGAATGTGTGTCAGTGAGGGGGTTTCATGACGAATTCAAACCTCTTTAAGCTTTGTTCTTTGCTGGTGCTTTCAGTGTTGAGGCCTTTCCAAGTATTTCCAAATGATGTCTTTGTCATTTCATCTGATATGTTAATGGTGGATGGATCATCCCTGAATAAATGAACACAGGACATTTTTGACGTCAAACTTGAGCCATTCGTCCACAGTGTAAATACCCATTTCATTTCAAAAACATATATGGAGTTTTATTTCTTCTGGAATTAAAAATAGCAGTACCAATAAAAGTAACGGTGGTGAGTGGCCTGATGCCATTTGGAACCATAAGAAAAGGAGTGATACTTAAGTTCATATCTGAGCCTTGGCAGATGCACTATGAAAGACCCTTTACATTAAGTCTAACCAAGTTTTAAACAAAAAGTGTGCATGGTAAGGGGATGTTGTTTGCTCATTTTATTTGGTGAACAGGAATTTGTGTGGAAATTAGCGTAAGTGTCTGAGGTATATAAATAATATTTAAAACGAATTATTCCAAAATGTCATTAGTCTGTGTACCATCTTTCACTAAAAACTACCCCCAAATACATGGATTGATGGATAAAAAGTTAAAGCAAAAGGGAAAGCAGACTAACTTAACAAAACATATCCAACATGTAATTTATGTTACCATGGAGCGTTTTTATTATGTGTATTTTTAAATGTATTTTAATGGTACATTTTTAGAATGTGCTTTGAGAGGTGAGATGTTTCAGTTCCATTCCACATGTGTATAATGACAATAAAATACACTCTATTCTATTCTATTTTACTCTACTCAACTCCACTCTAGTACATTTTACTCTACTCAACTCTACTCTCTTCTCTGATCTGCTCTATTCTATTTAATTATTCCTTTTCTACTATTGTATAAAAACAGGTCACATGGATTGACGTCATCCGACCATTGAAATCGGCAGCATACTAACTTAACAAAACATCAGCAACAAGCTATTTATGTTACCATGGTAACTTGTGTTTTTATAATGTGCATAAAGTAGTAAGATGTTTTGGTTTCATTGCACATTTGTATAATGTGAATAAAAGACATTCTATTCTATAATATTCTTTTTTTTCTATTCTATTATATTATATGCTAATCAAATCAATTATACTCTATCCAAATCTAAGACATTCTATTCAATTCCTCTCCATTCTAATCTATTCTATGCTATTCTATTTTACTTTATTCCATGCATTCAATTCTACTCCACTTCACTTTACTATATTTCATTGCACTCTGCTTCACTCAATTCCATTTCCCTCTTTTCTATTCTATTCTCTTCTATTCTATTCTACTGTATCCCATTAAATAATATTATTTGTCATGTCACTTTACTTCACTCCATTCAACTTTATTTTATTTCATTTTACTCTATTCCATTTTCTTCCAATCCAATCAACTTAAATTGATAAAAAATGTTAAATTCAGTTTCTATCTATTCAATAGTTTTCATTACATTCTATAGCTTTCCATTTCACTCTACTCTTTCCACTTCACTTTATTCCATTCTAATCTTAGTCTATTCTATACAATTATATTCTAGTCCATGCTACTGTTACATTCTATTATTTTATAATATATTCCATCCCATTCCACTCCAATCTATTGTGATCTATCACATGTTCTATTTTTTATATTCTATTCTTTATATTCTACTGTATTCCTTTCCATTGAATTCTAATAATATTTTCTCTATTCTTCTCTAGTTTTAAATGATGATCAACACAGACAAATTTCTTTTAATCTCAGACTAAGGGTTTCGTGATTCCTTAATCCATAGTTTCTTGCACGATTCAATAGAATTTGATCTTTGAGTTACATCTCAGTTTTAAGATGATCTGATTAGTACCTGTCAACAAATGCAAGTATGTGATGCTTACTTATAATGCCCTTCTAGTGGAACTTGAACAATCCCTTCATCTTCCATCAGGACACACTGGTTCTCCTGAATGAAAGAAAAAGAACACTGTTGATCTAATCACTCTGATTCTGCACGGACACTCGATAACTGCAGCCCGTAGCCGGTGAAGCTGGTACCTCCTGCTGTGCATCTTCCATTTTTTTCTTTTTGCTCTCAGGCATAAGGTCATCAAGCCAGCTAAGGTCCCGTTTGGAGAAAACAAAATCCAGAAGTTTTCGGATGAACACCAGAGCTAAGACCTGCAGAGCAACACACAAAGGAAGCTCATGGATGCGCTGAAACACTCGCACACCACACACTTGTGTCTCTCACCATCATGGGAAAGACGATGGCAGCACGCGAGGTCTTGATGACCCAGAGCAGCACCAGGCAGCTCAGCTGGATGATAGTGAACAGGTGGACTTTCCTCAGGGGAACATGCCTCAGGTAGATGAAATCAGGCTGGTGTTTTGCCGGCATTCCGAACAGCTTCAGACGATCAAAGAACTGAAGGAAAAACAAAAACAACACATGTTATTACTGCACACTGCTAAACTGAAGAGAACAAGAGAAATTCATTCATTCATTCATCTTCATGTCGGCTTTATTCCCTTTCGGGGTCGCCACAGCGGAATGAACCGCCAACTCTCTGGCATATGTTTTACGCAGCGGATGCCCTTCCAGCCGCAACCCATCGCTGGGAAACATTCACACACACATTCACACTTTAACACTATGGGCAATTGTTCTTATTCAATTCACTTATATCGCATGTCTTTGGACTTGTGGGGAAACCGGAGCACCCGGAGTAAACCCACGCGATCACGGGGAGAACATGCAAACTCCACACAGAAATGCCACCTGCCCCAGCCGAGCCTAGAACCAGCGACCTTCTTGCTGTGAGACGACCGTGCTACCTACTGCGCCACCGTGACGAACAAGAGAAATCTCAGGTTAAAATAAAATAAACTTTTTAAAGAAAAAAGGACGGCTAAGGGATTATAAAAACCAAGATTAAAAGTCATTAGTTTTTTGGGTGCTAAAAAATAGGATCACACAATTCCAGGTGTTTGAACAGGAATATGGTTAGTTAGTATTGTCTAAAACTGGTTCAAAATTATGCACATTTGTCGAACCATTTTATATTATTACACCAATTATTTAACAACACGGAAACAAGTTATTTCGAAAAGTCCTGAGATGTCTAAGCCCTCACTCTCAATGTGATTCGCAACATTCATGAGTCTTCTCATCTTGGTCTCTAGAGTATCTTTAGTTTGTTGCAGACTATTCGTAAATAGATATTCCATGTATTACAAGCCGAGTGAGGCACAAGCAGAGCAGCTGCGAAGGCAGACAGAAGCACATCGCTCAAGCTAGTTTCTATCGCCTCCTGTCTTGGGAAATCACATTTTGCTGGCAAAGTTCTGGTGCTGCTTACACATTCTTGTATTGTCTTTTATCTGTTATTGGTGTAGAGATGAGACTTATAAATCAGAAATATGTTGAAAAGTTACAAACTACAACTGCATATTGAATGTTAAAAAGTCAGAGGAGTTATGTAACAAGTCCATTCATTCATCTTCATGTCTGCTTTCTTTCCTTTCGGGAATGAACCACCAACTCTGTGCCATATGTTTTACGCAGCGGATGCCCTTCCAGCCACAACCCATCGCTGGGAAACATTCACACACACTCATTCACACTTTAACTCTATGGACAATCGTTCTTACTCAATTCACTTATATCGCATGTCTTTGAACTTGTGGGGAAACCGGAGCACCCGGAGAAAACCCACGCGATCACGAGGAGAACATGAGAACTCCACACAGAAATGCCAACCGACCCAGCCGAGGCTCGAACCAGCGACCTTCTTGCTGTGAGACGACCGTGCTACCCACTGCGCCACCGTGACGCTCCACGTAACAAGTCATCAGATATACAAGTTTCAATGACCTTGAGTACAAACAACTTGAAGTTAGTAGAAGTTTTTTTATGAAAGCATTTCTAAATGAATTGATTAAACATGTAAGAGCCATAGATAAGTGTATTTATTTAAATCCATTTAGTCATTTATTATTATTAGAATTAATCTGGTTTTATTATTGATATATTGTATATTTACTTTGTTAATATTTGTAGAAGTATTTAGTTCAAGATATTTTGTTGAGCATGTTAGATGAAGTCATGCATCTTGATAATTGAAGAGCTTCAGCGGTGTTTGTGTGAAAAGTATGTTAGAAGCAAGAATGTTGTGTTGAGTTTAATGTGTTCGTTACATACACAGTTTTGACCATAAACAGAGCATAAACTCAATGCAACATAAACACAAAAAAAAATTTGGAAAGATGCTGCGTCGTAACTAAGAAAGAATACAAAATACGTGTTCTTGCAGACTTTTTTTAAGCAGAGGATGACCATGATGCATCTGCTTGTGAGCAAAATAAAGACCTTGGTATAAACAAGATACGCATCTAGACTGTATGCAAAACAGAAGACAAAGAGCTTGCATGTACACTTTGAAAATTAATAGTTAAATTATGTCTGATATATTTATTATTTATTGACATAATGCTCATATAATGTGCCTCTATTTTTATAAAGCGTCTGCTGCGATCCTGAGCAATCAATATGAGGTTGACTGTTAAGGTTATTCTTTATTATTATCAAAATTAGTAATTGCTGTTCCTCTGATGTGACTCAAGGGCTTTTGTTCTATGACAAATGTAATTAATAACAGTGCATCTTTAGCCCACTGCTGTGAATGGAAAGAGGAGGGAAGCATGTAAACATTCAGAAGTTTTGTGAAGCATAGCAAAGTTGCTGTTAAATCATTAAGTAAACATTGTTCTGTAAACCCTGCATTAAAGCTCACTGCGTTACAGGTCATGTTTTTGAAACCATAGCCTTCAAGGTACATGGTGCTATATATAAATTACTTAAACAATACTTAAAATAATATTTATATGCACGCTGTTTTGTTTTGAGTCTTGTGTTGCCTCGTTTCCAGTTCACTCGTTAGTGTTTACATTTAAGTGGGTTTAAGGGTGAGGTTAAGCAAGACACGATCAAAGCATGGCTTTCACTCGCAACAGTGTAAATTGAGCAATAGGGAGCAAGTCATTCGCTGGCATCGGCATCACTCTCCGATTTACTCTTGTTGATATTAAAACAAACATACTTCCAATCAATCCAATATTTCAGCACAGTACCTGAATTCCTCGCAGAGATGAGGCTCCCATGTAGAGAAACACCCCATATAACACAGGCATGGGGATGTTCTGAGGACACAGAGAAAATGCCACTGGTTTAGGAGGACTGGACATGAGTGATGCATACCATCGGCTGACGTTTGGCTGACCTTCAGAACAGAGGTCATGAAAACAGAGCTTCCCATGAGGACAAAGATCATGAGGCCGGTAAAGCGCTGCTCTCTGATGCCCAGGAATTTTGGCTGCTCCCCTGGTGCTGAGCACTCAGACTCCAGCTTCAGACTGTTCACATGGCTGATGGAGAGCACGGTCGCCGCCACAAACCAAGGCAGGCCCATGATCGAACACACCCCCAGCATTACCCCCACCACGAACAGGTCCAGGTGATAACCACAGCCTTTCTGTGGAGCACAGGGACCGTCTCAGAAGGCTTTAAACATTTAGAGTGACTGATGATACAATACATGAGAATCGATTAATAAAATGATCAGTTAATAAAATGAACTAACTGAAATTATAAGCTCTTATTAAAGATCTTGATTGATTGGTCAATAGATTGTTTGGTGAAATAATCTTGGGCTTATAAGATAATTAATGGCTGCATCAATTTACATACAGACCTGGCAGAGAAAAATGAGATACTCTCAAAAGCCCATCTTTATAATTTTTCCAGGTGGAATTTTTTTACTGGATTGGAAGAGTAGCACAACCAATTAATCTGTCAAAACTCCTAATCAGTTTGTGATGTCAAACCTGAGAGGGCCATTAACACTTATGTTATATGTTTTTCAAGCTCAAGAAAAGCATGAAAACGTGTTAAAATGACTCCTTCTGCCTTTGGGTGATAAAAACAACTATACCAACTCAGCACCCAACCCATTTCTGTTCACAAAATAATCTTAATATAGATTAAAATCCACATTATTTTCTCCACATCTTAATGGATAGTGAACAGACACACACAGAAGCACTGCACATTGACCAAACTAGCCATAAGGCCAGTCAGATTTTAGACACTTTAAAGAATCCTTTGAATCTGAAAATATTACTTTATGGTACAGTGCAAATAATAACAAAAAATACTGTAGCAAACCTTAAGTTTGTGTTCTTTCCTATTTATAATAACAGCAGTGATTTGCTGGTCCATGAAGATGAGGATGGTGCACAGCAGAGCCGGAATGAAGGTCACAACTACGGTCCACCATGGGTTTGGTCCCAGTGGACTGATAATCCAGCCACGGTCATCTCTGGTAGGCTGAAAAAGGTTATATAATCAATTATTCATTCATCCAGAAAATACTCTTCAATCTTTTTTTCCTAAGTCTTCTATTAACTCACTTTGAACACATTTGGAACCTGAAGTTTGGGAGAAGGAACTCCTAGAGCATAGTCAATCAGGACCATGGTCATGATAGTGATGAATACCGCAAAATCACTGATGATCTGTCTCACCTGCAGAGAACCATTATATAGCATTATTATGAATTCTGTATTAAAAATAAACTATTATCTTATTAATAACCTCAAAGCAAGGATTAATTATTTAACATTATACTACATTAGTTAAAAAAACACTGTAATGACCTACAGTGCCCTGAAAGTCACACTTCTGACCTTGGTCGGGAAGTAGCGACTGGTTTTGAACTCTTTGAGAAAAGAAGACATGGCAACTGTGGAGAAGAAGAGAACAACAGACCAGAACAGGACGTCTGGAATGTATGGGCCATGATGACCACAAGCACTGCCCAGAAACTCTCCTCTGTTGTCCACACAACCCTGCACAAAATGATCACAAAAACATCAACAAAAACTTCAGAGAATTTGATCATTTTATCATGTTCTGCTCCTGTATTAATGTCCTGTGCGCTCTAGTTATTCATTTTCTAAAGTGCCTTAGATTTTGTCCAGAGAGAAGGCAACTGAGTTCGATTACTGAGTTAGTGCTTTTCGAGTGAGAGCATGGACGAGGGCATTGTTACGACAGTAAACAAGACCGGTTGAGTATTTTATTCACAATACTCAGTTTGATTGCTTGCAGAGCATCTTTTTACACTACCAAAATACTACTTTTACATGCTCAGAATTTTAATTAAACAATGTATTATGTTTTAGAAATGAGTGGGTCTCTTTCACTGTTGGAGAAGCAGAGAGCTGTCACTATTATAGATAGTTTAAAAATTGTTGTCGGAAGAAAAAAAAGTGTGTGCCGTTTTGCACCTAATTGGGGTACAATACAGAACTTTGTCACTTGAGAGCAGATTATTTGAATGGAAAATATTTTCTTTCTCCAAGATTTCCTCTAATCAATTCAGCTGGTCAGCTTGGTAGGATTCTTCACTGACGGCTTTTGACAACCGCTGATACCCCAGGGCTCCACATAATCGCATCAGCAGAAACCCTATGATCAGAGCTCCAAATAAGTAGATATCTTCAAAGTCCTCCAGGGATAGAGCGGCCCGGCACACAACGCTCCACTTCTCCCATCCGTCCCTCGTGTTGCCAGCTCCAAACGCTCCAGCAGGGCAGGTGGGTCCCCCGAACCAGAGCTTCTCGGTGAGAAGATGGTGCCAATTCAGAGACAGCTGATCAGATCCATAGATCTTTGTTTGGAGTTTAGAGAGCAGGACGAGGAGAGTCTCAGACAACACAAGACCGAGGGAGCCAGCAGAAGAGATGGCGAAGGGAGAGAGAGAAAGATGCGATCGCCTTCATCAAGATCCAAAGGAGAAGTAGTTTTTAACTAACCATCAGAAACTGGTCAAATTACATGCACATCTGCATAATAGCTCGCTCAACTCAAATAGTCAGAAATATGACCTTATACAGGTTTATACATTCTACAAGGTTGCCTCAAATTGTTTTTATCATATGAAAAATCAGCATATGTTATTTTGGACATTCAAGTAATAATATAAATATACATGTATAAATTTGACTGAAATAACTCAAATATTGTCCAGGTCCCAGATTAAGGAAAAATTAAACAAATATGCAGTGCTTGTTTTGATGAAGACGCAGAAAAGAAAATTTACCTTGACATCCAGGCCAAACCAGTCGATCTCAGATACACTGATGTTGTTTTCTTGCCAGTAATTGAGAGTGGCATTACTGGGCTCCTTCGGCACTGTGCACTTACACCTGCAGGAAACACAAGCATATTACATCACTATCCAATGAGATAAATAGAGAAGCGCTTGCATCTAGGTACTTACGAGTACTGAGTGAGCTTGTTGAGGTCATTATGCATGTTGAAGGGGTAAGTCTCACCCAGGTGAATGAGCTTTTCTAGAGCCTCGTAGATAAAGATGATGCAAATGAGGGATGCAAAGGCCTCCTCTGTGAAGCGGGTGATGTAACACACCAGGGAGCTGGCATCGGTGGCCACCAGCAGGAGACAGAAAAAAGCTGTCCACAGACCAATACACACGCGCAGAGAGAGATAGGACAGACCGTACTCTCTGAGGAGAGAAGAGATATATGTGCAGAAGGTTGACTTTTGACTCTTGATTTTCTAATCATGTGTGGTGTCTAAACATTTTTTCACCTGACATAAATTATCTATTAAAAGTCACACCCTTTAAATTCAACCATAATCATAAACTGTTTCAACCCAAAACTTGTCCATTAGTTATTTCAAACTTAATTATGTTAACCTAACTGGTTCATTCGTGTCCAAATTGTGTTGAAAATATTTAGTTCATTTACTCCCATTAAAAAAAACTTTAAGCAGTTTTCACAGCTTGTCTAATTTACTAAGATGCAGACTCAGCTTTAGCCATTTTATACCCTTAGCAGTATATCAAATGTGTTGTAATTTTTTGTTGTTTTATTGATGTCAGAGATCAGAAATTGTGCCAGTCAGATCCTCAAATAACTTAATTGTTAATAAACATATTTTAGTCTGGGGCCTGAAGAAAACAGTTAGGGGTTTGGTTTTATAGTAGGTCAGTTGTTTCTACTTAGGGACTCACAAAGTTACGCATTTTTTTAAATCCCATTTTTAACTGGCATTTGACTGTCAATCTTTATTGATCCTGTAATGCTTACTATCTGCATTTACTTTGTTTTTTGATCCGACTGTTCAGCACTTTAAAGGCCCTTTATTAAAAAGGTTTATTATTATTATTATTTGTTCATATATAATATAATTTAATGAGTTAGTAAATAAAGTTTGTTCATATCATGGGCGTACTTCCCACTGGGGACATGCCCCCCACTTTTGATTATGCCTGTGCTTTTATTTTAAAATCTTAAATTCTATCACAGTACGCAGTGAGAAGCCTGTAATACATGACTGGCATGCAGATTTACAGAACAAAAATGAAAATATTGCTGGTCTTTCCAATACAAGACTTTAACACACACACACTTCTTCATTTCACCACACAAACGCTCATTTCTGTCCTGTTTCTGGGCCTCAACTGCGTCTTCTTCCCATTGTGATGGTCACGGTATACTCTGCAGCCAAATATAATTATTTAATGTTTTTCTCTCTCTTGTGAATTTGCCTTTAGTTGTTTATGTGACTTTCAACTTGCACGAATTCAGCTGACTGACAGACAGATCGCGTCACAAACCGGTGTCTGTTTATCTTACTGCTGTCGATCGATTAATCCCAATTTGAGCGTCACGGTGGCGCAGTGGGTAGCACGGTTGTCTCACAGCAAGAAGGTCGCTGGTTCTAGCCTCGGCTGGGTCGGTAGGGTATCTCTGTGTGGAGTTTGCATGTTCTCCCTGTGATCGCGTGGGTTTTCTCCGGGTGCTCCGGTTTCCCCACAAGTCCAAAGACATATGATATAAGTGAATTGAGAAAAAACAATTGTCCATAGAGTATGAGTATGAATGAGTGTTTGTGTTGATGTTTCCCTGCGATGGGTTGCGGCTGGAAAGGCATCCGCTGCGTAAAACATATGCCAGAGAGTTGGTGGTTCATTCCGCTGTGGCGACCCCGAAAGGGAAAGAAAGCCGACATGAAGATGAATGAATGAAGTTTACTGTTCCTGAACTTCAGCAAACAGAATCAGGGAAGCTGACAATTTATAAATCAATATGGAAAAATTTATATTTAAGTTTGATTTTGTAAATTGCTCCCTTCTAGTCCCAATAAAAATGCATAAAAATATCTCTAAATGCTTGTAAATCAATAAAAGGAGCCTCACTTGCAGAATTTGAAGAGGATTTTCTCAAAAACCAAGACTGGCCCCGTGCTGCCCAGGATAGTGAGGGGCTGGCCAGCAAACACTGAGTATGCAATCCCCGTCATGGAGGCTCCAAATAGAGATTCTATAGCGCTCTGACAAAGAAATGAAAGAGTTGAATACATCACAAAATAATAATTCAGCTTTTTACAAGAACCATTTCATCCTAGTGAAGAACAGTACAGAGGTATACTTACGATGCGCCCTTCTGTGGCTTCACCCAGCAGTCCTCCAAAGGTGATGACAGGAGACATGCAGGCGCAGTAGAGAAACAGAAACGAGGCCAAACACTGCAGGCTGATAGCATCTGTGTAATCAGACAGATAGTGAGGAGCCTTGCGCTTGATGTCCAGGAAAAATCCACCAAAAAACCTTTAGGAGAAAGTAAGCGTTAATCTTCTGCCCAGCTCAGCTAACACAAGAATATGTGTTTGTCTGTATAGCGGACCTTCCTGTACGCTGAAGCTCTGGCCCTCCATGACCCCCGTGCTCCTCGGTCTCCCCCAAATCCGTACCTCCATTGGCCAGAGGAGGAATTTTTCGCTTTTCCTTTTGAGATTAGAGATAGAAAACAACCTTTTTATTGAGCCCAGATCAAAGACTAACAAATCACCATTGAGCTTCACAATCGTCAGTGGAGAACTATTCAGGATTGTTTCCCTAAAATGTAAAAAAAAAAAAGTAATTGTATTGCTCTACAGCTGATCAGTTTGCCGTCTGTGATGCATGCTTTTCTTGCAAGCATTGACTTCTATGTTTAGTCGAAGTGAAGATGCAATCTTAAGAAGAGATCTTAAGAGGAGAGTGGTACGAGTGACACCCTCAACCCTAGATAGAAGTTTATAATATTTGAACACTTGTGGACATTTACCATCATGGCAACCAATCAGCAGCATCCTCTAGAGTGGGAATAATAGCAATAGGGTAGCTAACCTGGTCAAAGCAGACTTCACTTGTCTAAGGAACAAGTGAATTGAGATTTTTCAAGCATCCATCCAGAGATGTTGAGCATGTTAACCTGCTTTATGTGTGAGCAAAGGGTCCGATTGCACTTATTTGGTTCTTACATCATTCATTTCAAAGTAGTTTTTGCCAGTTGGACCTCTCTTATTATAAGGTTCTCTCAGACATTTTACTCAAAATTCAGTTTTTACAATTTTCTGACTCTTTCTCATCCTTCTTTATATTATGTTATGTGTAAATGTGTAAATGTTTGAACTATTTACTAAAAAGAAACAAAGATTTTGTCAGCAAATTTGAACGCATACTGAAAAAGATAAGATTATATGTTAAGAGCCTATCTTTCTTTGACATGTTCCTGACTGCAAAAACTCAACACCCTTCTTAATGAAGATAAAACATAAAACTCTTAATGAAGAAAGAAACTCAGAATCCCATGACGACAACTTGTTCCTCAGAATAGTAGATAAAAGATGGATGAAGATAAGTCTCTGTTTATTGTGTGATTCCATGCTCGATTAATAATGAGTTTAAACGAAAGCAGCTGATTTGTTTGCCACTTACACGACACGCCAAACTTCTTACTTAACCTAATTAATCTTGTGGGGTGTAGGCCATTTCATACGGGGATATTTGCAATTGCAAAATTTAAAAGGGGGGAGCGTCAGAACCAGGAACAAAGAGGACGTGATGCGAAAAGATCTTTGAGGATGCGCAAAGAGCGTGCAAGGAGGAGGCATGCCCATATAAACACATCTATATTTAAGGGATATTTAGGGTTACTCCATTTCGCACCTCAGGTATGAGAGTTCTATTTGAGTTCAGCTTTAAGGAACTGCAGTCAAAAGTCAGTTTTCTGCTAGGCAGTACTTCGTGAAGTCAGGATTTGATTTGTTGAATTTATCCAGATATCCGGGAGACACAAGTGTCGTGTTTATTTTCATTCCTCTGGGAAACAAAGTTCAGCCATACATTCAAGACAAAGAGTTCTAATGTTTTGAGAAGGAGAGGTAATAAAGAACAGCTTGGCATTGGATATCCTACCACTGCTACGCTGACGACACTCAACTCTATCTGTCGTTCCCCCCTGATGACCTGTCAGTAACTACCCGCATAACTGACTGCCTGAACGACATCTCTACTTGGATGAAGAACCATCACCTACAGCTCAACATGGCCAAGACAGAACTTTTGGTAATCCCAGCTCATCCCTCTGTGCATCACGACCTCACCATCCAGCTGCAATCCTCTACAGTCACCCCTTTTCCTACAGTCAGAAATCTTGGAGTGATTTTGGATGAACAGCTGTCCTTCAAAGACCACATCACAAAGACAACTCGAGCGTGTAGATTTGCACTGCACAACATTCGAAAGATCAGGCCCTTCTTAACTGAGCATGCAACTCAACTCCTGGTTCAGGCTCTGGTTCTCTCACGTCTGGACTACTGCAACGCTCTCCTAGCAGGACTTCCATTAACTACGCTCAAACCTCTGCAGATGATCCAGAATTCTGCAGCTCGTCTTATCTTCAAGGAACCGAAACGAGCTCATGTTACTCCCCTCTTCATCACTCTTCATTGGCTCCCCTTTGCAGCTCGGGTTAAATTCAAATCGCTAATGCTGGCATACAAAACTATCTCCAGATCAGCCCCTGTCTACCTCCATGAGCTCATACGCTCCTACATGCCCTCCAGAAGCCTGCGCTCAGAGAAGGAACAGCGACTTGTGGTTCCATCCAACAAGGGCAGAAGATCTCTCAGCAGAACCTTCTCTTTCACTGTCCCTGGTTGGTGGAACAAACTCCCTGATCCAGTCAGGAAAGCAGCAACACTAACAGCTTTCAAAAAGCAACTGAAAACTCTTCTCTTCAGAGAACACCTAATATAAAAAAAAAAATAAAAAAAAACTACTACCTTCTTTTTCCCTCCTCTGTCTTTACCTTCTTCCCCTACTGCTTTGGTTTTTTGATCAGTTGATACAATTTCTATTGTGAGAAGTTGAGATAGACTTTGACGGTGTAACAAATTGCATATTGTCTCTCCCTAATGTAAGTCGCTTTGGACAAAAGCGTCTGCCAAATGCATAAATGTAAATGTAAATGTAAATGGATATCATTAAATAACTTGTTGCATGTTGTCAATTTTATAACGACATTTCCATGCCGGGAGAAGCATAAAATGTATGGATTGGAAATGAAATAGGATTGGTTCCTAAATATGTGGGTCAAACGACTTCCTGGGCAGGTCTTAGCCAAAGATAGCTGCCAAACTCACCAGACAAGCTGCAGGAGGACCACCTCCAGAAGCAGACGAGGGTTCCAGTTACATTCACAGTGTTACAGTTATAAAGTACATTAAAAAGAATTGTACCTTTCTCTGGCTGTTTCAGTGAGGAAATCCTACTAGGACTGCAACAAGGATTTGATTAAATCAATTAATATTATTTTTTTAAAAGTTGGCAACGAATGTCATAATTGATTCATTGTCTAGCACAGGGGTGTCCAACGTCGGCCCTGGAGAGCCGGAATGCTGCACATTTTTGGTTCAACCATCATGAAACACACCTGTGGCACTAATTATGGTCCTCTGATTGGCTGAAGTAGAGTAGTATGCATACTACAGCAGGGTTGCAACTCAAATGTGCAGGGCTCCGGCTCTCCAGGACCGATGTTGGACACCCCTGGTCTAGCACAACACAGAAAAATTTGATCATTTAAAAATAACTTTGCGTGGACAACTCAAACACAATCTCGCACATTGTTGCTACATGTTAGCACCTAGCAGACTTGACGCCTCATAGACCGGGCAGAGCAAAAAAAAACAAATGAAGGTAGAGGAAAGGTAATGGCAATAGCAGACAAATCAGTGCAACCCAAGGTAGGAGCATGTCACACTAAATCAGTGGTTCTCAAATATTTTCTGTCGCACCCACCTAAAAAGAAAAAAACATCTCGTCCCCCTCCCCCCCGCAACTATAAATAGTATTATTTGTCTTTAAATTTGTTATAAGTACACCTCTGCATAACACAGTATCCTTATTAACGTATAAGAGAAAAAAGAAAGAAATATGGACCAACTTACAACAAAGAATAGCTTTATTAACTGTAGCAGAAAAGATTTAAGGTGTATCTGAAATGTAAAAAAACATTAAATCCTTAATAAAACTATAAACATTGTTTGACTGATCGTGATTGCTGGCAATATTCGGAACGTTTTCGCTGAAAAAACTCAAGCGGCTTTTCTCCTCGTCTCCCACCGCAGTCACAGTGAAGCCAAGTGCTACAAACGCGTTATATTTCCTCGTCTTAGCTTTCGGGAGACTTTGATTTGTCTCTTTATCTCTTTCTCTCTCTGTCTGTCTTCTACACTTCGTGTCTACACTTCATACTCTGCCAATGAGAGCACCACTGTCCTCTAATGTAGTGGAGTAGTATTGCACTTTATTCTAGAACAGTAAAAAAAAAAATTGAAAAATAAAAAAGCATGTTCGCCAAGGTCAAACGCGCCCCCCTTGACGGAGCCTTGCGCCGCCCCACTATTTGAGAACCACTGCACTAAATAAACTTAGCTGCAAAATATGGGATGTCTTGGCCAGAAGCACCGGTCAAAGATTACCTGACATTACCCTAACATTTACAAGTGCAGCACACCTGACTACGGCTGATTGACCGCATCACAATGATCCCACGTCTGAAACCCAAACATGCTTGAGAGTTTAACAAGGAGGAAGGGAGTTCAGCAGTAGGGCAAGTCAGAATTCTTCTTTTGTTACGTTTTTAAGTGAGAAATGTAACCTCCGTGTCTCGTGTAACATCCAGCAGCATGACAAGTTTGCTAATAATCGCTAATAACAATAATAAAGCAGCTGTGGTATAGATTCAACGCAAGACCAAAAACCCATTTTTATTCTCTCACCTTTTAAGGACTGTTTACTTTTTCAATCTATTGTCATGTATAAGTATAGGTAGATAATATGGTCATTTATATTTCTCTCACGTCATCTTTAATCTCTTTGCTATAATTTTCCTGGCTCATACTTTATGCTACGGAATTCCTCATAGACTGTGGTGTAACAATGGCTTGGTGGAAATCTGTCCCAAAATTAAAATCCAGTGCACACTCATTGGGGTCAAGGACTCGTGAGGTCTGCCGTACATGACAGCATCAAAGTGAGGGAGGAATACCAAGAACAGTCCTTTTTTTCCTTCGTCTTAATAGATGAATAAGACTGTTGCACAAGATCCAAGCTCACAAGCAGTTTAATCAAATTCATTGGATCTATGATTAAACTAAAGCATTAAATCCCTCCCTCCCTCCATCTCTCTCCCTCTCTAGCTCAGCTAGTCTCTTTGAAGAGAAGTGTGGCCTGACACAGAGTGTGTGTCTGCGTGTGTGCGTGCGTGCGTGCATGCGTGTGCGTGTGTGCGTGTGCGCGTGTGTGTGTGTGTGTGTGTGTGTGTGAGAAAAACCTGCATGCGTTTGTGAATGGTGCTATAAAATGATATTCTAAATGTAATGTTTCCTCAGGTCTTAAAACTGCAAATCCCAAAACAGCTGTCGTGGTTCTGAGGGCTTATTAACATGAGGACATCTTAAGGGTCGAAATCTAGAATTTTATGTTTTTACGCACTTGCACATTAACAGTCCTTGCTATTATGAACTATGGGTTTCTGTGGATGATCAGGGTTAATTAATAACACTCCAAAATGTGTTATTGAATGCTTATTCAAAATAGTTACCCTTGTTTATTAGGATAAATGAAAATTAACGTCTTTACACAAAATTATATGTGTTTACAAACTATAATAATGTCAAAGAATTGAAGTGCTTCCTCACTGAAGTTGGCTGTATAGTTGATTTAATCATTTATCTAAAACAACAATTCCAGCCCTCTAACTCTGTCTTTTCCCTAGTCTTCCTAACATTTACCTCTCGTTTAACGCATTCTCCAAACCATGACATATATTGGCCTTCATAACACTTACAAACTGTTTTCAATGCTTTAAGATGCAACAAATAAGTTATGCAAAATCCCCAAAAGTCAATTAATAATTTATAAACAATCAAAAATGATACACCAAAATGGTCAAGCTAATGTTTTAATAGTGCTATAAGTTATAGATTATTGATTTTGTTATTATTGATGATCATTTAAAAGCGTGACTCACCCTCTAGCTCCTCTTTCTCAAAGTTGGTGTTGAGCATCGAGCGTGTCCCACCCCTGTCCAACACAGCTTCCTCATCGTGTCTCTGAAAAAAAGATTTCTCTTCTTAGTCATGATAATAGGCTTACAAAATGAACAAAGATTTCCAAGACAAAAGTCTAAATTAGTTTAGATGGAATATAAACCATCAATAGCTTCCTTACTTGGACTAATATCATTTGGCCAATCAGAAGCTTCTAGAGGGGAACCAACTCTGAATCAGTAAAAACTAATAATAATGCTGTAATTGGAATTTCTACCTGCACCTGCTCACAGAGAGTTTGCGAGAGCTTGGAGCTTAGATAACGACTTTGTTAAATTGATCGCCGAACTAATGATTTCTCACACAAACCCAAGGTTTATCTGTTATTTCACAGAAGTACAGCAGGATGTAATGTTATAGATGTTGACTTATGAAGATATGAAGCTAATTATTGAGAAAACAAAAAAATAGCATGGTTGAAAATGATTAACTGATTGAATGGGTAAGTATAAAACCATTATAATCTTGTTTTTTGTTTTCATATAAATTAAACCATCAATAGTTTTCCATAGTGGTAGATTATATGGTACATTTATATTAATAATCATTCTGGGGCATTAAGGTGAGAACTATATTTGTTGTGTCATTTATCTCTCTACAAAGATAAATGATTTGATATATTCCTTCCGGGGCCTTCTTTTGTTCTCCTGTTTGTACTTTTATGCTACTTCGTCTAAGATGGTCATCGAGAGAGTGAAGAGTACCCTCATTGATGTAACATCAGCACTCACTCACTCGCATGTCAACAAAAGATCCACATTTATTGGTGGAGCGTTGAGCTTTGCCTGAAGTTAGACCCTGACAATATGGCAATAAGGCAAACCTTTTTCGCTTTTCGCTCTTGATCTGTGCGGCCTCATCCGCAGCCATTGTTTCAAAAATAAAAACGATTCAATTCTCACGCTCGGTGAAGATTTGTATCGAAGTTCGCCCCAATGTGGCCTTACCTTTAAGCTGGATTTGTAGTCAAGGGTCAAGTTTGCAAACTGCCTACTGCGAAGGCTAATCATCAAGCCCATCTATAACCGTAAGCCTTGTCTCGTAAATACAGTGTATTCATAGTTGGTGGTCTTTTCACTGATCAATATTCCAACAAGGCATGATAACAATGCCAGCCAAAACACAACGGAAATTGTAAAAAGCTATTAATAAATGCTAACAAATTACATAGATATTATTTTATACAAATGCAACTATATACATCCATTGCTGCTGTAGAAGCACTGATATCTATTCCAAAGTGGCAAAATAACATGCTAACTACTAGCTAAAACACAGATGCTGACAAAGATTATATATGACCTATCGGAAAAGTCTGATTCTGTCATCTGATGATCTTAACAGGGGGTGGAAACCAATAAAGAAATTGGAAGTGCTTGCTCTACATCATGTTGACCACACCAACGTGTGCTGATTGCGAGGTTTTAAGACATAGTTAAAAATATTCATACATGTTTTCATAGGCTTCACAAAAGGGATACCACAGGGTAGTGTAAACGCACACCCTTTGAGGTGGGCAATTTGTAGGCTTGACATTCAACTATAAGGTATATTGGACTTTATTAGATGACAACCTGTAACTCACTCATTTCTCTTTTTCATCTGACATTGAATTCACATGAAAGACATCCTAAAATAGCCGTCTTTCTGAGCTTAAACATAACAGACAGTTTCCATGACAACTAATGTGGCATGCCACAAGTTGCCCTCAGAACATAAATGACATTGTTTTGCCCCTGTAAAAAAACAAAGCCATTTATTGTAAAACCAGACTGAAATATATGAATTTTTATATGATGAGAAGTGGTAACTTGAAAGCATGGTTAATAAACAAGCATTGGAAGCTATGTTGTATGTGTAGAAATATGTAAGGACTTATGGTGTGGTTCTATACATTTTCTGAAAGGGATTAGTTTGGGTTATACTCTCTAGGTTGAACTGATTTTTCATCCTGACAACAACTGCATTTCCTGAGAGTAACATCTGGCTCTGTACCACATCAATATATGTACAGTACATCATAAAAGGATGAATGATGGCAAGGTGAACCACTTGTGCCTTATATCAGAGATGTTCACATACATTTAATGCCTTCTATTTAATGTGTGGCAGTTGTGGTCCGGTGCATAAGGAGATCGACTGGAGATCAAAAGGTCACCGGTTCGATCTACTGAGGTGGTGAGTGATGAAACACTTGCTCTCCTGTTTTCAACAGGAACAGCCTCGAGCCTCGAGCAAGACTCCAGTTCCCCAACTGCTCCCCGGGCCCCGCAGCCGGGTGGGTGCTCATGGTGTATTTGTACACTTGGATGGGTTAAATGCAGAGCACAAATTCTGTTTATGGGTGAATCCATATCTGGCCAACTGGTAACTCACTTTATTTACCCCTTTTTCAGACACTCAAAGACTTTTTACAATATACAAGAGCTTATTCATTCACGCCACATTCACACACTGGTGGTGATAAGCTACCATCACCAACCCCCCCCCCCCCCCCCAGTAACTCACATCCACACAGGCCACAACGGTAGAATGGACCTGGCGGGGATCAAATCCCTAACCCTCCTGTTATAGAAGGACCAACTGCACCACTAGGCCACTTGCTGCTCACATCAGGAGTAATGAGAATACTTACAGTGGAAATGACAAGAAGCACTTAGTGTCAGATGAGCAGGACATTCCATGGGAAGAGATTATCACTCTGTGCTGGAACATTGCACAGATGCACGACACAAGCATCCACGTGAGAGAAAGCCCAGAGGATCATGGGAGCGATAAGCATATGTTGTAGATGTGTGGACAAAAAAGGTTCAAAGTGGGTCATACAAAGAACTTGATGAGTGCTTATTCATATTTCAGCTTCCTTATTCCCTCCACAAACTGTTAGTGGCCTCTAAATCACAAATACACAATTGCATACTAAGCTATTTAATTTTGTTCCCTTTTACTCAACAGAATGTTTAACTTAACGATAAACATATAAACAATGACGTTTACATCTGAATAAGTTCTAACTCCAAAATCTGCCTTTTACTATGAAAATGTACTTAAAAGCCAGGAGTAAGCGTTAAGATTTTCTGAAATTCACATCTGTTGTCGAGCTGTGCAATTAATCAAATTTGTTTACAATATCAATTTCAGACCTTAACAGTCATAACAACTATATAATAGCAAAAAAAGATGAATGCATTTATTATTTATTTTATAAATCGATTATTATTCTTGATCATTTTCCCATGATCGAGCAGCGATAGGACAGGAGTGTGATCTTTAGACCTGGATCCCAAGTACAGAGACAGCAGATGTCTTGACAGAAGGACTCTCTTTTTAGTGGAAAAGTCTTTCCAAAACAGCAATCTTGTAGTACAAACAAAACCCCCACAATAAGGTAATATAAGCTACAAAGCTTACAAAATAAAAGACAAATAGTAAACTGACAAAATACTGGCACAGAAAGAATCTAACAAAACTCACTAAACCTGCCGCTGATAAAGATGGCAATGAGCCACAAGAGACTGAACAAAACATTGAGCTTATAGAAGAGGGAAATCAGAGCAAATGCGGAGAAACACAACTGAAAAATAAAAACTGTAACATGTTCACAGACCTCAAATTATTGTATAACAGATTACACAAAAATATTTTCTTGATGTTCACCACGGTGGCGCAGTGGGTAGCACGGTCGTCTCACAGCAAGAAGGTTGTTGGTTCGAGCCTCGGCTGGGTTGGTTGGCATTTCTGTGTGGAGTTTGCATGTTCTCCTCGTGATCCAAAAACATGTGGAATAAGAGAATTGGGTAAAAACGATTGTTCATAGTGTTTGAGTGAGAATGAATGTGAGTTCATGTCCAAAAGCATATTTTATTGAATTATATCAAGGAATTCTGACTTACTGAAGCATCAACTTCTTCGAGTATTGGATCGCAGTTGTTTTTTTTTTGTTGTGGAAAGCGAGATCTGCTGTGTTGGATGGCTGTACCAGGAAAGCAGCTCATTTCTACTGTGTGGCCTCAGGTCGAGTCAGGCTATTCGCTGCCAAAAGTGTTTTTAGTCATTGCACATATGTATTGCTATTAGGTGTGTTTTGCATTTAGTGTAGAGCCAAATTAACAGTAGTCACTAACAATATCAGATGACATAGTCACTAACAATATCAGGTGAACTAGTGGTTGCCATGACAACCTAGGCCAGCAGCCTCTTAAGGGGCCTGCCTGCTTTGATGTCATCAAAATGAGCCCTTATCACACCATCTCATCCTCTTAGAGGAGAGATGAAGGACATGTGTAATATCTCATTAACATGTAGGACTAGCACTTGGTGAGGGTGTAACATAAAAAGCCAGAGAGGGATTCATCAAGCTAACACCTGTGAACCATATGCACACACACACACACGCACGCACCCCCACGCACACACACACACACACACACGCACACCCCCGCGCACACACACACACACACACACACACACACACACACAAACAAACATGTTGAATGAACAGCCTTATTGCCATGTGTTCCCAGAGCTAAAGAGCATCCCGCAGGCCAAATTCCCTTTGGATGAATAAGCAGCTTCCTGTCTACAACTGAGGTGTGACATTATATCTTAGCTCCCCCTCCATAGGTCTCATCCTGATCTTCCTCACTAATCACTCGCTCCTCTTTATGTCCTTCGCTCATTAGACTTCACTCTGCACGCTTCACGAGTCATATGATCGTTCATGGCTGCAAGTCTTGAAACATGATGAGGAAGACTTGCACATATGGACACATGCTTACATGAACCATTCTACCATTCATTTGAGAGGAGGAGGGATGGTGACATGCGATATATATGAATTGAGAAAAAACAATTGGTGTGTGGATGTTTCCCAGCGATGGGTTGTGGCTGGAAGGGCATCCTTACACAGCGTAAGACATTTGCCAGAATAGTTGGTGGTTCATTCCGCTGTGGCGACCTCGAAAGGGAAAAATCAACAAGATGATGGATGGATGGAATGACTCCGATATGAATTAATAAATATTTTCAAAAACTGTTTTTTCATGCAAGTTTGAAAAAGCAAGTTCAACAAACCCCCTTCTCACTGATATTGGGGAGTTGTCGTGAAACAGCCTTGAACCCGCGTGCACCCAAACACTAATCTCCCTCAATATCACAATCCCCAGAATACGGAACCAATCCAAGATACTAAGAGATACTTTGATGTCATAAAAGTCACCATACGACAATCATACCAACTAATCACAAGATCTGGGTAATAGTCGTCTATCATTGCTATTTTGTTGTTTAAAATAACAGAATTAAGAAAAAATGTTACACCGTGTAGCAATACACTCTGCATAATAAAAAATAAATGGAAGTTAAACATTTTACTACCAATATATTTGAGGTATTTTCTTGTTAAGTTTATACCTTGTTGGTTTTACAATGGAAACTAGTACTTTATTTACAGTTTAAAAAAGTGCAAATTAACGCTATGTATATCACGTTATGTATATCTGGGGGAAGGCAATTCTGTCTGCTTTTCAAACTCCTTTTGACTGAGCGTTGAGTAATCTGAGCATTTTCTCAAATATAAATAATTAGCCAGTTCTGGTTTCTGGTTGGAATGAGGAATAAATACATTTATGCTCCACAAGCGTTGTCACATCAAGGCTGTTCCTTCTAGCTTTAGGAAGATGCTTCACATTAAACCTGTCTATAGCATCTTTCCCATCAGTCAGTCTCTCTTGGAATCCACCCTCACATCATACCCCATTTAACTATCACAAAAAGCCCGCTGTGAAAGGCAGACAAAGAGCAAGTGAAGGACAGGACAAGAAGATACATACTCGCCTTCTTTTGCCTTGTCAGTCCAACAAAACTGTGCATATTGATATAAATAATCAAACAGTGCTCTTGTGAACTTCTGTGCTGTAAACAATCAATATCTCAACCACACTGACTGTGTACAAAGACATTCCAGTATGCTTTCTCTAAACCAGCATCCATTAACTATGCAAAACAGCTTTTACATGTATATTCACACTACATTCCTGAATAGCAATGGATCTCATCATGACGCGAGACTAAATAGAAAGAGTTTAGCTCTGAAAGGCTCTTTTGTGAAGACTGATAGGAATTACTCTCTGAATTTAAGCTAACATCTCTATTCCCCAGGCCTGAGTACATTTTCAAAGTCTTCTGTCTGAATCTAAGGATACCCTAGTCGACGCAAACACGCAGAAGAAGATGTCTAAATCAAAACATCAATGGGACAAAAGGTTATCTATTCTTTATGGCGTCAGATCTAGCATCAGATCATAAACAGCTTTACATTTAAACATTTAAAGGCAGATGAAAAGATCATTTCATTTAGTGTAATAGCTGTTTTATTCTACGGGCTGGAATGAGCAACTTTAATACTTTAAGAAACCTTTTTTGTGCCACGGACCGGTTTAATGCCAGATAATATTGAGGTGTGGTGGATAAATTCAACAATATAATATAAAACGACCTGCATGTAAACTGTGAATCCACTCTACCTGCAAAGCAGTTTTGAGGGCTTCATTGCCTCGTTTGAGAGACGGTTGTCTGGGCAACCTACTGTTATTAAGGAAGCTTGATGGCAAGTGTTCTCCTCGCACTACAAAAAGCAAGGAATTGTGCAGGCCAGGAATTTGTCTAGAAAACTAGGATCTCATCAGAGAAGGTTTGAAAGAACAAAGCCAACAGATGTTCTCTGACAATCTTTACAAGGTGTTTTATTTAAATATTTAGTCGTTCATCTTTTTCTCCAATAATCATGGTGCTGAAAAAATAAATTTACTCTATATTAGTAATACATCATTATATTGTATTATAAATATAACATTAATTGTGCTTTAAGGCAAGGCAAGGCAAGTTTATTTGTATAGCACATTTCGTACACAGAGTAATTCAAAGTGCTTTACATTGGAAATAAACAATAAAAAGAAAGTACATTTAATAAAATCAAGCATAAAAAAGTCATATAAAATCAAACTGATTAAAAAACTGAAATTTAAAACATCGATTAAAACGAAGATTAAGATTTGAAGTGCAGAGGTAAAATAGTGGTTTAATAGGAAATCAGACATCGAAATCCCTCTAGTGTCACGATCGGGGGTGTGCGTGGAAGGAAAGATCTCAATCGCAGAGACAGCTTGACCTGAGACACTCTTTTATTAAAGAATAAAACAAGGAGAAAAGAGATGACTAAAACGAAAGACCCACGAGGGGGCAAAACATTAACAATAACATAAACCACTTTCAAGAGTGAAAAATAAGTAACTACAAAAATAACCTGCCAGCCGTTACAACGCCACGCATCGGTAACGCACACAAAGACAATTAATGCACCCGTGACGATCAACACAAACACAGGGGTATAAAAAGGGAGACTAATCAGTGACGACGCACGGGAAGACAGCTGAAGGGACTAACGACAAATTAGACACGGGACGAACATTGACGCAACAATCCACGAGGTGAAGGGAAAACCCGGAACCGGCACAAGGGAACAGAGACGCACGATAACGGACAAAAACCCTGACAGTACCCCCCCTCTAAGGAACGCCTCCAGGCGTTCCAACCGAAACACCACAAGAACACAGATAGAACATACACAATAAAAAAAACAACAAAATTAAACAGCGAGCATATAACATAATTCCTAACTATAATAAATAAAAATCGCCCAAAATGGGAAAAAACGCTTGACCGGAGCTTCGTGAAAATATAAACAGCAGGTGACAAAAAAAAACCCAACTAAACCTTAGTCCCGGGGTGCCAGGCCGACGCGGAGGCAAGAAAGCCTAGAGTTCAAGACCTGACACCCGTCATCCCTGAAGAGGTGGACAAGAAATCTCCAGGGAAGCACCAATCACTGGTTCCCCCATGGAGGAGCCGGAGGAAGCAGCCAGGGAACCTCCAGCAGAGACCCAGACGAGGCCAGCCATTCGAGCAGGACCCCAAATTGCCAGCCAAGCACCAGACGAGGATTGCCGGTACTTGGGAACCCCGGAAGGGCTTGGCATAGCACAGGACCCGGCGGGCTGCAACGGAGAGCAAGAGCCGGCAGAGCTGGGCAGCGGCGCTCGGGGTGGCGCCGGAAGGTACGGCGAAGAGCAGGCGCCTGCAGAGCTGGGCAGAGGCGCTCGGGAGGCGCCGGCAGGCCCCGGGCGAAGAGCAGGACAGCGGCGCTCGGGAGGCGCCGGCAGGCACGGGCGAAGAGCAGGACAGCGGCGCTCGGGAGGCGCCGGCAGGCACGGGCGAAGAGCAGGACAGCGGCGCTCGGGAGGCGCCGGCAGGCACGGGCGAAGAGCAGGACAGCGGCGCTCGGGAGGCGCCGGCAGGCACGGGCGAAGAGCAGGACAGCGGCGCTCGGGAGGCGCCGGCAGGCACGGGCGAAGAGCAGGACAGCGGCGCTCGGGAGGCGCCGGCAGGCACGGGCGAAGAGCAGGACAGCGGCGCTCGGGAGGCGCCGGCAGGCACGGGCGAAGAGCAGGACAGCGGCGCTCGGGAGGCGCCGGCAGGCACGGGCGAAGAGCAGGACAGCGGCGCTCGGGAGGCGCCGGCAGGCACGGGCGAAGAGCAGGACAGCGGCGCTCGGGAGGCGCCGGCAGGCACGGGCGAAGAGCAGGACAGCGGCGCTCGGGAGGCGCCGGCAGGCACGGGCGAAGAGCAGGACAGCGGCGCTCGGGAGGCGCCGGCAGGCACGGGCGAAGAGCAGGACAGCGGCGCGCGGGAGGCGCCGGCAGGCACGGGCGAAGAGCAGGACAGTGGCAGCGCTGGGCCGCGGCGCTCGGGGGGCGCCGGCAGGCACAGGCGAAGGGGCGGCGCCGGCAGGCACAGGCGAAGGGGCGGCGCCGGCAGGCACAGGCGAAGGGGCGGCGCCGGCAGGCACAGGCGAAGGGGCGGCGCCGGCAGGCACAGGCGAAGGGGCGGCGCAGGCAGGCACAGGCGCCGGGGCGGCGCAGGCAGGCACAGGCGCCGGGGCGGCGCAGGCAGGCACAGGCGCCGGGGCGGCGCAGGCAGGCACAGGCGCCGGGGCGGCGCAGGCAGGCTCAGGCGCCGGGGCGGCGCAGGCAGGCTCAGGCGCCGGGGCGGCGCAGGCAGGCACAGGCGCCGGGGCGGCGCAGGCAGGCACAGGCGCCGGGGCGGCGCAGGCAGGCTCAGGCGCCGGGGCGGCGCAGGCAGGCTCAGGCGGAGAATGCGTGGAGAAGGTCTCTCTACGGTCGCCATTCTGCTCTGGGTCTGGGAACCCAACAGTGAGGCGCTCAGAGGAAGCTGGGGATAAGCCTCACCGCATCCGGACTCACCAGAGTGAGGGACCATATCGAGTTCTTCATCCAGGACCAAAGAATTAACGTTGGTCCCACCTCTGGCTGTGTGACTGGTCTCCCTTGACTTCTTCCTCTTCTGCCTTTTCTTCTGACTCCTAGTGAGTCTGTTGGGTTGCTCAGGTTCAGGAAACAGTGTCTCATTCGACCCCAGTGACTCACTGTAAGTAGGCCAGGGAGAGGGTGCGCGAGAAGAAAAAAAGTCATAATATAGCGCTACCTCTCCTCCTGGATATTGACACTGCTCCTGCTGACGAATGTAGTCTACCAGCCTCCAATAGCTCCAGTTCCTCAAGTGATACAGCTCATCTTGGTCTACTGGAACATCCAATCCTTCCATGAAGAAGGTGGAGATGGCTGACTCCGTTAACCCAAACCCCTGTAGGGATCTCCAAAGGTCCACCGCAAACTCAGCGACAGGACGGCCTCGTTGTTGAGCCCCTTGGAGGATCCGCATCAACCGGAGAGTTGGGTGAGTCTCTGGCTGACCATATTCAGGCTCCTCGGTCAAGCTGCTCGCTGAGATCTGTAGGGACGGGTGCATTCTGTCACGATCGGGGGTGTGCGTGGAAGGAAAGATCTCAATCGCAGAGACAGCTTGACCTGAGACACTCTTTTATTAAAGAATAAAACAAGGAGAAAAGAGATGACTAAAACGAAAGACCCACGAGGGGGCAAAACATTAACAATAACATAAACCACTTTCAAGAGTGAAAAATAAGTAACTACAAAAATAACCTGCCAGCCGTTACAACGCCACGCATCGGTAACGCACACAAAGACAATTAATGCACCCGTGACGATCAACACAAACACAGGGGTATAAAAAGGGAGACTAATCAGTGACGACGCACGGGAAGACAGCTGAAGGGACTAACGACAAATTAGACACGGGACGAACATTGACGCAACAATCCACGAGGTGAAGGGAAAACCCGGAACCGGCACAAGGGAACAGAGACGCACGATAACGGACAAAAACCCTGACATCTAGATGATTTCATTTGTTGGATGGATATTTTTCCAGCTTTGTATACTTGTATAAGACAAATACAGTCCCATCCACATATCTGCTTAACATCTATAATTACATTGGAGCAAAATTAATAAGAAATACTGGACCACTGTTTTTTCACAACCAAATTTTTATATATACATTTGTGCAAATTTTCATTATAAACTTTGCATACGCTAACATTAATAATGTATCTAAAGGTAAAAAAATGTGAACGATTTAGGGGAACATAAAACCCATATCCACGCTTTTATTAGCGAAATGGTGAAAACCCTAAGTTCACTGTCTTCATTTCTATTAGGTAAAGAGTATAGTCCTTAAAAACTGGCAAACATAATTTTTCAAATAATTCAAAAGACATTCTTACATTTATAAGAGACCTGTCTAACATGCAGAGCGTCTCACGATCATGAACAGATATACTGTAATATAAAACATGATGGGAAGCCTTCAAGAAGAGTTTCAAACTTTCAAAACAAAAGTGGTCACTCTCTATTTTACGGAAGTACGTATTTTCTCATTATTTGTTCAATTTTGCATGCTATTAACATCACGTTGTACTCACTGCTGACAGAGCCTGGAGCTGTCTATGTTTGAAGATAAACTGATTTGGTTGTCAGGGGAAGGTTGAATGAATTGGGATTAGAGGGAATTGTTGCTGAAGAGAATAATTTCTAGTGACTAATTTACAAAAAAAAACTTCAAATTAATTTGTATGTTGTTTTGCGTGTTCTCTTGTGTTGTTTCAGGAAAGTTGTTTTTGTTGGTGTGTGTCAAATAAACCTGTCGGACTCCTCTGTTCTTTGGTAACACGTACATACTAAAGTAAAGTAGAGATTTGAGTTTGGAGTCTGAGAAATATATATACATATAGTGTGTGTGTAGCAAGGGGTTTACATCTTTAAAACATAATAATAATAATATGTTTTAGTAAATTTTGTACATTATAATTGTTGTGCTATTGTTAAACTTGTGTAATATTTTACACTGGATAAAATTTTGTGTTTGCACTTTTAAATCCTTTGCAATACTGTTGTTTACAGAATTCCTATTATGTAAAATAAAAAAATACAAATCTATGTATTTACTATGTAGCTTTGTGATTTGTTAGTGGTTTAAAGAAAGATTACATTAATTTTATTTTTCTGTGGTTTGGTCTCCATTCTCCATCCCTTAAAATTTAAGTATTACATTTTCATACCGTGTTACAAACAATTTGATTGACGGCATCTACCCTAGAAATCTAGTTGATCTTTTGTAAAGTGTGCCCTTTGAAAGTTGATTTTGCTCATTTCTGATTTATCACGGACAGATCTCTACATACTGACACGATCACTTCCTGTTAATCTCATTCCATGCACAAAGCTCTGTCATATTCTGGGTCGTTGTTACCTTGTGACCCAGTTCTGCATATGAAACCATGAACAAGATTTTCAGCATCCAGTCATCTGCATAAAAAAGCCCCTTCAGTGATGACTTACAACACCAAATCAAATCAAAACAGCAGAAGTTTAAGTGTGCCATCAGTCACGTTATTCATCCACTCCAGGAGATTTCCCTGCATGTGAGTCTTGCAAACCGTGTGATCATGCACTATCATGAGGAATGAGCGAGAGGATTATTGTGGTGGCAAAAAAGGCTGGAAGGTGGATAAATGGGATCTGAGCTGTTGGATTGGTTAAGAGCGACAGGGTTGATCCCTACAGATGGCTGTGGTTGCCATGGCGATGGAAGGATCAGCCTCAGCATCCTTCCAGAAAGCAGTACATGCTAACATGAGTCTGGCACAGTCAGTCTGTGCATCATCAGCACAGTTAAAAGGCAAGCTTGCCGCATTGACCTAAATATGCTCTGAAGTCAGAATCTGTGTTTTGGTTTCAAATAAATGTATAAAATAGCACCATAAATATATGGCAAGTTAGTACACTTGTTATTTAAATCACTAAGTGAAGCTAAATCTAATATTATCTCCACTAGGACTAAATCTTTTGCTTTCCTTGAGAAGGGAAATATCACGAGCAAAGCTCATAGAATGCAAAAGACATGTAGAGACAAATACAGCTCACCAAAACAACAACAGTCGTGATTAAAAAAAGCTTATACACGCTGCCCCTTAAACAACCAGTATACACATATTCATATTTGGTGAAAAGATAACAAAACAAAGAATCAACCGCATCTCCACTCCAAACAAACACTCTCAAGGACACAGAGCAAACACAGGAGGGTGTCCTACCTGACTATTAAAGGCTGCATTTTCAGAAGATCTGTGCTGCATGCTGTCTGCAGCACGGCCCAATGACCGTCCCGAATCCCAAGGAGACCAAACGTGTACAGAGGACAAGCACGAGAGCAGCTGAGGTTCCTCTGCAAACCTCTCGCCACATAAATTCTTCTGAATGAGCCGTAGCCCTGTTCAGTGAGACTACGTTTTCCAAGCGATAAAACATGCAGGCTGTGTTTGACAGATGTCTGTTCACCAATCAGAGATGGGATTAAAGTGCCGACATCATTGGCTGCATGGAGTGCTCTCTGTGCAAGCACCTACTGGTTGAGGCTCTGTGTGTGCTGCCCCCTCCTCTCTGTAAACCAGCTAAAAAAAAATCTACATGCTTACAATGTGTTCTACTGCATTATGGGAAATGGAGTTTCTCATCCTTTTTGTTTCAAGATACAGAAGCTACAAATTTCAAATACATTATCAACTTTATTTGAACTATAGACATCTAGGTCATTTAAACATTGCTAAAAGGTAAAATTACAAACAATTACTATAGATGACCAATTCATGTTTAGTTTTAAAAGGATCCTATTATGTCTTAAGTCAGATAAATGTTATAGATCTCATGAGCATATAAAAATTTAATTGTCAGTTCAAAATAAACATAAAATCCTTTATTATATTGTTGTAAAAAAGTCTAATTTGTGGGACGTGTCCGGTTCATAATATTTTTACAGGGCATGTGTCACAATTCTCATAAGAGAAGAGGGATAACAGAACCCAAACGCACGACAGCCAGAGGTTTAGTCAGTATCTTTATTATTTAAACAGAAAATAACAGCATAAAATTGCCCACGAGGGGCAAAACCTCCAATAACTAAAGTTAGCAAGAAGGACTAAAACGAAACAAAAGACTACAACACAACTAACCAACTTCGATGGGTCAAAAGGTTTGTCATTAGCAATGCACCAACACTAAACATGAGAAGAAGGAGTCTTATAAAGGAAGACAATTAACCTAAACGAGAACTAATACAAGTGACTTAAATCAACTGAACCAGGAACAATGAGACACAGGCGGAAATCAATCGAGACTGTGAAAAAGACAGGAGTGAATCTACAAACTGCAAAGAAATAAACAGAGGCTAAACTCTATAAAGATAGAAAACAAGACGACTTAACAAGAACCAAAACAGAACCCTGACAGCATGATCCTCCCAAGAAGGCATGAGGGATGCAGTAAATCATACTCATCCTTGCCAACACACTGGAGCCATGTTCTGTTTTCCTGACTGAGGTACCTCAAACAAAGTGGATCGTTTACACATCACAAATTAACACACAGGTCAAATTTAAATTTCCATTCCACCATAGTAAACTACAAAATAATTTTATTATAATTATGTTAACTATGAGCAATTGATAAAACTTTTCAAATTTCAAAGCTTTTTCAAATGAATCTGTCGATCCTCCTGTAACCACCTTCTTGATAGCACTCTATCGATCACGCATGAGCAATAAAACACAACACCATAACATTTCTGTCAACTTTTGTTGCTTAAATCCTGCTCAGTACTTCTGCAACCACTGCAGAAAGGTCACTGAGCTGGATTAATCAATCAGACATTCAACATTCATCTTCTTCAGTCTACTGTAGAAAAACATGGAATGCATTCTCAAGGAAATTAAAAATGTCAAGAATTTTTTTATCTTTTAATGTATGTTACAAACCCTGTGGATTCATATTTTATTAATGCTTTTCTCTCTGTTTTTCCTGGGGCCTGTACCATGAATGTGGCTGAATAAACTCAGTATTATGTGGCAGCAATGACTGACATAGACATAGATGACTAGCAAAGAGATAGGTGTCCAGCTTGATGAAACAGCAAGCCTACGGGATATGTTCCACTAAATTTGCTCCCGGAGGGCACTAACGTTTCTTTCAGTTTTTTAGCTTCTCCCATCCCAACAGGTGGAGTTGACTGAACGGAGCAATCCTTGTCCATGAGTGAGCTCTTGTTGTGGAAACAACACCAGGCATGGGATGAGGTGAGTAGTTCCCCGAAAGGCTAACAAGCATAAACTTTTTTGGGGGCTAGCTTTGATAAGGCTATGCTATCTCTCTTGTAAATGTCCTTCACTCCGTAGTTGTGAAGTAGTCCCTCTCTGAAACTCTCTGTTATTCCGTTGGAGGTTCTAAACCTAGCTTCTGTGATGGTAAGTATGGAAGCAACACAGTTGTGAGTACATTTCTGGATTGTTTTAGAGCCAGAGCAAAGGTATACTTCCGCTTTCACTTTCACAATTCTCTTTCAAATGTATGTGAATTTTGATTAGTCCGCATCAAGCTGCTAACATTGTTGACATTTGGCATATGCCGAAAAAACTGAAGGGGAACCCGATCTTCATTTGCTTTTACTTTAACTAAGAAGGAATACCTAGTTTTTACCTAGATACTAAACAACTGCTTGCGTCCCATCACCCGACTGTTCTTTTATGTCCCAACAACTTTCTGCCAAATGATCAAAATAGCCACCTTAGTAAAAAACTAAGGTGACTTGGTAGGGCTGATTTTTTCCCAAGCCAAATCACTATGAAACGTTGTGCCTAAAATGTGTCTTGGTGTGTGATGGAATTAAACGGTCTAACTGAAACAATGCCTAAATAAAAAAATGAATTTCATCCAAAATTATATTTTTGGAGTTTAGCTAAATTAGTGTTACTATAAATTTATAACAAAGTATAACACAGAGACTTGCTAGACTGAACACAAACTGGTCTGACCCATCAGAATGGCTGTTAAACTGTGCTGCAAAAATAAAGTTTGTGGGTGAAGATCTGAATTAACAGCAAGTGACAAGCTTTGCTGAATAACTTCAAATAATGAGTAAAGTGATGTCACTCTACTCTCACATGGAGACATTAAAAATTAATTGACAGTTAATCGCATCATTGGGTTGCATGAAAACTCACTCTTATAAAGTGAACACACTATAAAATATGGTCGGACCTTCTGAACCAGGGATGTGGGCACAAGCACCAGTTCCCAGACCTCTGATATCTCCATGTCGGACACATCAAGCCTCGGAGGACCTCCGGTTAATGCCATGCTCCGTGGTTCAAACACTGTGTCTTGCCCGAGCTCCCTATGTCCTGTTTTGCCCGACAAGTGGGGTAGGTTCATCGAATGGTGTCATTCTTTCCAAGTAGACTCGAGCAGCTGCCCCGTTGAACTCGTGCTAACCTTCCTCCAAGAGAGCTGGATCGAGGACTCTCTCCATCCATCCTAAAGGTTTATGTCGCTGTGATTTCTGCCTATGATCCCTGGTTGAAGGCAGCACGCTGGGACGGCTTCTTGGCTCCTCTCGCTCCTCTAACAGGTGTAGTAGAGTAAGTGGAGTATTCCTACCCACTGTCTACATGTGTGCCCTCTATGAGGGACTACCGGCTTAAGGCTAACTCTCATAAACAATTTTCTAGCTAGTTTCATCTATACTATCTTCTCTCTAACAACCCTGCCCTGTTTGGTTCAAGGCACATTTTCCCCTTGGTCCCTCACTGAAACCTTACCTCTATTAATTGTTGGAAGTTCTATGTCCAGCCTTTTTTTGTGTCAAGTACAGCCTCTGTGCATCTCCGTTCAGCGCAGGGATTGATGCTCCCTCCTTTAGTACTGGTATGAGAGATTTTTGACTGACTGCCAAATAAAAATTAAGTCTTTACTTTAGGCTAGGGTGGAGAAGGGCCGGGTATTGATGTGCCTGGCTTTCCTGGTCTATGGCCGATGCGGAAGACCTAGTTTGTGGCATTTTGCAGGGTGTTCCAATAGTCAGTACCGACATAAGTCATAGTGACCGACAGTTACTTTCGTAAGAGTTACTATCGTAACCCAAATAGGGAATGGAGACGTATGTCCCCTCAGCCACAACCTTAAGGTTGTGAGGAACTGTTCACAACTGTTCACTTCTTCACATGAAGAAGCATACTATAATTTTATGTGACATGATTTTCCAGTAGATTAAATCAATTCACCTGTATGTATCTATATATATTTTTTTGTTTTTGTTTTTTTGTTTTTTAAGCTTACTAAGATTATCCTCCTAAGTCAGGCTTTATCATCATTCGTGTGGAAATGTGACCATCAGCGCGGGTGCTGATTGGCATTTTAAAAAGAGTGTAAAGAGAGTAGAGCGCCCCTAGCAGAGTTTCCATAGTCGTCACCGTCGAACAAAAGTTTCTGTTCCTGTCAGGATCTGCCAAGTGTCTTCTTTGTGGCCAGGGGTCAGATCACTGACAGTCCTTCCCTCAGTTTTGGTTTTACCTTGTTTTCAGTTATCACTCTTTTATTTTGTTTTGCCACCTCCAGCCACTTGGCTCGGGTCATGTGACTGACGGTGGCCATCTTTGATCTGTTTTTTTGTTTTTGCAAATGGTCTAGTTTTGTTCCTCCCTTTCCCCGCCCTTCTCATTTTCTAGTTCGAGCTTTCAGTTAGTACACCTGTAGTTTCTCTCGTTATGTTTGATTGGTTTCCCTTCATAAGCTTCCCTCAGTTTTCGTTTGGTGTCGGTTCATTATACCCCTTATCGGTGTGTGGATTGTGGTTGTATTTGCTCTTGTGCTGCAGTTTTGTTTTTCTGTTCAGCCAATTTTTCAATAGTATATTATTCGTTGGTTTTCCCTCTCGTGGGTTTTGCTTTGGTTACCCTGCCTTTGTTATTCATTTCTTAAATAAATTATTATTTAAAGAGAAAGACTGTCATGCATTTGGGGTCCGCATTCCTCTTTTGGCCACCGGCCAAAACAGTTCCCTATAAGTAACCTTATATATTACATGAACATGAAGAAGCATACTATAATTTTATGTGACATGATTTTCCAGTAGATTAAATCAATTCACCTGTATGTATGTATATATATTTTTTTGTTTTTGTTTTTTTGTTTTTTAAGCTTACTAAGATTATCCTCCTAAGTTTGCTTTGAATTAATGCTGTCAAAATTAACGCGTTATGCATTAGATTAATTTGAAATGTGTAACATGCAAAAAAAAAATTTGTGTGTGTGCATGCGTGTCCACTGTTAAGGTATTCTGCATAAAATAAAAATCAGTTCAGAGTAGTGTAAAACAATATTAAAGAGTTGAATAATGTAATGTAAAGTAAGTGGTATTGCCGGCCTTGTGCCACTTGCAGAATTATGGAGTCAAGAGGAGGATCAGCCTATATTCATTCATTCATCTTCATGTCTGCTTTCTTCCCTTTCGGGGTCGCCACAGTGGAATGAACCCCCATTCTCTGGCACATGTTTTATGTGGCGGATGCCCTTCCAGCCGCAACCCATCTCTGCACACACACTCATTCACACTTTAACACTATGGGCAATTGTTCTTACTCAATTCACTTATACCGCATGTCTTTGTTCTTGTGGGGAAACCGGAGCACCCGGAGAAAACCCACGCGATCACGAGGAGAACATGCAAACTCCACACAGAAATGCCACCTGCCCCAGCCGAGAACCAGCGACCTTCTTGCTGTGAGACGACCGTGCTACCCACTGCGCCACCGTGACGCGGATCAGCCTATAGTTAAATTAAAACATGATTTTACCTAAGACCTATCTAAAAGGAAGGATAGCACTAATCTCACGCAGCTGAAGATCGCTACTGCAATTGATCCAAGGTTTAAAGACCTAAAATTTCTTCTCAAAGATAAAAGTATTGAGGCTTCACTAAGCGAGCTGTTAATGGCAGAGAGTTCTGGAAATCAAGAGTCTGAAGAGACCACAAACTAACAGCCACCAAAGAAAAGAAGCAAAAAGTGAATTTGGAGGATATTGATGGTTTATTTTATTTATGTTGTTTTTATGACAAAACCTGTGCAACAAGTTAAACCTAAAAAATAAATAAACAATCATATTTTTAATTTAAATAGTCTCTTTGTCTTCAATTTACATTAACATTATACATTATACAGATGATAAAAAAGTTTCAGTGTTGTCATTGTGATTAATTATGTGTGTGATGTGTAAAAACTTGAGATAAAAAAAATAAAGAAAAAAACTCACCCCAGTATCAACCTCTGGACTCTGGACCTGCGGAGGAGAAAAAAACTATTTCAATCACAGTCCGATCTTATAAATTACTGTTTGAATGCTTGTTTGTTATTCACAAAACCCTGAAATGTTTTCTGTGAGCATCATAAGCAACCAAGTTATCAAGGTTTACTTCACCTTATGTCATCATTAAATGTTACTTAAATAAATCAGCAGTTATGGAATTTTTGTGCATTTGTTAGTTTTTACAAAGTACATGCATCATGATTCACACGAATACAGAAATAGATATGCTCCGACTACTGTCTTTATTCACTAACTGTATGGTCTCGTTTTAGCTTTTATAAAATCTGGTTTAACCATCTTTACTTGTATAATACATCTGCAATGCAACCACTACACTTATACTAATGGCTGAAGCTTTGGCTTTGAAGAAAGGTTATCAGGTTGTCTCCTAAACAATACTTCAGAATCAGTATTTCAACTTTTACCAATTTCTATATATTTAATTCTGAATATAATCTAATGTAGTGGATATCTATATATTTATTTGTAGATAATATATGTATCCTATAGACATGTGGTGACTTAAAGAGGACAGTACTGGTACGCAACACCACAGTATCCCCTCACTAAAGAGGCGAGAAAGTATGATCTGATATAGTTGGAGCTGATTGCAGACGGAGGAGCTAGCTACAGTAGGAGTCCAGCAAAAGAGGTGAAATCCAAAATGCATGGAACAATCAAGGAAGACGCAATGGGATAAAAAAATAAACTAGTAATAACTAATAACAGATTATTTCACACAAATCAATATTAATGCCTTTTGGTAATAATTGTGTGTTTTTTTTTATCAATGTAAATTACAGTCATTGTGAACGCGGTTGTTACATGGAGGAGCCTATGTCAAATAAACACCCTATGTCAAGTAAACAAGTTGGGGGTCATTCAAAGGGGGATAAAAAAACAATTCCGTTCAGCTTGTTCTTTAACTCAATGTTACAATAAGATCTTGCTAGTCTGAGCATGACAAGTTGGAACATTAGCACTGGCTTTCCTTGGGGGTTCTTCACAGATCTTGCTTGTGTTACAGGCCAATAGCACACAAAAGACCTTAGCCTGTGCCTTTTGGCAAAACAGGCCAATAGTGGATTAGATCTGTGTTTTATATTCGAACCAGAATGTCTTTGGTTACTTGAGTAACCCCCGTTCCCTGAACAGGGGAACGTAAACCTATGTCAGTGATGACTATGGGAGAACCACTTAGGGACAACCAAGTCTCTCCACACACTTTGTAAAAGGCCAGCAGTGTAGACACTGATGGATACTCATCATGTATGTTGCTACAAAGCAAAACCGGATGCAGTGTAACTCACTCAATTCTTCCACGGTAGAGTGAGGACGCCATAAATGACTGCCTGTCATTCAATAAAAACATCGACATTTATGACCTACTTGAGCAGACAAATGCATGTGAAACACGACTTCTGGGTACGATTACGATGGTTATGAAAATTAATATTCATTAATGAAGAAAGGGTTGCTGTCTAAATATCCGCATCCAGCTTGATGTTTCTAATAAGTAAGCGAGGAAGCAATCAGGAGTTTTGGGGCTCCAGCTTGCAGGAGGCTAAAGCTACTGATCTACGTTAGGTCCTAAGCAGCAAGCCGGTAGCAGTTTCTTAGCTGGCAGGGATGGAGGAGCTGGTCTGGATTGCCGAAGAGGTAAGCGTAATGCTTTGTTAGGTTGTGCTGCAGGAGATAGCTTGCAAGATGTAGATGTTAGCTCATTGGTCATGTCTTATATACTGTGGATTATATGAGAAGTTCGGACAATATGATTGACTGTTACTTTTTAGCCAAGCTCCTCTAGAACTTATAATAATTAGATGAATAACCTCATGTAACGATAGAACTGCAGAGGGTAGGACAAAACTTGAGTCAATCCATTGTGCAGGAAGGCTCAGGAAAGACATGGGAGTGGACTCCTGCAGCGTGAGCTTTACTTTAGCCAATATGAGGTACAGCATGTGTTGCTGTTTTTATATGGATGTTTTAAAAGTAAAAGTAACACACACTCACACGCACTCGCACACGCGCGCACGCACGCACACACACATTCAAAATTTGGTTTTAACACTGTTTGGTGAAGCACTGTGTATAATAGTTTAGTTTGAGCATTTGCCGAGACTTTAAAACCTCTGTCGCTCTTATGTTGCCTTCATACCAAGCGCAAATGATCTGGGAAGTACGACTGTTACTATGCATAGTCTATGTAAAGTAGACAAGGCACCCTGCCACAAGGAGGGTCCGAACCATGTGGTACAGGGGACACGAATGCCACGAGTTGATTGGCGCAAGTGAAGAGGCGCAGTAAACCGGACTGATTGCTTGAGTAGAGAATATTGACCGCAGACAAGCTTTGAAACACCAGGTTTGAAAGCGGTCAGAAAGGCCCAGGAGAAGAGTTCGGCGCTTGATGTGAAGGCTACATTATAGAGAGCAATGAGGTTCCATTCAGTAACAGGACCAAGGCAGAGGCAGTTCAGATTCCCATGAACCACTCTTGTGAAGAGGCTAAACAAGAACATCAGAAGTTTCTAAAAGTTGTCAAAAAGAGCAAGAGAAGTTGTTAGATTAAAAAAAAATTGTTAGGGGGTCTGGAAATTCACTAAATCGAGTGACAAAGGCCATGACCTAATGGCACACTCTAGGCTTGTGGACTTCAATCGAGTGCCTCCCAATAAAATGTATTGATGAGTGCTGTACAGGGCTGGCCAATCAACGTATGCCTACAATCATTTATTTAATTTTACAAAACTGAAATGTCTAAAATCATGTATTGGATAAATTCCTAATGCAACAGATGCATTATGCAGTTACAATGAAAGGGTGGAATAAATCAATAGGTAATCACCAGTCAATCATAATTTTTCAAAATAAGAACCCAAAACGGCTCAAGAAAATCAGCAAGGGTTCTCTGGATCAGAACTAAAGCTAAAATCATTTTATTGAAATGATCCAGAAAGATAAGGTGAAAATGATGACGTAAATAGTTTTTAAGTAGCATAGCTAGTGTGAGAATGTGTTTGATCTGGTGACTTGTTGTGTATAAATCATCTGTGCTTATTTCATATTATTGTTCATATTATTGTTACTCAGGCGGTGTTTGCGGGTCTCGTGGACCCGTTGCCTTTTGCAGATTTTAATTCACCCAATCAAAACATTTTATGTTAAAAACTTAAACAATATTTCCTTTAGCCAAGAAGTGATATAAACAGCAAATATACTTTATTTATTGTTCTTTAACCTGATTTCTTCGCGTTTAGAATTTTAACCGTGTGTGGTGTTCTCATTATTGTTACTTTGGCAGGGTTGGTGGCTCTGCTGGACACATTGCATTTTGGCGCTTTTAATTCACATTTTATTCTAAAATGTTATGTTTATGTGTGATTTATGTTTGTGTGGGAAGAGAGAATTAAGGTAAATAATCTACCATTTTCACACTTTAACACGCCCCAGGTCCAGTAGACCTGAACACCTTGTGTGTAATATAAATTTGTAGGGGGCGTACGTGTGGGGTCATAAAAAAATCTGTTCTGATAAATGTTTTTCACAGGAAATGAGGCAAGCCCAGTGAATCTCAGCTTCAAATAATAAATGCTTGTTTCATTTTTCTTCTGATGAAAACTGAAAATGGGTCCCACAGACCCGAACACCATACAAGGGTTAAATGAATAAAAATTCAGCTATTTTATTGTAATATATCTTTATATCTATTGTTTTTATTACCATATCATTGTCTGTTTTAACCAAAATATCTTAAATAAATTAAAAGCTTCAAGTTGTAAAAAAAAAAACATTTCAGGGGAGACTTTGATTTCATAATTGGCTTTCTGACAAGAAATAAAAGAACATATCTGATTTCAAGACATCAAAACCTCATGATCTGTACTGAATATTTCTTTTATCTTAGTGCCTTTCCTAAATAAATCAAACCCCTATTTACCTGTTCCATCCACGCCAAACAAATAAAAAAAGTCCCTCACACATGGCGATTAAATTCAACAGATGAGAATGAAAAACACATATTTAACACTGACAGACTCACAAAGGAGCAACTAGAGAAGGCTCATAAAAAGAGGGGCGAACAAAAAAAACAAAAAGCGAAGCCATTTTGCGAACAGACGAGAATAAGAAGGAGCAATGAAAAATTGAAGCGTCTTCCATTGCTGCTATATTAGAATGGCAGGATGGCCAAAACAGCTTCCAAACCTCGGAAGAAACTCAGCTCCAGCTACAGAAAGCCCCTTTCTCTCACTAACACTGACACTGATGTGAAGCTTCATTTGACGGATGCCACGGAATGAAGCAGGTTCTTACCGCGGGAAGCAGCGGTTCCATCTGCGCGCCTCGGTCTTTCGCATCCATCCGGATCTTCCGGTGGTTCTAGCTTTGTTCGTGAAAATGGAATGCTCTATTAGACACAAACGCGGATAATGTCACGCACTGAAATGCAGCGTGCGTTCCAGTCGCTATGAGGGAAGCGTACGGTGTTCTGCTTTCTTCAGCGTGCGCTCGCTCTGGGTTTCACGAGCCCTCGCGTGACGCGGCAGCCGGCAGCACACGAGCCCTGGGACCACCGCGGCGTCATGCGGGACGTACAGGCAAGACTTCCATTCCTTCAGTGGGTTTGCCCATCGGTATTTATAGAATGTGACTGCCCAAGGTATCGAAGACTTGGAACTTTCCATTACATTTGCATCCCCCTTACATGTGTGGTAGATTTCTGTAGTTCAGAATTTAATGGAATATGTATCAATTATTGCCTGCTGCTCCTCTGTAAAATAGTCAGGCCCGGTGCTGCATGCAGTTAAATATGAAATTGGCCAAATTTAATGTCTTTTCACAAGTCCCTTTGTGTAGGTGTCCAACTCTTCCCTCGACTGATGGGCTAGGGTTCTTTAACCTCTCCTCATCATTTATCTCTCATCCTGTAGCTGATGCTGATCACCTGTTTGTTGTCTGTGCTACAGGTTTCTAACCATTGTTTCTTCATTTGTTACTTTCTGTTGTGTTTTTGTTTATTTCATTTTTTTCTGGTGCTGTCCGGGGAACCGTTCGTCGATAAATCTTGAGTTTGTATGTTTTTTATGCTGGGGAGGTGATTAGCACCTGCCTCAGTCAGAGAGGCTCCCAGGGGCCTCACGGAGGAAATCCTATTTACTCTACCTGATCCTCACGAGGACTTTGTGAAGCTGCTTTGAAAGCAACTGCTAAAGAAGCGCTATATAAAAACTTGATTAATTGATTGATGTGGCAACCGAAAAACAAAGCGCATATTTGGAATTATGGAATTATGCCTTAATTACTATACCTTAAATTATTACTTATTATACCTTAAACTATTATACTATTATACCTTTAAAATACTCTTGCAGGAGCATCACATACGAATGCTCGTTACTTTGTGCGCTCTATTTTTTGCATGACACCAATTGTAATACTGCCAATAAATCACAGAGATAGTCTTGGATGGGTTCAGGTTGGCTATTGCCATAATAAAGAGCGACCAGAAATGGGTCAAAAGTATATTTTTAAACTTTGCAAGGATTGGCCAAAAGTGTGTTTTGCTGGATTTGAAAATTGGCAGTCCGTCTATGTTGATAAGCAGGTCTATATTGCCTGTGAGGGACTGCGTCATGGAAAGTTACTGAAGAGTTCCTGGCTCTAAACCACAATGCGTGTACTGGGCACCACATACATTCTTAATTTCACACTTAGACGGGGTAGCAAACAGAGTCCTACTGTCTTATGGAAGTTTATGTCCAAGTATTCTTAAGATTTGTAGCAGCTTATTTAGTGCAGTATTCATATTCAATATATTCATGATATTCAATGAACAAAAGACTTGAGAGACCTAATCTTTTGCCGATCCAGTTTATGGGTACGTTGGGAAGCACTGTGTGAAAAAAGAAAAAGCAATGGACAAGTTGAAGAACAACTTAGAAGAAATACTGTGTACTTCCTCTGCTTCACCGTGAGTGGTAGAGACCAGTTGCTTGAACAAGTTGATTTCAGAGAACAAAGAAACGCATCAGTTAATTTCCTTTCAAATTTCATTCACCGAATGCAGCTCACACGCATGCAAACTAACTTTTTGGGCTCAGAATTGTGACACTAATACAACCCTATATTTTTCTACCTCTACAAATATCCACTCCCGCAGCACCCTTGTGTCCTCTGGCCCACTAGGGTCCCAAGTTGGTTACTCCAAAAATTTTATTGTTAGTTTTATTTTGTCTAAACATTCATATGTTCAGTGAAAGATTAACCGTGAGAGCCAAAGTTGGTTGCAGTGGTTATTGTGTACACAAGGGGGCAGTACTCATCATCCTATAAAATACAGGCTATAGAGGCTAAGGTAAACACATAATTCAATCTGATAGTAAATGGGCACCTGAATCTCTTTCTTGCAAGCATGGGAGCTTCAAAGATCTGTGGATTAGGAGGAGTGCTGAAACTTCCACAGCATAAAAACTCAATCAATAAATGAATTAAATACTCATACCTGACCAAAAATTATATACACATTCTTATACACATGTATGAAACATTCATCTCCTAATATTATCTTGGCCCCTGTAATCTGATTTTATCAGAATATGTCTGTTTGCTGATGCCAAAAGAATGAACCAATGAGCCAAAAGAATGCTAAATGAACCATTTATTGAAAAGTTATAACTACTATATATAATTTCCATATCTGCAGGTTGTATTCATTTTTGTATTACCTCTTATTTTGAAGCTGCTTTAAAACAATTGCAAAAAGCACTATACTGTATAAAATAAATACAAAAAAAGTTTTATTTTCTGAAAACAAAGAAATTAATAGATGTGCTGTGAAAGGTTATATTGATTTACTTCCAGAGAAATCTTTGTTCTTAGAAACACATTTTATTGTCATTGAACCCATTTTCCATTGTTGTTTCTCCATCTTTTATGTCCAACTTAAACTACTTAACTGGTTAAATATCTCCTTTCAACAATGTGCATGATTTGCCACAATAGAAGAACTCCATTCGGCAGGAGCTGGGTCTAAAAAAACCCTTTCCTCACAGGTAGCAGGACCGCTACATGAAACATCGACATGCTACCTTCTATTACTGAAATCCTGTCTCAAGAAAACACAACTTCACATTTGTTATTCTTTTTATTTAATCAACAAGTGTATAACCTACCTTCTTTCAAAACAATGTTGCACACAATCATTGTGTTTAAGACCAAAGGTACTCTTATTTGTCATTTAAAAACAATGAGGAAAGGCATAAAATTTTGGGAATGTTTTAAAGATCCGTCCGGGAGTCAAAACACTAGCAAAGCTCATGGTCTCTTAATCCCTGGATTTAATGATTTACATTAGTAATGTACATTTTTTTTTCACTGTTTGCCTTGTGCATATGATTACAGTGCTCACATGGACAGAGGTTGAAATCTCTTTGGAAATCTTCAAGCGAGGTGATGACAATTCACAACAACAAGGCACTTAACAGCATCGTAACGGAGAGCACCTGGTTTAGAGACTCTTTGCCCTCATTTACAGCAAAGAAAGGCACAGACTAATCTCTCCAAATAGACATTCTCCCAGAAAGCTATAGTGATTTTGTCCAAAAATCCCTGAATCTCATACAAGCGAGTCAGGTTCAGAATCACTCAGAGCTTGCAGAAGAGCTGTCTCGAACCCAGCTATTAATCTTGGACGTTTGTGTGAGCCAGGATTTACTATTGTGCATGCTCCAACACACACGGTCCAGAACATCACTTTTCTCGACCCTGCTGCAGGAAATACCAGTCTCAGTCTCAGAGAGGTACCCAGGAGAATCTGATCTCAGACATCACTTAGCACTCAGCTAGCCAAGGCTTCAACAAGTCATGCAGCGAGGACGCATAGTCAGGGACTGAGGGTTTGGGTCCACCTGCAAGGAAAAAGGAAAAGGCCTGATCGGACGCTTCATAAGAAGACCCAAGTCTATTGTAGGATGCATTTAGATGCACAATGAGTTTTTAGCATGTTTAAGATGCAAACCTGCTGAACAGAAAACAGTTTATTTGAAACTCTGTCACTTGCTCGAGAGCTCCACAGCTGTGGTTGTTGAAAATGGAGAGCAAGTGTTTCATCACTCACACCAACTTCAACTCGGTGGATCTGGGGATCGAACCTGCAACCTTCTGATCACAAGTCCATCTCCTTATCCACCAAACCACAACTGCCCAACATCCAACTTAGACATTAATGATTAATGGGTTGATTGAGATCGAGCTTTTGGGACGACCTAATCATTATGCTCTTTCTGAATCTCTTCTGAAGCCAAAAATAAGTTTATTGAAAGAAAGTCGATTAATTGACATTCTTTTTTTTTTATAGTGAAACAGGAAAAAAGGAGTGTATCAAGAGCCACCACATAGAGACATGACGTGAGTTTCAGCTTTAGTATTCTAAGCCTCAAGCCACTCCTGAATCAAAAACAATGCCAGAAGTGTCTGTGCTGGGTTAAAAAGACAAAACGCTGGCCAGTTTCTCAATGGTTAATATCAAGTCATTAGTTAACGTGTGACTGTCTATCAGGCCACTTTAGAGCGCGTCATGCTTCACGTCACCATTAAGCTTTTTAGAGAGGCTGACTTAATTTTCCAAGAAACTAACAGTACTAGGTTTAATTCCCATGGATTAACTGAACTTTACTGAATGACAAACACTCCTGACTTAAACCTACACAAGAAGATGGGTGAGCACATAGCCTGAAATGACGCATTAGTGAATATTTTTTAATTCCTCACTCATTACACCTGAAGCAAATAAAGGCTTTCACGCTGTGTGTATGCTCAGACAACACACACATTTCCCTTTTTGATCCAAATGCCTTGTGGAGTGACATTTATCATTTGAGCTTAAAAAAAAAAAAAACATGCAAAAATGAATGTCTTTACACACAAGAGCAACTGCCCACCTCACTGTAGACGGGAGGAGGTTGCAACCTGAACTCATGCAGGTAGGCCAGGAGTGAGCGCTGCAGGTCCCTGCACAACTCGTTCTCCGGTGGGACAGTGCTCGAGACCTGGACGGCTTCCTCCTCGCTCACCACAGAACTGTAGTCTGGAGGAGCTGTGAAACAACAGGCCTTGGAATGAGTGAGCGATGTTCCCTACTATCTTTCTGACTGATGAACTGAAGACAGGGAAAACATACGCTCAGGCTGCTCAGGGAGTGTCATGCGAAGCCACTCCATATTGGCGCTGTACTGACTACCAACACTGGAGGTTCGACTACCAAATGGATGAAGAGGAATGGTCCCCATAACCAGAGGAAGCTCCAGACACAGCTTGGATGTCCCAGGAACATCAACACACACCTGCGAAAAAAGAACATGATTCCCATTGCACCGTGTTTTGGAGAATGCAATCTTCCCCACAAAGGAAAACTATAGCTTAGAAACTGTTTATTCAGACTCACTTTCAGCATGTACTCCACTTTGATGATGCGGCACTGCAGGATGGACGGGCCAACTGGAGGAATTTTGATGGCTCGTCCACACCAGGTCTCTCTGCGGCATGCACCTACTATGTCGCCACTTAATGTGGCCACGACAGATCTCTTCTGCTTCATGGTGCCCCTGGCGATGAAGGTTTGCATCTGGGTAATGTATGCTTTGGGCACCACTGAGCGAGACGTGCCATTGTCGAATTCAGCAAAGACTGGGATGAACTCACCTAGTCATGATAGATGTGTTCGAACATCTGCAGTGAAAACATTTCAGACTCATGTTGGGAATTTACCTGGCGTGTAGCCCTTGCGATCAATCTTTGCAGTGATTGAAACCTGGCCACAGTTACGGTACCAGATCCGGGCCATCTTTTCCTTGGTTCCACCTTGAGGGGCCTGCAGGGGAAAAAATTCAGGTTTGGTGTATGTGCAAGCCAACACAAATAACACCTACTCCAGATTCTGCTCACCAGTAAAGTAGCTGTGTTGATGTCAATAGGTTCGATCACCGTGAATTCTTTCTTGATCTTCTTGACGGTGGCCCAAGGACGATGCAACTTTACTTTCACCCAGTATTGAATACTGCCATGCTTTCCTTGAAAAGAGGTTACTAGTGCTCTGAGAGAGAACAAAGCACCCAAATTTCATCTTCAGAGTCACGCTACAAATCACACCTGAAATGAACTAAAAAGTCCAAACGCACTCCTCTGGTAGTTGGAAACTGAAAGGGTACTCATGCCTCCCAGGAGCCAGGACTGTCATTTCACCATTATCTAGGTGGAAGAGAGGAAAAACATAAATTCAGACAAAACACAAGGCAAACTGTTAGATGCCCATCAACTGCTGACACTTCCCAAAACCTTCAGCTTAAACTATTCTTATCAGAGAAATGTGTGCCTCATCCACTTTTTTCTGACTCAACCACTTTAACAATGATTTGTTGATCTCATTTGTCTAAATGACCAGCTGAACATTTACCATTTGCTATAGTAAAATCAACTGATAAGAATTGGGCCTGAGAATTAAACCCCGATACTATATGAAAATAAATGTTATAATGCATTTTATATAGCACCTTTCTCAGGAAGCAATGCATGGTATACATTAAAGTAGACTTGGTTGCTGCCAGCTGTTTTTAGTTTTTTTTCCCAACTTAAAAAGGGATTTATGATCAGAGAATGATTCAGGGAAAACTCATATATTGTTATTGTCTGGTATTAATACAAGCTAAGAAGAACCAAATGTGTAAGAACAAGATGAGAAGACAATTCAATTTACTTGCATTAATGGAGTTTTCACCAAGTTGTTTTCTGTGTAATTTGCCTTTCCCCAAGTAGATATTTTTGAAGAAGAAAAAAAAGCGCTTCTCTGCTTTAAAATCAGATTTCTTACTTGAGTTAAAAGATGTATAGACTAGTTATTAATAATACAATAAAAATAGTACAATGAGCATCTACAGTCCACAGTTATCAGTGCAAAGAATCTCCCACATAGGCAGCGCAGCTCACATGTTAAAAGATTTCACCTTCCATGCAAGCATCCATTCTGTCTTGAGCTTCTTTACTTGGAATTAAGCTGTTTTTCTATGGAATCATCTTACAACCCACTGTGGGACTCCTTGAGATCTCCTAGATACCATAACACATCAGTGAGGTTGTAGGCCCCTCTCATAAACTATTTCTAGCAGCCCGAGAAAGGGTGAGGCGTGATGTTTCCAGAACCTGTTATTGATAGCCCCATTTAGCTATCTCAGGTTTCGTTCTTGGAGCTGTTTTCTCTAGCCCCAGTCACCCTGGCAATGCTGGAGGGAAAAGACCTGCTCTTTCAGCTTAAGGGCAAATAAAAACACCCATTCTTGTCTGTGGTTCTAGAGAGCATCTAGGACCCCATTTACTTTTTTATAATGCTTCACATATTCCAACTCGAGGAGGTTTATTTTGTTGACATTAACTTTATTAAAACAAACAGGAGACCCTCAGGCTTTTTACAGTAACTGAATTGCCTCTAGGATTGGTAGGGATTATATCTGGATTCACCAGTATTCACTCTTGGTAAGTTTGGGTTTGGTAAAGTGGCTTGCAGCAACAACGGAAATCACATTCAGTCCAGAATGTAATGGCAGAATGTTCCTCTAAAACACACATTTTAAAAAATAAAAGAAAAATGGTGCTCCTAGATCGTTAGCCTCGATTAAGAGGGTGATGGGGCTGCAGGCACTCTCCATCGATGAGACCTGCTAACAGTCAGGGCCTGGTGACACACGTTATAGTGATGGGAAGTTTGGATCACTTCCCCGACTCGGATCGAGTGAGTCCCGTTCAGCAAAACGAACGAATCTTTTTTTGAGTCATTTCGCTCATTTAATTCATTTTAGTAAAATACCTATAAAATGTTGGGTGTTTCTTCCCTAACACATTTAGTATACACACAAACCCAAATCACACTACAAATAAGACAAAACTATAATGCTAGAAGACAAAAAACATATTTTAATTAAGCCTACCTGGGTCTTTTAGTCTGATTCAGCTCAGCTCTGATCTGTCTTTAGGTTAAAGTCTCATTCGTTCCTCACATTTCTTCTCTCTGATGGTAACGAGTGCAGTCCGGCCCCGGGGCCTTCTGTCACGTGACGCTCCCTAATATTTACCAACACAATATGAGCCAGAAACCTACAAGATTCGTTCTTTCCCTGAGTCCTCCGGCTATTTTCGTTCTTTTGTCACGTGACGCTCCCTAATATTAACCAAATGCAGTTTGAGCCGGAAACAGAAAAGATTCGTTCTTTCCCCGACTCCTCCGGCTCCTTTCGTTCTCTTGTCATTAATGATGAGCGCATTACGCTCGGAAAACCAGAAGAATTCGCCACTGAACGAATCCCTCTCCGACGCGGGATTCGTTCCTACGAGTCACATTAAAGAGTCGTTCAAAAAGAACGAATCGTTCATGAAGGACACATCAGTAGTATGTTAATGTTAAACCCAGGCCTGGATTGCAATTCCCGCTGGTCCCAATTGCCCAGTCCGAGCACTAGAAAGGAATAACACCTTACCTTTCATGTCATTTACTTCATTCCGTTCTCATTGTTTTTACTAATAATTAAATTTTATTTAGCATTACATGTGTGTTTTATAACGTCATAAGTGTTCATTTAATAATGACATGAAACAGGTGTACCAGCAATACGTTTTTGTTGACATTGATAAAAACCCATTGGGGAGCGGAGAATGTATGTCACGCACGTCACGTGGTGTTTATGCAAATTAGACTGTGACATCATACAGCGACTTTTGGGCCAGCCAAAAGTGACTTCTTACTGAGAAGTTGGCAACATAGTGCTTGAGTGAGTTTGATTTTTGTTCAAGAAAAGGCAGGATTATAGACTGCTTATAACAGGGCAGGACCCTCCTTTGCCAGAACACAGCTGTGATTGGTCAGTTTCAGCTGTCTGTCAGATTCCAAATCTCTTCCAAAAAAGCATTGTAACCTTATAATGGTAACTACTTATAAAATTCATCTTTAACCAACAACAACCACGACAAGCCATGGAGATTTATAAATATTACAAAAAAAAAAATAAAAAATTTACAATATAAATCTGACAAAATATTACTCAAACATCTTATGTTTTAAGATTCCATTAGAAAAAATTTTATTTTGCCATCTAACTTGTTGCTTTTTTCATTTAAAACAGTACATTATTAATGTTCAGGCTGTATAGTGTTAACAGTTGCTAAAATTAATAAATATATTTTTATCAGCAACAATATTGGTTCTTATTTGAACTGTACGTAGTTGTAGCTGAATAGGAAGGAATATACGCTGTTAATATACAGTACTCGTGCATTTTATTGGTACTTGGAGTGCCACGTTTTTATTCAAGGTTGTACTCGATGAAAACATTTTGAGAGCCAACCACTGCACTGATGTCTAGCGAACGATCTATTTCCGGTTTCCTGCACATCTGGAGGACCAACGACCTAACTCCATCCTTACAGAACCAGACGGCACTTTCAAGACTTTGATTCTACTCAGCTAAAAGAGATACGAGTAAACTATATTTCCTTTCCAACCCTTCCTAAAGTGAAAGAACTGAAATTTAAAATTATGAATGGCATATATCCATCTACGGAGTTTCTAAGATTGAAATTTGGTTTTGATGATAACATGTGTCATTTTTGCAAATCTAATATTGAAGCTACTGAACAAGTCTTCTTTAGTTGTACCTGCTGTAATCGATTTTGGACTCTTCTGCATAAGAGACTTTCATCGGTCTCTATTGACATTGAATGCATTACATTTAAACATGTTAATTTTGGAGTGCTGAGAAAACACTGTATGCAACATTTCCTTGTGAACAATCTCTTCCCATTGACTAAATTCTTTCTACACAAATGTCGCTTTATGAAAACACCTCCTTCTCTCACACACTTCCTGAAGGACCTGAGGATCATTACTTCTTCACTCTGCCCCCTAATGGACAAAAAGGCTTCCATATTAGCCAACTTTCTAGTATACTTTTGTGACTTGTAGTAACCCCCTGGATAACTAATCTCTGAAATGTACTAATTTGTTTCTTTTCTTTGTTTTTTCTCTCTTCTATTTTAAACTCTCTCTCTCTCTCTCTCTTATTTATTATTAGTGTTTATTTTTTATTTCCTTTATTTTTTCTCATTTACATGATTGCATTACTCGATTAGACTATATTTCTACACTGTATGTTGGTACTGCCTTTGTAATGTAAGATGTACTATTTCAATTTAATAAAAAAATAATAATAAATAAATTAAAAAAGGACCAACGACCTATTTCCGGTTTCCTGCTCATCTGGAGGACCAACACAAATGTCTTTCCTGTCAAAACAATCTTAATGTGTTTTGCTGTTCCTCGTAACAGGGGCTTTAAGTATGTAGCAATCAAACTTACAGAACTATACGCAAAAGTTACTCCTTCAGAGTAAACACTTTTGCAAAGGAACGCAAACATACTGAGAGAGTTTTGAGACCATCACGATCTACTAGGGAACTGTATATTAGACTAACCACTCAATATCTTAAAAAAACACGTTTGCTCCGCACACGATGTTTTCCTCACCACCAAGTCCTTCAAGAGACCCAGGACGTGAGAAAGGGGGTAACAATATTGAAATGGATTTTATATTTGCCTGGTGTACGTTACTTTGAAATATATAAGCATTTTCTGTGGTTTAAGGTTTGTGAAGTGCGTCTTCGGGTGAGAAGTGAAGCGTGTTGTCTCGTGGCTACTGACCCGCCTGAAGCAGAACTTCTCTCCGGTTCAGGTACTCCACCTGGTCGCAGTAGTTCTGCGTGTACGCGGTGCTCGACCCAGCGCTGCGGGACTCGGTCCAGTGAACCTTCGCGAATCCTTCCGCGTGCAGCTTCAGCGACTCCACGTTAGCGCCACTCTCTCCGGAAAGCTCCAGCACAACTCTCCCGGAGACCACATCTCCGCTGCAATACACCGGAGGGGGAGCGTCGAGCTCCGGGGAGTCGAACACGATTTCAAACTTTTTCAACTTGTCGAAAATCATCTTAGTGTTTGCTAAACGTTTCCAAGTCGCTGTACGTTTTAAGCCCGAAGAGTGAAAGCAAAACAAAGCGCGAGAGGCGTTTCAAAAGTCCGGAACTCAGTGTTCGGTCAGGATCAGCGGTTTCGGAACTGAGCCGGAGCTCTGCGGGTTTTCTGCCGGAGCTCTGCGGGTTTTCTGCTCGAGTGGGTGGGCTTTGCGGCTGTTGTGCTAGGCTTGCGCACGTTTTCTCGGGGTGTGGAGAGACAGAAAGCTCGTGTGATTGATGCCTGCAGGCTCCTCTCGCGACAAAAACAAGCTGACTGAGCATGCGCGAAGAGACAAAACGAAGAAACTAATTAATTACTTTAAACACCGGACTTTACACTAACTTTTGTAATAATAAAAAATCCGCCTTGGACAAAAAAAGAAGCATTATTTAAAAAACAAACGTATTGTTATTTTTTTTTAATTGAATTATGGTTAATATCTTAACATTGATTGTTTTTCAACTGTATAAGTTTTGTTTGCAAAGCCAAAGCCTTTCTGTTTGAAGCCAGGTTTTCTTCCCTTGCTAATAGACGCTGTTGTTGTTGTTGTTGTTGTTGTTGTTTCTCAGATTTCTGACATTAATCTCAGTAGAACATTTTTAGCCACGGGTGAGAAAAAAAATGTAGTGATCTGATCGAGACATAACAATTAGTTTAACACCATCTGGAATTCTTAAGTGAAGATCCATTCATATATATACATATATATATATATATATATATATATATATATATATATATATATATATATATATATATATATATATATATATATATATATATATATATATATATATATATATATATATATATATTTATTTAAACCTCAAATATTTAAGGAATAAGAAAAAAGAGCAAATCCGATAAGTATTACATGTAGGCAAATGTGATCTAATGAGTATTGAAGAAAAATAATTTAAAGAATCATGTTATTAAATGCAAGAAAATTTTGAACAGCTGGTTACAAAGAGACATAACTGTTTTTGGAAGAACACTTTTGACAAAAAGCGAAATGCTTAACAGACTATGTTGTCCTGCTCATCTCCTAAAATGATGAAATAAATAAATAAACTAATTTTAAATTTCATCTTGAAAAATAAATATCATTATATACAAAAGAGTGACATTCTGAAAAAAAAATATGAAGAGGGAGGTCTAAAGATTTCTAAAGGTGGCCTTATTGCTTAAAGGCAATCAGTTGTGGTTCTTGTTCCCATCCATGCTGTTTGATACAGTAGGTGGAATAGATTTTCTTTGAGATGGGATTTTGATTTTTTATGTTGCGCTTCTTTAGCAGTTTCTTTCAAAGCAGCTTCACAAAGTCCTCGTGAGGATCAGGTAGAGTAAACAGGAGTTCCTCCGTGAAGCCCTTGGGAGCCTAGCTGACTGAGGCAGGTGCTAATCACCTCCCCAGCATAAAGAATATACAAACTCAAGATCCATCGGCGAAAAATTCACCGGAAAACACATGAAAAAAACAACAACAAAAAAACAAAGACAAAACAGAAACTAACAAATGAAAAACAATGGTTAGATTAGTGTAACAGACAGCAAACAGGTGATTAGCATCTATTGGCAAGTATTGTTATATTGAAAAATTATATTTAAGGCCAACTTCAGTCCCAGACAAATGTCTCAATTTGGAATAATCGTAGGGTGATCAGATGAAATCAATGGAAAGAAAAAGGGATTTGGGCAGTTTTTTACATGTTAAATCAAAAGGGTAATCTTTTAAAACATACAGAGTTTGTGAATAACTATATCATCTGCCCTAAAAGTGAGTATATTAAAATAAAAAAAAGAATTCCAGAAGTTCTTTTCCAATTCATTATTAATGATTGGAACAATATTCCGAACCCACAAAAACCAACTTTACATGTGGATGATTTACAATTTCTAGAGAAAAAATGCTATGATAGCTTCATAAGAAATACTTTCATTAAAATCCTTTATCATTGGAGAACAAGATCTTCTATATCTATTGAATCTATTTGATAGACCTTAGAATTATATTATTACACATTTTCTCTTTAAATAGATGATCACTAATATGCAATTTAAAAAGTCGAGGAATAATTTGGGTGTTAAGTAACGAGCCTTTGTTCGTTCTAATAAGTGTTTGAGGGAGAGCTTTAATTGTATCGTTACATAACTACAAGATTTCTTTTGTTCTAACCATTCAGTAAAGCAAAATGACTTATTTTATTAAAATGTAACGTTCGTACCAAATTGCAGTGTTATGTGGCAAAAAAAATCTGTTTATGTATCAATGTCCAGAACTGGACACCTTGTTGATGAAATTTAGATAATTTTGTTCAAAGCTTGTTCATTTTCATTTTCACACACTAATAAAATGTTATACCACAAAAAAATCCTGCAATATTTTTGAAGGGAGATGAAATCAAAACGATTGGAGTTGGTTAATAAAAGTCTGTAATCGCTTGAGTTTTAATACACCTTTCATCGTGTCAAAAGTCAATGACATTCTGTCCATTTTTACGTATCTATTTCAGTGGATCGACCGTAAACACGGCACTGTCGTTATATCCAGTCGCAAAGACCGGAAGCAGGTGAGTTGTGAGCATGCGCAAAAGCAACCCTACGGTACAGTTTTTGTGGAGACTAGAAAAGCTTTGTTTTTATGGCATCTGTTTGGACCAATTGCATGTGTTCTTGGTGAGTCCCGCGGCCAATCATTAGCGATTCTTTTGACGCGTTGATGTAACGGGACAGTTCTTTTACACGTTCACTGGCTCAACGTAAAAACTCATGCTTGCGAAACAGAACACATTGTAATCTCCAAGGTAAAACCGACATGACTTATTCTTGTTTCTGTCTTGCATTCGGGTTATTATGTGATTGTATTTTAATGGCTCAAATAGGCTTTAGATTAGCGGGCGCAGCCTTCTTAATATGTTATTGTGACTTTCCCTCGTTAATGGCAACGCAAGGAATAAGGTTAAGTGAGATTTTTTCTACAAAACTTTCAGTTTGTTTCAAACCTGTAAATGTGAGCTTACTTTTTCTGTAAAACTATAACCATTTATTTCCATGCGGAGTTTTTAGTGGAGGCTGTAACGTTATTTTTTTATTTACCTGGCTGCTACTGTTTAGGACAAATAATTGCATATGAAAGTAATGAAATTAATCATTAAAAATTAGATAGATAACTGTTCTTGTTCATTTCTCACATTTTTTGTGCTACTTGTCCAATTTATTACCACTCATGCGCAAACGCAACATTTCATAGCACAAGTATTATTATTATTATTGCACACCATATTTCATTGTCTAATTCTTGCTTATATGTTTAGGCTCTCACTTTTTAAACCTATTTTATCTATCTTCAATGCTCGTGGCTTGCTGTAGGGTTATCCTATAATTGTTATTGGTCGCGTTAACTTTAATGATAACTTCATTCAACTTTTGATACAAATGCATCATTCAATAATGTATTCCTAAATCTTATCTGCAGATTTATTACTTTTCACAGTTTATGTAAATTATGTCAAATGTAGTCAGATGACATCATTCTTTCCTCTGGGCTCAAATCAGGAAATGTGTTGATTTGTTGCGGAGACTTTTGTTAAATCACCAGCATAGAACCATTAGTATAACTAATAGAACATATTGATTTCATGACGTCTTTGTAAATAAGAAAAAAATACAGAAGAAATACCTCGCATTAAAATTTTCATTCAACATAAGACATTCCACACTGTTGACCGTTGCTCTGTGAAAAATCAGAAAGGCAAAAAGCAAATTTGAACCTTACTAATTTTTACTAATAATAATGTGCAGTGAGGCAAAGCATCGTACACATTGATAATTCAAAGTGCTTTGCAGAGCAATAATAACATATCAGAGATAAAAGCAGGGGAACCGACCTGAAAAGCATTAAATTTCAAAGAAAGTTCAAGGCACAGCATTGTTCAGACAGCGGTGCTCAGTAATTAAACAGTCCTTTAAATATGTTTCAGATGCAGTTCATGCTGCTGTTCAGCAGACAGGGTAAGCTGCGGCTTCAGAAATGGTACGTTCCACTCGCTGACACTCAGAGGAAGAAAATCTCCCGTGAAGTCATTCAGATGGTGCTGGTGCGCAAACCCAAGATGTGCAGCTTCCTGGAATGGAGGGATCTGAAAATTGTCTATAAAAGGTTCAAAAACACAACATTGAAATGAGAATTGCTTGGAACTAGAGACTTGGGCTCAAAATGTTGACACGAAAATCTGAAATGGCAAAAGTTAACTTATAGTGTACCAATCATTGTTTCTAATTAGAAATATTAGATCATGGGCTCTGAAAGATTTATTTTCCCTCTGCTGGTGCAATCTTGTTACTTACACAGATGTTTTTTACACTGCTCTTTGGTTAAAGGGCCACGAAAGCCCCTAATTCAAATCAAGATTATTTTTTTATTTTATTAAAATGCGCATATTAATACGACACTATTTCAATAAACCACAAAGGAGAATATGGAACTAATGGAGGAAAAAAAGCTTATCTTGATGTTTTGGAAGAATAAAATGGGATTATTAAAAAAATGGAAAAGCATGTTAAATATTTGCAAGGTCCCAATTTCTGGTGGTTGTATTTATTTTGCTAATAAACTTGTTAAGACATCAGTTATAATATTTAATCAATGAAATTAATCAGAGTAGTTTGTAAAAGATCTGATGCAGTTTTCATCCTTTGCAAGGTTCATTTGAAGTTAACCACATCTTTTAATTGGATGAGGGAACTCGTGTTCATGAATAAACAGCTCTATTTGTTTATGCAATTCTGGCGGAATAAGAAATTACCAGCATTTTACATATAAAAGGACAACATGGCCTGGAATTACTTTACAGTGAACAAATAGTGGAAATAGTAGAATTTTAGCGTCTCATGGGAGCGTTCATGATTGCATGAACAGAAAACCCTAATTTAATTGGAGAGATCTAATCGAAATGTGCTTTTACATGCTTCCAGTTATAAAAGTAATGTTTTACTGGAAAAGGAATGTCAGGGATTCTCTCCACGTTTAGCCTCAGATACTCCACAGAGCAGCTGAGTCTAGAGCCAGACTCATTATGTGCTAATATCTGACGAATATTTTCCTCTTTAGCTTGTAGAGAATTTTTTCTCGGTAGATGTACAGAGTTACAAGATGTCAGCACAGTTACTCTCAAAAGGTTGCTGCTGTGAACAGTGAAATAATTTCAGAAAAAAACTAGATATTATTACTCTTTAACTCTTTTATTCAATTATTTTGTTTCCATTTTAAATACATACTAGACTTAGTAGGTAATCTATTTGTTTGTGTAAATACCAGTTTACTATGAAAAATACTCATTTATCCTACCCCTAATGTTTAGTGTTTAATATTTCCTTAAAAATTAGAAATAAAGATTTCATAATAACCTCTGAAAGCGTACACAGATGTGTAACAGTATCTCCTGTGTGAGGACTGTTCTCTACAGTCGCTAACAGATATTTATTGAAATGCTAAATGTTTTAAACAGCTTTACATTGAGATCTCAACTCGTGCTTGATTTTGCGCACAGCGCAGCAGTGCGTGGATCTGACCACGTCTCCATTCCCCGGAAGTAGCACCGTATGCATGTGATCTTCTACAGCGAATCAGACGGAGGGGTCTGGAGCTAACCAGTTAGCCATCTACGATCAGACAAGACGCTCTGATTTGGCATCTGGAAACAGACCAGAACAGCAAGAGAGCAGATAGTACAGCAGGCTAATAACTAGAGGAAGTCATGTAAGGTCAAAAAACTATGTTGTTTTCTTTTATTAAGGCCCGAGAACCCTATTGTAATTGCTTAGATAATTATTTCTTTTATTTATAAATATGATTATTGATCATCTTTGATCACACGTTTTGAAAGGGAAATTTTGCACAGTCAGACCTGGTGAAAACTGGTGTTTTGAAAGATGGCTCTATAGTACCACCTAAACGTGTTTTAGTTGATGGTGTACAAACAGTGCACTGTACATTAATGAAATTTGGTACAGTACCAAGATGGACATTTTGCTAATATTATTGTTATTTCCAAACTCAACGGGAAGTTGGTTATTTAAAAAAAAATTTTAAATAATAACTTAATAACTTTAAAATAACTTTAAAAATATGCAGTTTTGCTTGTACTATATTTGACTAACTTATCTCACAACAGAGTTTATCCAAACATTTCCAAACTCCATCAGTATCATCATAAGGCACATGACATGTGACATTGTGAAGGTTTGTGGCTATGATAAAAGGTGTGTATATTTATCATATAATGTCCAATCAGGCCCAAAATGATCTCATTCTCGTTATAGTCCAAGTCTGAACATGTTCATATGAATACACACAATGTCAATCAATGTACACCTAGTGGTGACCAATTACAACATCTTTTTTGTTTTTGTTTTATGCTTATATTTCAGGCATGGTATGACGTACACATTTAAAATTCTTACACATATGTTAAATACCAAAGCCTACAAAAAGTTTATTGGGTCTAGTTTTGAAACTGGACAGGAAGCTGGTTATTTTAAGTTTTCATAAAAATATAGACTTTATTGTATTTTACTTAAGCATCACTAAACTCAGGCAGTATAAGCTTATGGTCTAAAAATTGTCATTGGTATGGTTTTCGTCGTTGAGGGTCATAATCAAAATCATTATCGAACTTTGATTCATTGCGCAGCCCTAGCTTGAGCGATGGTTGGTTTTAGGCCGGTGGAAAGAGTCTGAGGCTGTGATGAAAAAGGTCCAACCCGATGCGGAGCGCAGAAGACCGGGGAGCACCTTTCTCCCGTGAACTGTTAAAGCTTGAGCTAGTGCGCTGGGAGTGTGTTGTTTTCTCTGGCTTCCAGGGAGATCCTATCCTTTATTCTAGAGAGATACTTGTGCTTTTTATTAGATTTTACTCAAATGTAGAGGAAAAAAATAGCACAATTTACATAATTGCACATAAAACATACTTGAAAAACACTTCTCTCCCCATTAAATAGAACTTCATATTTATTTACAATTTCTATAAAACATAGATAAAGCAGAATTCATATTTCTTATTGCACAAAAAGTTTGACTCAACTCAAATAAAAGCGTGTTTACTGAATATTAAAACCATGATGTATTTGTTACTGTGACTTTGTGTGCAATTCTCTGACCATGTGAAGTAATTGTGCGCATTGTGTTTTTTTCATACCATTCAATATCGATAATTATTACAACATCATCGGATTTTAATTAATTTAATTTCTGGAAAAATAGGAAACTACGGGCTTCAACTATTTTTATTACCAAAACAAGGCAAACGTTTTGTTGTATAATCAAAATCATAAATAATTTTATTTGGAGACCGTTTCAGATAAATTGTTATAAAATGGTTGTCATAAACTATTAAAATAGCATTAATGTCAGACATTATTACATTATTTATTGAAGACATTACAACAACAGCAGATTTTATTGAGCTCAGATAGATTCTCTCATCATGAAGATGCAGAAAACAGTAGAGGACGTAAAGTTCTAAAAATACTTACATTAATAATTAGAAATGTTGTTCAATATGTTTCAATGTATGAGTATTCAGGAATAACATTTATATTTATTAATGTATTTATTTTTCTACTTACAGTTGAGCTTTACTACCTCTCCACGCATGGGACATAGAACGCACTAGGAATGCACTGTTTCCGTTAGCTAACGTCGAACCCTCTATTGACCTGTCTAGATCATCTTATCAAAGAAAATGTATATAGATGATAATTATCAATTTCACATTATCACCCAACCCTAAAGTTCAGACTGCAGCCCAATGTGACCCAAATCCCAACCTAAAGATAGATCACAGATGTGAGTTGCTGGAGAAGACATTCTTGTCCTATAATAGGAAGATGTATAAGCTTAATGTATAAGATGTATAAGCTTGTATAAGATGTATAAGCTTAATGAAGTCTCGGTTTTTATTCGAGCACTTCTTAATCCACTTCCAGAAGAATACTGTGATATATCAGAATCAGAAAGATGTTTATTGCCAGAGGTGCAAGTGCACACACACACACACACGCACACTTCCACACTGATATAGGGTCGTTATCTTGGAGCTGGTTCTTATTTAATGTATTTACATCAATACATTTTATGTAAAAATGTTAGTTATCTCTCTCTTTGTGTAAATTATAAACATGTAAACGTTATATTAGTTTAATATTGTTGGCATTAGCCCTATTTTCAGGTGTTCTCTCAATTAGCATGAGAACTTTCAAGAGTTTTAATGCAGCTCATGAATGTGAGGCTGTGTTTATATGAACTCAGATCTACCTTCAGATATTCATCTAGAATATTTCATCATTTAGTGTTTATCTGTCGAGTCAGCAGTCACGTTATTAGGAAGAGTAGCATAAAATAGTTCTGTTAAAGGCATCATACTTATTTTAATTCTGAATGTCTGGTTTAAAATGGTTAATTTAAGGTTAAAACTATTAGCGAACATACCGTAACATCTTTCTTCAATCCAGCTGCAGATTTTAGCGATATATTGACTTTGGAGCTAAATCTTCTATCAGGACATGCCTTTCGCAGAGGAGAGAATGCGCACGAGTGGCTCCTCATTTAATAACCTCCACACAAGTTTATTTACCTGTGCAGGAATATTCCTGACATACTTACAACATTTAATATTTTGACTGCTAACACCACTATTTCGACTGTTTAAAATGACGCTAGATGTGAGATTAAACATGGAATGGCCGTCAGAGAATGTTTTCAGATCGAGAGATTTAAAAACTTGGTTAGAGGGTGGAGGGAGGGGCTTTTGATTTTATTGGACTAGCCTAGTGTCTGTAATAATTGTTTATTATTTAATAACGCAGTAAATCAGAAAAAGAAACAGGAAACACGTTGTTTGAAACCTTTCTCTATTGTACATTTCAGATATGCCAGCCTGTATTTCTGCTGTGCTGTGGAGGATCAGGAGAATGAGTTGATTACCTTGGAAATCATTCACAGATACGTGGAGCTGCTGGATAAGTATTTTGGCAGTGTGAGTAAAAGTTATTTTATTTTATTGCTCGTTGGCTGGGATAAGATCTTGAATTTGGTCCCATATAACAACTTTAATGAGGGCCGTGACAAGAGCGCGTTCTGAATGCACATGTTTGTCCGAGGTCCTCAATTCTAATCGTTTTTTTTTTTTTTACTTAACTTACTTTCTTTTCTGTGAAACTTTTGCTGACCACTTACCCTTCATCGCTCATTGTTATGGGTGGCTCTGAAAAGAGGAAAAACATGAGAAAGTTTCGTAAAGTGCTAACTCTGCAGCCCTGATGTCCTGAAGGCGAACATGCACGATTATCAAGTGATTGCTGAATCTGACGTTATGCCTACAGAACTCAGAAAAAAGCGATAAAATGGATTCGGAAAATATCTCCTCACAATTAGCTGAACTCCTTCGTGTGGTTGAAAACAGATCTGATGGTTTGGAAAAGCTAATCGGAGAGAATCTGAAGATGGTTAAGGACATGAAGGAGGATATTGGGAAAAACTCTGGACACATTTCTGGATTAATTGAGAATGTGGAATTTATCTGCAATGATGTAAAAAACCTGAAGGGAAAAGTCAACAAGTTGGAGACCTCCCTAAATAAGGTAGAGTCTGCCAAGAGTCAAGCATTATGAGAAACGCTTAGCTGACTTGGAAGCTTATTCTCTGTGCTGGAGTTTAAGAATTCACAGAATGCCTGAAATGGAAGGTGAAAATGTTCGCCAGGATGTCATCACTTTGTCAGCAAGTTCTCCCTCAGCTCAAGAATAAGCTCCCAAATGCTATCGATGTGGCTCATCTCCTAGGTCGTATCTTACCTCACAAAAAAGGCTGTAGAGTAACCCTGTGTTTCCTAGTTAACATCGAGAGGGAAAGCAGGAGGTTACTATCTACACAATCCCTGCTGCGCAGATGCATTTGAATGCTCTGGTTTTAATCGCAACAGAAGTATATTTTGTTCTGTTTTTCTCTTTTTGATCTTTTCGATTCAGTATCTCTTAAGTGAAATAGTTGTCCAGAGTCAGTGTACAACCTTTGAGTTTGAATAAACATTGAGAAATTATATATTCTCTACAAATTTGAAAAAAGAATTTTAATCTGTCACTCTGCACTGTTTGTTTTGTAAACATCAACATTATAAAAATCTAGTCTATATTAATCACTTAAAAAGTTAAAGCAATAAAGCACCTTAAAGCAATGAAATGTGAATCCTAGGATATGTTTTTGCAATGGTGAGAGCAATAGAATAAATAAAGAAAAATATGTTCCCTATTTAACAACTTCTTTGTTACTGTCATGCCAGGTCTGTGAACTAGACATTATCTTCAATTTTGAGAAAGCCTATTACATTCTGGATGAGTTTATCCTGGGAGGAGAAGCTCAGGAGACGTCAAAGAAGAATGTTCTGAAGGCCATCGAGCAAGCAGACATGCTACAGGAGGTGAGCAACGCAGATTTGGGTCGGATTACGTTCATATTTGACCACATGCGAGTGGAGTAAATGAAGTGCTGTGCTGATTTTTTTTTGTCCTCTACTAGGAAGCTGAAACACCACGGAGCGTTCTGGAGGAAATTGGACTGACATAAACAGAGACCTGTCCACCAAACGCACCTGCAACTCATCTTATTTTTACCATTGACCAAGAACGCACGCACGCACGCGCACACACACACACACACACACACACACACACACACATACATACATGCATACATATTCATATATGCATACATATTCATACACATACATATGTTTTATGCAAATTTGCCTTGTTCTTTAACTAGCTTGGTGCATGTGCAGGAATGATGGGTGCCATTATTTCACATTTTTTTCCTGTTTTCTCTGTTAAAACATTACCTCTCAAAATCAGCTGCCTTATTTTAATACAAGGACATGGTTGATGTTGTTATTTTTTTATTCTAAATATATAGTTTAGTACTACATCAGTATTATGTTTATTTTTTTTTCTACACCAAAGAAAAACTGCCTTTGGCATGCCTTTTCCTTCTGCAACCTTTTTTTTGTAAATATCGTATATGTAGTCTCATATTTTATGAAGAATAAACAAAGCATGGGTTGCTAATCTGTGACAGATGTCGAATGAAATGATAAACAGACATTTAATTGACTGTCTAAAGCAACTGTCTTGATTTTTCAAGGAGGATTTATTTACTCGATGCAGTGGATTCAGGTGTGATTTTTCATATGTTCTGAACTGTATTTGCGTTCACTCTTGTGACCTTCCAAGTATTTTATGTAAATGTATTTGTGTTGTGTTTCTTATTATTGGTCTGTTCATGAGAATTTTAATCTACATTCAGTATAACTTTTTGTAGGCACGGGAAGTATTTGAGTAACTCTTAACTCTATTAAAATTACTTCACACTTCTCGAGCACCTGTCTTTAGTTTCACCTCATCGTGCCAGTTGTGTGTTGTTGAATAAAACACTAAGTATACTATTGTGTTCATTGTTTTTTTTTAAGGTCAATTTAAACATGTATTGTTTCATCTAAAGTTCCTTTACTAACCCACACTCCCTGAATTGGGAATGGAGCTGTTCATGAAACAACTCAACTAAAGTAGCAGTTGATTCTGACCTAGTTGAATTAAAGTACCTGGAAAGGGCCAATTGCATCACATCTTTTTGCTGCCTTAATTTGCATACCACTTCACGTATGAGAGGAAGTGGATGCTAGGTTTCCTTCTTTGATGCTGTGGACCTGGAATGCGGTGGCTTACTCACAACCTCACATCTCTGCTCTCCCTATTCGGTGGTTTGTGGGTTATGTACTCTGGGAACAGCTTTTAAAAAGGCCTCAACAGAACAGGCCTATGGACGTGCTCTTCAGTTCCACATGCCTGCTGCCCCAAGTCTAAGCCATTATGTTTGGGAATGTCATTTTATTGATACTATACCGTTTACTAGGACTTTATCAAATCCCATTCCAGGGAGATGGACAGGTTGCTCATCGCATCAGCTATCGGATACCCGCTGGACTGCAAGGATTGAGGCTGGTAAACCTGTGGCAAAGCACTACCTTCTGTCATTCTGATAGCAAACTAATGACTTGCAGTCTCACCAATGAAGCAAGATCAGATGCTAATGGTCTCAGAAAATACTTCATCTCATTTGATGCTATTCTTCTTCTCACCATCTGGCTAAAAGTACTGCAAAGCATTGATGACAGGAATGTTATTCTCCAGTCAGGGAAAATCTTACTTGACAGAGGCAGCCAATATCATAGCCTTGACAGAAAAGATGCAGTCTCTGAGAGATGCATGGAGGTCTCTCCTAGCTGGGGCAAAGTTGATAGCTAGAGAAGCTCATGATACTCCTCAGTTAAGCAAGGAGTTCCATGATGAAACCTGTGAAGAGGAGACAACTCCGGAAGATTCAGAAACAGAGTTTCGGAATACTGTGTTTTACACTGCTATGGATTGTATCATCAGCGACTTCATTACTAGGTTCCAGAGAACTATCAGGAACGAGTTTTGTGTGGTTCTAATGCGGTTGGGCTGATTAGTGAGGACAAAATCTCTTCTGTGTGCCAACCACTGATCACTAAGTACTCCAGTGATCTAACTCCTGATTTTGAAAATCAAGTAAGACACCTAAACCATATGCTTCCACCTTCCCCCCTAACCTGTCCTCTCTCGAACTCCTAAATGCTATTTGTTAGGTGCAGATGCAAAGCTTCTTTGGAGAATTGTGCATTGCTTTGCATTTCTTTAGCACACTGCCAGTGACTGTTGTTGGTGGGGAGAGGGCATTCAGTAATTTAAAACTGATTTAAAAAACTACTTGAGGTCTACAATGTCTCAAGAAAGGCTTTGCAGTCTTGCTTTGCTTTCCATTATAAGCGAGTTGGCTAGAGAGCCCGACTTTAAAGGTTTGATTAATGATTTTGCAGACCTTGGCCATTCTTTGATATAGTGATTTAAAGTTCTGCTTAAAATATAAAAAAAATTATATGATCATTTTGTTTCATGGTGGGTTTTCTTGCTGAGATTTTTTTCACCACAGATTTTAATTCCAGTTTTTTTAATTGAAGAGTTGTATTTTGACATTTAAGTATCAGTATTGAAGCAAATAAATATAAATACATTTTGTTGTATTAAGAGTGCTCAGTGTTTATGTTACATTTCAACTATCATGTTAAAAATAGGTTAGATTAGATTAACTTTATTGTTGTCGTCAGTGTACGGTACAAATATGTACAGTACATACACATAAATATAAATATATGTGAATACACTAAATGACACATGTACAGCTATATACGCAGTATATACATTATACAGTACTGAAGTAGAGCAGCATTACAGAGGACAAATTAGATGTGTGGACATGGGGGGAGTTCAATTGTCTGATTGACTTAAATATATGAGAATAATAGTCAAAATACCATAAAAGCGCACAATTGAATGTAAATTATTATGTAAGAAAAGTCTCAGCTGTGTTGTGGGCCCAAAACCCTTAGCAGCGCCCCTGCAGACAATTACAGGGAGACACTTCAATGTATTATTCAAAAAGAAATAAAAGGGAGGAATATGATGGGGAGAAACAGGAAAGAAGACATTGTGGTTACAAGAATAGAGCATACTGACTTAATCACACTTTACTCAAGAAAACACCCAACAGGACTATGTGAATACTGCAATAAACAGGAGACAGTCCGCCATCTGCTAATGGAATGTAATAAATATGAGGAGGAAAGGAAACGATTCAAAGAGAAAGTTCAGAAAAACAAAACGCATATTCATTTACATTTACATTTATGCATTTGGCAGACGCTTTTGTCCAAAGCGACTTACATTACGGGAGAGACAATATGAGATCTGTTACACCGTCAAAGTGTCTCTCAGCTTCTCATAATAGAAATTGTATCAACTGATCAATAAACCAAAGCAGTGAGGAAGTAGAGGAAGAAGATAAAGACAGAGGAGAAAAAAGAAAGCTTTTTTTTAGTATGTGTTCCCTGAAGAGAAGAGTTTTCAGTTGCTTTTTGAAAGCATATATACAATAGAAAATATATTTGGGTTTACATGTCCGGAAATATATAGCAATTTATATTATATATTAAAATTATCTAAAAGAAACAGGTTGGATGAATAAAACATAGGAAAATAAACATCCCGTGATTCAGATCCAGAAGGTGGCGGTAAAGCGCCCAAACGTAGGTCTGCCAAGCACCATAAAAGAAGAAGAAGCTAATAGGGGGCGGGGCACAGCGCGACCAACCATCCTTTACGATCTGTATGTTGTTTTTCGGGAGCTGTCGAGTGTCTCTGTCGTTCACAAGTTTAGCGTTAGCCCGACTCTGTTATCGGACTGTCGTTCGAAAGTTCGTGTATCAAAGTCTCCAAGAAAGAAGTATCCGTTTTTATTCGGTCCCAGGCAATTCGCCATTGTTTGTTATGCCGGAGCGGAGGCCTTTCACGCGGCTGCCCACTGACGTCTTCCCCGTCAAATATGCGCTGCGGCTCAAGCCCGACCTCGTCGACTTCACCTTCGAGGGCAAACTCGAAGCAGCTGTGGAGGCATGTTCTTTTTTTTGCTTTCTAGAATTTGGCCCTCGTTTTCTGTAGTATGTAACGTTAGCAGCCTGTTCATGTTTAACTTGCTTCTTTTGTAAACGGTGTTGTGCAGCTAATCATTTCAGCTAACATTACCTGCTAGAAAACCAGGCTGAAGCGCTAACGTTACTGTAACTAACCGCTAAAGTGCTGAAGCCTGTAAACAAACACATAAATGTCATGATTTCACCTTCTTTCTGCATATAGTTTTCACGCAGAAGCGAGTTAGGTCTAGAAGCGTTAAGGTTCGTGAAGAAGGTTGTTTAAAATAAATACTATCCAGAGCAAGCGCGCCGACATTTCTACTTTTAGTTTCTTTACTTTTTAGTTGGACTTTTTAGTTCTTCTTTTTCAGCAGTGTTACTTATGACTCAATGAGGAATTCTTTTTTTCTGTTAGTTTTATTTGTTAGATTCGGGTACTCTTTGGGCTGTCCAACTAAAGTCAACAACATTTATTTTGAAATCATTTAATGCAAGTGGTAATAGATTATTAATAAAAAAAATCTAGATTAATCACACTGTGTTATTGAAATTAATCTAGATTAAAATGCCTGATTTGAATTCTCCCAAATGTATTCAGAATATGCATTTTTTAAAATGACTTGCTATTTTAAACGGTGAAATAAGAGTGTATAAGCAATTTGTAAGTTTTAGGTGCACCTAAAAAATTTTATATATATATATATATATATATATATATATATATATATATATATATAGTGTTGGTAAAGTAAGTGACCCCAAATATAATTTAACAAACTTCAAATATAATTTCGCCTCATCCTCAAAATTCATAAATAAAATTTAATTTTGATGATTTAATGTTGATGGTTTTTTAATTTAATGCTGAAGGCACGCAAATTGTGTTTTTATCTGTTAATGCGAACATGAGGTAACTTAACTTTACATAAAGTTAGAACATATGTTGCTTTTTTTCTTTTTAAGAGTTTTATTCATTCCTAAATGTAACAAAAACTGTACAAGTTCTTTCCTCACGCTGCTGAAACAGATCTAGCTCCTCTGAAGTAGATAGAGACCAAACAAGACTTTATTCTCTCCGAGATCGGAACACAACACTTTGGCGTTGCTTTTAAAGCACTCATTTACTCTAAAAAACGTTTATCTATTAATGGGACATGAACACACACAACAAGAAAGGCGAGCTGTGCGTTTCAAAGGTCTGTCTGAGCAATCATCTGTTTTTTTACTGTTCTAGAATAAAGTGCAGTAGCACTCCACTACATTAGGGGGCAGTGGTGCTCTCATTGGCAGAGTATGAAGTGTAGACACAAAGTTTAGAAGACAGACGGAGAGAGAAAGTGTTAAAGAGACAAACCAAATTCTCCCGAAAGCTAAGACGAGGAAATATGACGCGTATGTAGCGCTTGGCTTCACTGTGACTGCAGTGGGAGACGAGGAGAGACAGGTGTGCTTACTGAGTCTAAAAATGTTGGCAGCGGACAGCATGAAGCCAAATAAATGAAGGCGTCACTTAGACATTAATACGCTGATAACAGCTTGAGATTTTTTCAGAGAAAACGTGTCGAATATTGGCAGCAATCACGCTCAGTCAAACAATGTTTATAGTTTTATTAAGGATTTAATGTTTTTTACATTTCAGATGCACCTTAAATCTTTTTTGCTACAGTCAATAAAGCTATTCTTTGTTGTAAGTTGGCCCGTATTTCTTTCTTTTTTCTCTTGTATATTAATAAGGAGACTGTGTTATGCAGAGGTGTACTTACAACACATTTAGAAACAAATAATAATATTTATAGAGAGGGGGGCGAGACAGAAAATAATTGAGAACCACTGAAGTAGTGTGTGTCGGGTAACTTCAGTCACGTGAACAGGGCAACCAATTGCAGCAGTTTGACATGCGGCATGCAAACAAAACCCAAACTCGCTCCATTTCTTGAAAATAATCGAATCATTATATTAGTGATGCTAAGAGGGACACATTTTGTTTGCAAAAGAAACAAAATGTTGACTTTAAACTGCTTTATTTTCTCTACACTACATAAAGGAAGTGTATTAAGGATTTGCAGTTTGTTCAGATAAGGTAAAACAATTGTTCATAATTCAATTTTATAAAACATGGATGTAGTTTCCAGCGAGTCGTGAAAGTGTGTCACTTCCTGTTTATACAGAGAAGGCAGGTTCATCAGATGAAAGGAGCAAGACTGAATAACGTCAAAGAATTACGCCAACCAGACCAGCTGAAGAACTGTTCTTCATCTGCCACTCAAGAAACCATTCCTTAATTATAAAGAACTTTAAGGCTTAAACCTACACATGTAAAAACAAAATCATGCCCCTAAGGTTGAAGATTAAAACTAGTAATCTGACTCAGCAAACCCAATATAGCCAGGGGTGGAAACTTGTTTTTTTTTTTTTTCAGCTCTGAAGTTGATCATTTTTAACGCTGGAGTGAATCTGCATGCAGCAGATGCATTGGTGTTAGGTCTTCGACCCAAGTGTTACTTGCTGCGGTCTGTAGCTCAGTAATGATCTTATACGTTTAAGGCGATTTGATTTACGTTCACAGGCAGTGTTTAGAAAAACGTATGCTCATTTAAAAATGCATGCGAAGCTCAGCATATCCATAACCAGTGCTGTTTTTCACAAATTCCTCACTTTCAGGGTCTCAAAAAAGCATCTTTGTTGAGATACGCTTCCAAAAGCTGTATTTATAATATTATTTAAGAAAAAATCTTAGAGGTACCAAGATTTATTCACAACTACAACTTCTGATCAATAGTTTTATCGCTAGCACATTTCTCTGAAGCTAACCTCTTTCTGATGATTTCTTTTAAAGACAGATAAAAGTAAACGATAACAGATAGAAAGTAAACATAGATAGAAAGATAGAAAGTTTATTCTTGATCTAGAATAACATCATATTAAACCTAAAGGGTAAATGTAAAGTGTACAAAACATAGTGATGTTTGAAGTGAGTTTACATTATACATTTTGCCGCAATGCCGCTAACATTTTAATAAATCATTGAAACACACTTTATTGAGCACAACCTACTGTTTTGTCAGAAGTGTTGGACTTGATGTTGGTTATAGAGTAGGTTACAACCTCTGAGAATATGGTTCCAGTTTGGATGTTGATATTTCAGCCAGAGCGCAGTAGAAAAGCCCAAAGAACTGCGCTTGCAGTGCAAAAGCACTATTAAAGAGGTGCCCCACACTCTCTATTGAATAATGGAGAATCATTGGTGTGTTTCTGAATCCGTACCCATTCTTGATCTTTTTCTGTTAGTTTATTATGTTTATTTGCAAAGCCTTTACTCTGGTTGCAGGATTTTTTTTGTTTTAAAAAATCTCAAACCACTGTTTCTGCGCAGTGCAACTTGACTGTCTTTTACTGACCAGTTAAAACAAATTAAATTTTGATCTAAACTGATGTGTACAAACATTACCCCTGAAATGTGCATTTGTTCTTGACAGGTTACGCATGGGACAAATCAGATCGTAATGAACTGTGCAGATATAGACATTATTACAGCTTCTTTTCTGCCAGAAGGGGGAGAAGGTGAGTGCTAAATGCTGAAAACCAAATGTAATCCATGTATTTTCTTGTTCTGCATGACTTAAGACCAACAATCTGTTTGAAGGGTGTTTGTGTCTGTTACTCTATTAAAATGAACTCTCCTTTAATTCCTCCCTTTAATTTAGAAATGAACGCTACAGGATTTAACTATCAGAACGAAGATGAGAAGGTGACTCTATGTTTCCCGGGCACTCTGCAAAAAGGTAAAGAAAATGGGATAATTTAAGACGTTTTTGAACTTCCTGTCTTAAAAGGAAGTGCTGACTGTGATGACGTTACAGCGCTCTAAATGAAACCATTCCCAACATGGTGACTCACGAGTTCCTGTTACTGTGCAAGACGGTGAATTGTTCCATAAACCATTTATTAATTTGCAATAGAATAATGTCTATCTGCAAAACACATGTATGGAATTTATTTTGTGCCACTAAGTGCAATTTTAACTAAAACGGACAAAAAATTGACATAAATAAGCTGAAATATTTGTTTGTTTCACTTTCAGCCCCAGTTTCACTTTTTTTTGCTACATGAGCTTCTTTTTGTAACTAGCAAGACAATTAGTTTTAAAAAGAAGGCACACTTTTGTAATGTTTTGATTTAATAAATTACAATAAAGACAAATTATATGTATGCAATATTTAAAAGCAGTTCAGTTAAAAAGTTTAATGTGTCTTAAGCTATAAATGATCCATTGTACTGCTCAATTGTTGCCACTTTTAACCTAAATAAATAAATTACAATAAAGTGTTTATTCACAAATTGTTTGTATACAATCTTTAAAAGCAGTTCAGTAAAGAAAAAAATAACCCATCAATTTTTCTTTTACAAAAACATTTTCAGTAATGATTTTGAACAGTTTTATATCGGTAATCATACTGTCAGTATTTAACAAATTAAAATAAATTAATGTTTAATGGTAAAAAAAAATATTTACGCCAAAATTTTTGTGTGCTTTTGATTTTTCTACAATCCCACTAACTTTTAACAAATTAATTAATAATGCAACAAAACTGAGGAGGCATTTGGTTGCCATGTGAAATAATATAAAAATCTAATTTTTTTTGTGGCCTTGTCAGACCCTTCCAGTGATACCCTCCATATAAGTGGTGACATTGTGTCTGAAAAATATACTTTTTAATTTTTAATTTACAAAATAAACTTTGAAACAATAGGTAACATGCCATAGTCTCAGCAGGTTACTGTGTGGGATACTGCTCACCACATGGACACAACTCCAGCACAAAACCAGCTCTTCTGGGAACTAAAGACAGCACTTAAAGGTGCCATGTCATAACATGACTTTTCTGACATTCCTGCCATCTTTAAGTAATGTTCCTTCATCAAAAGCATGCTTCAAGTACTATGCAGATTAGTTCATGCATTTTTGAGTAAACCTTTATTCCTTTTTTTCTGAGCTGAAAACAACTCATTTTACTTATCCCAGAGTTTTTACCTTATCCCCACCCCTTTATCAATCATATGAATCGCTAGTACAGCCCCTCTCTATGACAAACAGGAAATGCAGTTTTACCTGGAAGTGTGAGAGCAGCAGACTGGCGCTGGATAAACAATGCCAGAGAAGTGCAATTTCGGATGTCCAGAGTCTAACCTTTTGTTTGGATTACCAAAGAATGAATTTATTTGATAGAATTGGCCTGATTTTTGTGTCTGCCCACCCATCAGAGAAAACTTGGAAAAATAATTTTTGCCTGTGAGCAGCACTTCACATTCACCTGGTTCATCAACAAAGAACAGTTTGATAAAGGGTTTATGACGAGGTTGGCTCTCACACCGGGTGCTTTTCCACCTTTCCTCTGTTCATTGATTTGGAGGTCCACACAGTAAGTTTTAATACATTATATATTTAATATTCTAAGCTTGAATACATTAATGAAATAAGCAATTTTAACTCTTCATACATCGAGCCGAGCGCACACTACATGGCTTTATAACCCTATAAGGAAATCTGTTTTCAGCACACACAATAGACTGTTTGCATTTATATTCCCTAAAATCCTAAACATGCCACAATGCAGTCAATCGTGTGGAACACACACTACATGAATGTTTCCAACATTACACGCTTTTGTGCAAAGCTTGCGCATCAAAAAGTTAAATTCATGAGCAGATCTTGCATTGGCATTTTACACAAGAACACCTAAAACAAAAAATAATTTATAAACCAGTACGCCTACGTTAGAAATCATTTAGTGTAGAGTAAGCGCGTCTGATTTACCTTTAAACACACCGCTGAGTTTCTGTTTCATTCTGTGGACTCAAACTCTGTGTCAGACTCTGTATTTCAAACATTTAAGGTGCTGTTACATGCCGCATAGCCGTTGCCTGACGATTATAATGTCTTAAAACAATAACACGTGTTTAATGCTAAACTAATTGTTGCTGTGTTTGCCGGATGCACTCGAATCGAAAGTCTAGCTGCATGTAACAGATGATGGGGAGCTATGAGTTCAGCAGTTGGATAGCTTCAGGAAAGAAGCTCTGTTTGTGCCATACAGTCCTGGCGTACAGTTTGAGCTTTATTCGTGAAAATGTGTGTCTAGTTATAAAACGTTGACTCAGAGTTCAAGTTCAAATTTTATTTGTGCCTATACATACATGGTATGACGTATAGTAAAATGTTTTTTTTTGACTGTCCCAACAAAAAGTTTAAATATTATATAAACTAGAAAAGTAAGAGAAATATTTACAATAAGCAGCAATGTCAGTGTTAAAGTGACAGAGTGTAAAAGTGTCAATGTGCTGTGGAGTGTATGAAACTAAGCTTGCTACTTTTTGTGCTGAAATGAGTCTTTTCAACAAGTGACGTAGCACTGTACAAAATAAACTAAGCTCCTCCCACTGCTCGCGCAAGGTTTGCTGGGAAGGTGCTCCGCAGCCATAGTTGCTAGCAGTTGAGATTCGACCATCCCGGAACTGGTTTTTCCTTTAGTGAGTGCTTTGCATCTTTATATTCTTTTGAGACTAGGCTGTAAGGGGGTGTTTGGTAACAGTTGCTGCCATAATCCAATTAATTGCACAGCCGTACTATTCTATTGGGAATTTTTTCATACATTTCATTACGTTAAAACAAAATAAATAGGTAATTTTCTTTTTTGTGAACATATTTTAATAATTTACTTGAAAAGTGTAAACCTCAAATGTGCCAACAACAACAAAAAGCCCTGGCATAAAAGACTTTATAACCATACAAAATGTATTTGAACTCTATACATTTTTTTAGTTATTCTCATTTTAGGAATGGTGTGCTGTAAGTGTATACCTGCACACTTATGCTGTTTATGTTGCGTTTCAGGTGTCTCCCAACAATTTTTGTGTGCTTAAGCATGCTTGGCGCATGCGTGCGCGCAAGAAATAAAAAGCAACTGATTGCAGCATTAGAGACAATAATAAGACGACAATGCCATAAAACAATGTAAACAGAAAATCTCATGCATTGTGACATCTTTACACCACATCATCCCGTGGGGTCAAAGTGCTTAATACCTGATTTCGTCAATGACTCATGGGAAGAAAAATCTAAATGATCTCATATTTTAAGAACCTGTGAAATTATGCACATTGCTTTTTGTCCATCTTTGTCATAAATGTATTATATGCAGACTTGTTGGAAGATCAAAATAGTGCAAAAAGAGCATGTTGTATGCTTCAGTGTAACATCTCTGCTTTATTGTGCAAAAATAATTATCTTGCTACCATTTCCTTTTCAGTTTCTATTGGCTTTTAAATAGCCATTGCAGTTTTAAAGGGTTAATGAAGTTTTGTTAATAAAAGAAATGTTATTCTTTGCTCTTTTCATCCGGTTTATGTACCTTTCGTCATCCTTTAATCAGCAATTTCCTATTTTTAGGGCCTGGATCATTGAAAATAGACTTTGTTGGAGAGCTGAACGACAAAATGAAAGGTTTCTATAGGAGTAAATACACTTCTTCTTCAGGAGAAATCCGCTATGCTGCTGTCACACAGTTTGAGGTAAACACAAGGCATTATTCTTTGCTTTTAAGTAAATCTGCTTTAATGCTGTTGGTTTTTCAACTCCTCTCACTGCCTACTCATTCCTTCTTTACTTTGATTTTGACTCCTCATCTAACTTGTGAAATACCTGAAATGTGGGATTTCTCCCATCAGACATCTGCTTTAATTTGGTTGAAATTATGAGAGAACACTTATTTGTTATCTAAATGATTCACGAGGAGAATTATCTGAAAACACTCGTTGTTAACAGAAGAATGCATATAAACTATACAGTTAAAAGATAAAATAAAGTGAAGTGTGCTGGAGTTAACATAGCAAATGAAATTGTTTCTTATTTTAAATAAATGGAAAAGCCAGTAAAACTTGCCCGGCCCAACTCTGTTCAAGAGACCTGTAGGATTGATTGTATGTATTGAGAAAAAGAGGGGGGCTGTAAGTTTATAACCCACTCCCCCAGAGTGTAACATCTATATGTAAAGAGGTTTAGTTTATCCATTGTGTTTGTGTTGCTTCTGTTGGTTGCCCAGAACATTTCCTAGTTGCATCAAAGGAGCAGGGCCAGGATGGGATTCTTTTATGATGTAGTCTTTTGGGTCAAACTATTAGCTTTAGTTTAGTTTGGGCAATAGTTAATTTTTTTAACAAATGATAATGATTTGATCACTTTTTGAAATTCATTGTTGAGAATATTATGAATAACTCCTAATACTGTGTCGTATTAATGCCTGGATTTTTAGTCAGGCTTGAGTGCTGTTATTAGTGAGCGCCTGGAGTGGCTGAAACTAGAATCTGTTACATATTCACTTTTTCTTATCATCGAATTTCATTTATATCCTTTTCTCCTTCATACCGAAGAATCACAGATTTCTTTATTTGCAGCATGTTTCATTAATGAGTGATTGAACTGAAAGTGCGTATTGTACGGAGCTTGCGCGCAACTGCGTCTGACACTGAAACTCCTGCACGTGCTCAGAGAGGTTTTTGCAGAGATACGTTCACTCTGCGCGCTGCACGCGGTAGCTTCCCAGCTAGTTTTACATGTGACGCATCTGTTATATAGTCAACCGACACAAGATTAACATGTTTTATTTTAATATATAACACACACACACTGGTACTTCTGTCTTAGTGGGTATTTACTATATATACATATATACTAAGTAAGTTAGTATAGACAGGAACACACACACAATCAGAATTGACCTTCACGTACCTCTAACAGATGTCTGCGTACCACCTGGGGGTGGCCAAGTACCACCAGTGATATGCGTACTACAGTTTGCTAATAGCATGGCTCTTATCGGCCTTCTCTTCCTTCTTGTAAAATCCGAAAAAAGCCTTTGAAACTTTGGATTTTTGATTCAGATAGGTTGAAAATCTTCCTTGGTGAATTATCACCATCACTCTTGGTGGCGCTGGTTTTCGTTAGCTCCATTCCCCAAGCTTCTGCTTTTTATTTCACTGGTGTAAATCGTAGCACATGTTCAGCTCTTGTGTTGTTTCAAAGTCCTTATTGCGCGTGCATGTACCTGTGTATAATGTGATGGTGCAAGTCTTGTGATGCACAATCAAAGGATTCACAACCAGTTAATTAATTAATTAATTAATTACTAATTCATATCGATACAAGAGGCTGAAACTGGTGAAGCCATATCTCTCACGCGGGTATCTGGTTGGATCGGTTTACTGTTTGAAGCACACTCACATCGATCTCAAGACTAGAAACAACTACAAAGAACAATGTCAAGAAAAATAATTGTTGAAGAGGAGATTATGAACTTTTAAAAGCTCATTTAGATATGTTCTGAAAATAGAGCTAAATACAAGTGGCTAAATTAATATTCTTAATCATGTCTTCTGATCATCCACAATGTAAAACGCACATGGCAAAGAAAACTATTCACTCCCCTCACAAGTCAAAATTAAACATGAGAATTCGTTCTTTTAGATCACTGTCACTGAGAGCCAGAGGCAGAACTGCATCAACATTAAAGCAGCCTGCAGAGAAGCTATCCATCTGAGCGAGTGAATTAAAAATGATCTAGTTGTCTAGAGACATTTACTCCTAAATTGATTGGCTTCACTAAACCTCATATAAACCATATACAGTTACATATATCAGGTGCACCTTATAAACATGTAAATGAGATACAAAACAAAGATTACAAAATAACAAGGTAAATAAGTGAATTGGTTAATGTAAATGCTCTACAAAAGCGGCAGATGTTACACGTTAGTGATTGTAACTAATTCTTCTTGGTCTTAATCTGACCTCAATATAGAAATAAAACTAGGTCAACTACATTTCCTGTTGTCAAAAGGATTGCGTTTGAAACTCTTGAACTGTAACTAAATATATAACTATAATTATAAGTAATAGAAAAATAAATGTAGTGAATTTTTAGTCAGTCTAGTGTATCTTGTAGTTCTGGTCTTCCTCATAAAACTGTCTAATATGAATTAGAATAATTTTTTATGCAAATGCAAAAAGTATTTAAACATATTAAGATTGGTTGGTCTGTATGTGTACATATGATATCACTGGAGTCGAATATGTGTTGGATAATGTTTCTAATTTGGTTCATATGTCTCTGTTTTGTCTTAAATCATTACTGCATTTTCATCTTAAGTCTTCTCTTTCTTGTTAGCGCTCAGTTTTGTCTTTCACCCCTTGTAGGCAACTGATGCCCGGCGAGCCTTCCCGTGCTGGGACGAACCTGCCATCAAAGCCACTTTTGAGATCACTCTCATAGTTCCTAAGGACAGAGTTGCTTTGTCAAATATGGTACGTGTTTCAGGCCATGCTTGAACAGACATGACCATCGTTTTACCTGTGAAATGAAAGTCTTTAATACCTAATTGTAGGTTGATAAAGGTGGTAAATGAGATATAGTTCTAGTATTTTGTTAACTGCGGTATACATTTATTTAGGATTTCTTTATTTTGTAGAATGTTGCTGACCGAAAGCCATATTCTGAAGACCAAAATTTGGTGGAGGTAAAGTTTGGCTTGACGCCTATTATGTCGACCTACCTTGTGGCCTTTGTTATCGGCGAGTATGACTTTGTGGAGAGCCAATCATCAGACGGCGTTACTGTTCGAGTGTATACTCCTATTGGGAAGGCTGAGCAAGGGAGATTTGCGCTGGAGGTAAGTTAGCCATCATTCTAATTTATCATTTAATCTAGTATTTTGTCCTTGAGTATTGTTTAAAATTCATTAGCCTTCATCATATTCAGGGTTAAAACATCTACAAATTTTAAGTCCTGTAAAAAAATAATAATGCAAGATCCTGCGACTTGGCCCAATGAAGGATGTCAGATGGGACTTGAAGGATGAAGAATTCGTGTTAACAATATTTGAATACAACGGTTATAGTTTAATACAGATACAGAAGTTATATCTGGACACATTTCAAGGAAACACCTACTATAACACAGGGAACACCTACTATTAAAAAAAACCTACTTTCTTTGTTTTCTCCTCTGTTTATCTTCTTCCTCTACTTCCTCCCTGCTTTGATCAGTTGATACAATTTCTATTATGAGAAGCTGAGATAGACTTTGACGGTGCAACAGATCTCATATTGTCTCTCCCCTAATGTAAGTCGCTTTGGACAAAAGCGTCTGCCAAATGCATAAATGTAAATGTAAAATGAAACAAAACATGCTGGTTTATTACTCAGGCAAAGAATAGTCAAGTTCACTTCTAATTAAACCTCAGTAAATGATTTGACATTTGATTAAATCAATTAAAATTCAATACGTTAACCTGAAAGTGATTATCAAATTATTTACAAGAATGTATTCTAACTAACTTGAGCATATAAAAGAAAACCCAATCAAAGTGTTACCCGAGTCTTGAGAGAAATGGCCTGTACACATGAGACTATTTGTGGAAAGTCTGATTACAAAGCTCGTCGATTTCATGACTAATTTCCTTAAATACTCAGAATCATAGTTGTGACCATACAAAGATAATTATTAATGTGATTGGTTCCTAACTTTGGGAGACTGTCCTTGGGTTGAGCTTAAATGGTAACTGTTGGAAAATAAATTATTTAAAAGATCGGCGTTGTATATGATTGGTTTCTGAGAGGTGTGGGACAACCCTCTGGGCTGGACCGATATTGTGTTATGTGATTAGCTTTTGAGACATCAGATAATCAACTGTAGGAATGAAAAAAGGCTGCGAGAGTTGACGGCAGGGTCAGGCAAACTGGTGGGACCATAACGCCCTGCTGGTTTCAGCCAGTGTCACTCTGTGATTCCAAAACTCAATTCTAGGCTCTGGCAATAATTTTTTTTATTAACTATTAATATAAAAGAACAGTTTGTGAACTTTCCAAATAAAAGTATTCCATCTAAACCTTTCATATGACATGCAATTCTTCTTGGGGCTCAAAACCATTTTGTCGATCATGCATTGTGGATCAGACTGTAAGAGCCATTTGTTCGTGCTTTATTGTTTATTTGTTGTTATGAGTCATTCTTCAGTCTTTCTAAGGAATTTAATAGTATTTATGAGTCTGAATGGGAAGGCACAGCCTTTTGACTTTGAACCTGAGCATTGATTATGCGTATCCTTTCGTTTTATAAGTTTATGTATTTTAAGTTACAAAAAAAACTCTACCTATCACATTTCACATCTTATGGATTTAATTTACGATCAACTTCATGAGTACAAAAGATGTCCCAGTCAGCATCTGTGTGGCTAAAGGTGACAATAATAGGAGAAAACCGCCCACAACATAGACAAATGAATGTTTTAAACAGTACTCTGATTTTTAATTCCTTAATAAGCATGAAGAAGAATTTGGTTTTCGCACAATTAACCTACAAGATTTTAATGACTAACGTTTAATAATTAAAACTAACTTAAAATGCTGTAAATTTAATAACCAAAGTTTTTTTTTCATTCCGAGATTTTGATCACCAAATACATGAAAATTTTAATTACGCATTTTCAATATAAAGATTAACCGAGAAACTGGATTTTTTTTGTTTAGTTTATGATGGTCTTGGACATGTGAAAGCTTAATAGCTGTAGAGGCTTTCGTCCATTTTTTCATTTTTATGCAGCGATAGATTTTCTTAGGTTTGCAAAATATTGTGTAAAAATGAGATTTGTCACCAAAAGTTGTTCCATTAGCTGAAACACAGAGAACGTTGTAGCCAAATTAGGACTTAAAATTACCCCAAAATGAAAAAAAAAAATCCCCAACAACACAAAAGGGTTAACTTGAAATTAACAGGCAGTTTCATTTCAGGAGAATAGAATTATACGATGTTTTGATTGCGAAACTGCAACGCCATACATTAATGTGTTTTGGTGGTTTTGAAAAGAGGTGAATTATCTATTTTCTTTACTGTTGAACTGTTTACAGTTGGTTTTGTAGTTACTGGTTTTAAATGGAGTATAACACCATATTAAGGTGCTATTCTAGTAGGTCACCAGGGAGAAATGACCTGCAGTTGAAAATGCACCCCATGGATTTTAACCCGATCAAACATGAGAGTTAAACTCGGGATTTGAAAAGTTTTGTACATAATAATCTACAAATTACATCTACAGTAAAAAGTGATCAGCTTTGATATTCCTGTTGTTTATGTGGTGTTGTTACAGGTGGCCACAAAGACCCTTCCTTTCTACAAAGATTATTTCAATGTTCCTTATCCATTGCCCAAAATTGATCTAATTGCAATCGCGGATTTTGCTGCTGGTTTGTCATCTTTCTTCATAAAACATTTCTCTAGACATGTGTTTTTTTATTTATCTTCCGATACTCTTTTGTCTTGTAGGGGCCATGGAAAACTGGGGTCTTGTTACTTACAGGTGAGGGTTTATTTTAATGATTACTGTTGAAGCTTTAAAAGTCATTAAAGAAAGGAAAGACAGACGTATGATCACTGCTGTCCAGTACTATAGCCGTATAGTTATTGTATCTGTGCATAGAGTTTGATACAGAGTAAGCCCTTGTTGAGGAAACGCTGTGTTAAGTCAGTGTTATTTTGTGTTTGCATCTCATAGGGAGACTGCTCTGCTTATTGACCCAAAGAACTCGTGCGCATCCTCCCGACAGTGGGTCGCCCTGGTAGTTGGCCATGAGCTGGCACATCAGTGGTTTGGCAACCTAGTTACCATGGTGAGTCAGTGGGATGAGGTGAACTTCCTACCACTTTTTACAACTGCACCAATAAACATTACAAAAAGCTGATGAACTCAAATGCAGTAATATGATCCTTGATGTTTTACACATCCTTGAAGTATTACAAGTGTTAATTACAGATTTACATCAACCAGTGTAGCCCTGGCATCTAAAAAAACACTCCAGATCGTTTCTCATACTTGGCTTGTTCTTCACAGATTTCACATTGCACTCTTGTTTCTTGAATATAGGGCGACTATTGATACCCAAAGTGGTCACACTTTTTCAGTTGAGCGAAGCACTGCTGTAGCTATGCAATACATCATGCCACAAATCCATCTTGACAATATAGTTTATCATAGCAGACTTCCAGAAAAATCATTTCTAATGATTCTAATGAAGTTTTGAATAATTTTTAAACCTCCAGGTTTTCATTCTGAACTGAAATTCTTCAACTGAGCCTAATGCCAAAACTGCGAAAATTCCTCATTGACATCCATCTAAAAAAACAAAAAGCTGTTGACCAACTCTTAAAACGTTTGAATTTGACTCTTCAGTATGCATACATATTTACACTAAACTTTGGCAATGGGGTTACTCTTAATATCAGCAATAATATAGCATAGCTGAACAAGACAGGAATTGGCTTCAAGAAGACACTGGTCAGGTTTTACAGAAAAATGGCACAAATGGTGTCCTTAAGGACTGACCTTCTTTGAAAATGTCAACTTGCGGAGTTCTAGTGATCATAATAGTGGTTATGAATCAGCTCAGAACTACACCGGACAGGTGCTACGAAACAATTCTCAACTCTGATCATTAAGGTAACAATCTGTGACACACTTCATCATGAAGGACGGAAAGCATCTGCTGCCTGCGAGGTTTTTTTGCTCAAGAAAGTGAATGCTGTGAAAGGTTTGTGGCCTGATTAGAACATAATGTAGCTTTTTTTGGCATCAATTCAGCTCTGTTTTTGGAGGAGCTTTTTCATTAAAAAAGGTTTTACGTTTGCATTTCTCAGAAAGGCAAAATTAACATGTACAAATCAGCTTCTGTAATTGTCTGCCTTTACATCTTGCATAAGGAAACAAAAAGTACCTGACAACGTAAGAGCTGACGCAAGACTAAATCATCACTTTTCACTTCAGAGCTCCAAACAGTCAGCGACTCTCAAGACAGGGTCTATTGACTTCAGAGGAGCTTTTTAAGAACTCCCTTTGAGTGAGTAACAACAGCCCCTTAATACACAGTCTGCAGTGAATTTGAGTGGTAACGGGTGATATGTAAAATAGACTGACCATTTTTACACAGAACTAAACACCAAACTCAATCTCTGGGCTCCCTAATAGACATTCCTGGATAACAAGAGATTCAGATACTAAATACAGTTAAACTCAGCAGCTGAAGCAACAAGACAACTTCATATTTACTTAAATAACTCACCCGGAGTAGGCCTTTGTGACTGAACACTGCAAACTAAAAAATACAATCCAAACTGTTCCAGCTGTCCATGAGATCCCCAGCACAAAGAGTATGTGCAGAAATCCCAAATCTTAAAAAAAGAAACTCCAATTTAAGATTTGATTGCGTCTTTCCCCAGCAGCTTGCTGAAGGTAACTCCTGGTTTGTAACTCTCTATGGTATCAAGGGGTGTTGAAAGGCTGATTCCCCTGTAAACAGTTATTACTGCTCGGAGGATGTTCAGGACATGAGAAAAACACGGTTCAGTCTTGGGTTCAAGCAAAGCACATCCATAAGTGTTCCAGTCAGTGCCACTATGTTCCTTTTGCAGCAATTTTTTTCCTTTTGCATTTAGAAACCAGTGACGTTTGCTCTCGCATGCTCTTTCTGCCAAGGGTGGTAACTTTTTTTCCACATAAAACACTGACCTCTAACCAAGACGGAAGGTTCGTAGCAGGGCATAGTATTCAATATTATGCTCATTTTTAATGTAAAATTGGCATCATTTATATAATTGCACCCCATATGAAAAATAAAAAACACTTTACCACCCTTTGAACTAATTAACAATTTTCTAATTTATAATTTTTCACATTTTGTATTCGTTTAAATTCATTATCTACAATATCATGCATAGAAATAAATGTGTTTATGTAATGGAAGACTTTCCTACTGAAATTTCTCCCAGTCAGACTGGGTTTACCTGTGTTACAGTTCTAAGAAAGTGTGTCATTCTGTGCAGGAATGGTGGACTCATTTATGGCTCAATGAAGGCTTTGCTTCTTGGATCGAGTACCTATGTGTGGACCACTGTTTCCCAGAGTACGACATCTGGACTCAGTTTGTGTCTGCTGATTACACTAGAGCTCTGGACTTGGATGCGCTGGATAACAGCCACCCTATTGAGGTCTGCATGAGATTAAGTATAACCCTTCAGCCGTCTCTTTCTATATGTATGTCTGTTGTTTGAAACCTTTACCACTGTAAGATCTGCAACAACAACAAAAAAACACTATAATCTTAATTTGAGACATTTCTATGGTCCAAAAAGTAGACCTCTGAGAACGTATTGCTGGGCCAGGTGTGTTTAAGGTTGAAGCTAATCTGCGCAGTTGTTTGACTCAACAAAAAGTTTATATTTGAGATGAAAAACCGCAGATGAAAAGGCTTTATCTACATTGAGTTGATGAGGGCCATCACCTAATGTTTGGAAGGATTTCTCAGAGATGTTGAACACTTCTTCCTCCCCTTCAACCTTCATCTTCCCTTTGCTGTGCATCTCATCATAAATTGGGGTTAGGACAGATGACCATAAAGGTGCAGCACACTTGGTCAAATGTCTGGTGGTGGTTTTAGTGTTATTGTCCGGTTTAAAAGGTTTGGTACAGCTAAGTACAACCTAAGGAACCAGATGTCTTCACTAATGAGAGCTGAAGAAACACTGTCAATTTCATTGCTCAAAATGCTTCGGTAGTTATAGTTTTCTTACAACAAGCGATGAAGAGTTACAACCTCTAAGGCAAGGATTTATAGCATCAGGAGACTTTCTTTTTTAACCTCCCACTTGATCTAGTAAGTCCAGCCCTTTAATGCTCGTTGGAGGTGTAGCTAACGTTAGTAAGCTCCTAGTGCATGAAGTGAAGAAACATGAAGGCTAACTCAAGATGTTAAACACTATTGCACAGAACTGAACACCAATCTCAATCTCTGGATTCCTAACATAGAGAATCCCCAACAACAGGATATTCAGAGACTGAATACAGTTAACCTCGCAGCCCGCAGCGCCAAGCTCATTTTATTATGAACTTAAGCAACTTACCAGATCCTTTGTGTACTTGAGCTGAACACTGCAAACTTGTTAAAAAGCAATATAAACTATTGCGCCTGTCCTTTAGATCCCTAGCAGAAGAGTCTGTGTAGAAATTATTAGCTCTCTGAATTTTTATTTTGTTTCTTTTTAAAACATTAACTAAATGTTAACAGAGCAATGGGTGGGTACTTTGCTTGTGCCTCAAAAGAGATGCAATTGCATCACTCATTTCCTGTGGTGAAAAACATTAACACACCTTGCCTGCCTCCGCAGCTTGTGAGCATCTTTTAGTTGGCACCTTTTCACCAGCAAGGCTTGATGGAACACACTTTGAGAACCAGCTCATTGTTAATATGAACCAAACTTTTTATGCCTACATCAAACTCATATTATTTGGAGGCTTGTCTGGACTATTCATTTCTGTTTCATTTTCTTATTTGTACTACCAGCTTTTAAAGTAATGTATGAAGCTTTGCGACCTTATTTTAAGTTATAATTTTGTTTTATTGTTACATTTAAAAAATATCTCTGTACAATTGTTAACTGATTGTAGATTTATTATTATTTTTATTATTTTCAACTATTAGTGCCTTTGATTGACAACTGTTGGGGGTGTCTTTCTTTATACTTATAACACTTTAAGAAAATCGCTCTTATATACTGTACATTTTTAATTTGTAGCATATAAGGTTAAATAATTTTACAGTGCAATACTCATTAGTACTTTTAGAAGGGGTACTTTTTACTCCGACTCTGAGTAGTGTTTAGAAAAGATACTTTTACTCTGGTTTCTTTACTTGTTTTGCCAAGTCATGGTACTTTTACTTGAGTATGATCTTTCAGTACTCTTTCCACCACCGCCCAGCAACAGCCAAAGTTCTTTTTTATTGGATTTAAAGTAAACTTGACTTAAAATAACGTAATTGATTTTTTTATGTAGCATTTCATCTTTTCATTTTTTTTGTTGATGCAAAACGATAATGAAAAATGTGAGCACTGCAACCATCACGATGGGAACCATGCATGTAGCATGTTTTTGTTTCTCTTAAGTGCTCTGTTCTTACATTAACTTGATCTAAAGTAAATTAGAGCAGAACGTGGCTACCACGTTGCACCTCTGACCCTACCACCAAATACACTTTAGACGATATGTTCATGTTTTTGTTTGAACTCTTTTGCATTTGAAGTAAGTACAGTGTTCTTATTTATTGTAGCAGTGTTTAAGTATTTTGAGTTTGCTTCTAATGATTTTTTTACTGGGGTGGAATTGTTCTGCTGTAGATCTTACTGGGTATTTAAACGCTTTGCATTTGGTGTTGTTTCTGTGGTTCTAAGAATCTTTTCCACATAACATACTGCAGTCCACATCCAAACATTCTTAGTTTTTGTGTGTTTAATTTAGGTTGATGTTGGGCATCCTTCAGAAGTAGATGAAATATTTGATGCCATATCATACAGCAAAGGGGCGTCTGTAATTCGTATGCTGCATAACTACATTGGTGATGAGGTGAGTGCCTAGGTTTTGCAGTGCCAGCACCAAAAGTCTCACCAAATTGAGAAGGAAGCTGTGTCTTGAAAGTGAACTCCTTTATAAATGGGCTTTATGACAAACATATTTGGCTTTTTGCGTCCGACCAATTAATTGTTATTATTAATTTATGTTTTTAGGATTTTAGAAAGGGAATGAATGCCTACCTTGTGAAGTTTCAGCACAAAAATGCATCCACTGGTAAGTTGTTGTCTCTGTATGTAGTTGTAATTTTTATTCTCTTTTATCTTGTATAGTGTTCTAGGGATCTAAACAACCCTCTTTCAGGTGTAAAAATATTGTTGTTAATATTATATTTTGGCACAGCGTAGTGTTTGGTCAGGAAAACAAGAGTGGCATGTTTTTCCTCTATCCTAGAGGACCTATGGGAGTGTCTGGAGCAAGCAAGCGGGAAGCCCATAGCTGCAGTGATGAATTCCTGGACTAAGCAGATGGGCTTCCCCATTATAGTTGTGGATCAAGAGCAGGTGACATTTAAAAACTCACTTTGTCTGTGTTTTAATCCAGAACAGTTCTTCTCTCATATAGTTCTAGTCAATGAGCACAATTGTTCATCACACAATTATTTTGTCATGTTCATCCACTACATTATCAAGCCAGGAGCATCCAGACCCTGAATACAGAAAAAAATAATTGCACATTGAAGCTCAAAATTGCACATTGAAGTTTCACAGACATACATTAAATTTGCATGCGTTAAACCCTGTACTCTGCATGTGTTTAACCATGTTTTGTAAAATACTCCAAGCATGCAATTAAATACAAATATTTGGTGCTCTACAATTTAACATTAAATGGTCTGGTGCATCCCATTCCTGCCAAATCTTAGTAAGGATATAAATGTTCTTTTCATCAGGCTGATGACATGTAAAGACATGTCTATTTTGCACATTACCTCACCTGCCATTCAATCTTTGCAAAGCAAATTTTGGGAGCCTGTGATCAGCCATCGATCAACAGGAGCACCCCGACTTCTTTTTGTAAACACTAACAATCTTTTAAAAAATGGCTGCAAACTACTTAAAAGAACATGTGTGTATTGGTGGTTTGGGTTTTGTGCTGCGACAGATGGTGGACATCTTGCAGAGCTCATTGGAAAAGCTTTAGGTGTCAATCTGAGCCATATTTAAATAATTTTGTTTTTATACCAGCATGGCAGTGATCGTGTTCTAAAAATTTCTCAGAAGAAGTTCTGTGCAAGTGGGCCACGTAACGGTACGAGCAGCTTCAAACACTTTTTCTTCCCCAATGTGTTTGTCATATTAGATGTGCTAATAAATGTTTATTGATTAGATGAAGAGTGCCCCAGCTGGATGGTTCCTATCAGTATCTGCACTAGTGAAGACCCAATGAGTGCCAAGATGAAGATTCTGCTGGATCAGCCTGAAACTACTGTTAACATCACCAATGTTCCACCTGACTATTGGATCAAGGTTTTTATTGTTTTATTAGCCACATTTAACAGATTCTGACCAGTAATCCATCAAAGACTAATATATGAAAGTGTAATATTATGGAAAGTATTGTGTTCCACACATATTACATGCAGAATTGGTTTTTCATCTTTGAAACACATTCTTTTTCCAGAGCTAACAGTACATCAGTCCATAGAAATTAATCTGCTGTTTTCGTTCCTCAGATCAAGTTCAAGATAATTTCGTGTAATTTAATTCTAACATGTTGTTAATGAGTGGTGATTAAGTTAGTGGAGATTATCGTTTCTAGTATTTCAATACTGATTCATTACCGAGTTTTTGCTTAAAACCTGATTGCTGAGCTTCAAATTCCAATGACACCTGACTGAGGAATAAGTCGGGGCTGTTTTCGGTTGTATTTGCAGATTAATCCAGGTACAGTGGGTTTCTATCGGATCCAGTACAGCACAGCTGTGTTGGAGAGCTTACTCCCTGGTATCAGAGACCTCACACTGCAGCCAGTGGACAGACTGGGTCTGCAAAACGACCTCTTCTCTCTGGTAACATGTTTTTGTCAGCTTCTCGATCAGAGCCATCAGTAGTCTGTTGTTCTAACATTCACGCTGCCATATCAGATTTTCATTTCACATTGCTAAACTCTTTGTACTGAAGAGTACCCATCACATGCGTTATGAAGTACAATCTTCATTTGCAATGAAATAAGATCAAAAATTAAATGGAATGGGAATTGCTGGGTCAGCAATATGGTCTGGATTATGAAAGCGGGTGGTGTATGTCACCCTATGCTGTGTGAAGCAGTCCGGCTACACCTCTGACCGGATATGGGCAGGTAAACCACTGTTGGTCTTGGCTCAGCAGAATCCAAACAAACCCCGCTCCTCTGCAGCTGTCTCTAAGATTCTGCTGCCCAGGGGTGTCCAACGTCGGTCCTGGAGAGCCGGAGCGCTGCACATTTTTGGTTCAACCATCATGAAGCACACCTGTGGCACTAATTATGGTCCTGAAGTAGAGTACTTGGCATAGTACAGCAGGGTTGCAACTAAAATCTGCAGGACTCCGGCTCTCCAGGACCGACGTTGGACAACCCTGCACTAGCCAATCTGGGTGTCTAAGCTCTGTAAATTAAACCCACCGCAACAAAATGGACCCTGAGCTCAATGTGTCCATGGCATTGGCTATTGAAAAATCTGATTTGAAAGTTTAACCATTTTCATGCAACAGTGAAGATCCCACTATCAACACAGCATGTTTAAAAAAAATGCAAAGCACAGATGCTTGTGTAGGTATGTATAAATTATGTTCCTTACTCTCTTTTCTTTTTTCTTCTCTTCTGATTAGGCTCGAGCAGGTATGATCAGCACAGTGGAAGTGTTGAAGGTCATGGAAGCGTTTGTGAATGAGCCAAACTACACGGTATGGAGTGACCTGAGCTGTAATCTGGGTGTTCTCTCCTGTCTGCTCTCACACACGGACTTCCACGAGGACATTCAGGAGTTCATTCGAGATCTTTTCACCCCTATCGGCATGAAGCTGGGCTGGGATAGCAGAAGTGGAGAGGGTGAGTTCAAGGTCCTTCAAGATATACTGGACTTCATGAACCGACAGTCTACATTCTAGGGTCTTGACTTTTTAACTAATTAATTTGTTCTGATTTATAAGCAAACAAAAAAAGAAGGAATAGTGAATACAACATACAGTGTTGTACTGGGAAACTGGTAACTGATATAACTATACCGCTTTTTAATTACAATCTTGAATTGCATGAAAGTGAGCAGACTAGGGGTGTGCGGTATACCGTTATAGTACAAATAGCAGTATATTATCTTTGGTATGCTATCAAAATTTTACTCCGTTCAGTATTCAACTCCCTGCTGTTCACAGTTGTGGGTCAGTGTTTTGCAAACTGATGTGAACTCCGCAAGCGTGATAAAAGAGGAACAGCAGTGGAATCAACAGGCAAAACGCTCTACACCTCCTAAATGAGTAAATAAGGACAAATGTAGAAGCGAAATATGGAGTTACTTTGGCTACCAAAGTGATTTAAAACAATTGTATACACACTTCTGCAACCACTGCCGTGCCCATATACTTCATGCGATTGTGAATTAAAAGTAAAAGTAAAAAAAGCTTGAAATGGAAAGTGTTTTCAAAGCAAAACCTTTTTTGCAATAAATGCTATGTTTAAAGTAAGTATTAAAAGTATTGTTTAAAAAAAAAACGGCGATAGGGACCATTGGTGATCCATGATCTATTAAACTTCGGTATCGACACTAAATCAGTACGAGATCCTAGTGTCGTACCAAAGTCAAAATAGTGATATCGAGCCATCAGTAGAGCAGACACACAAGCAACAGATGACTTACTGTTCTTATCTCTGATCTTACCTTACTCAGATCATGAATAATTCATAGTTGCATTGCAATGTGGGCTCTTGTAATAAGGGATGGAGAAAGGAAGGGAATCTGTTTTGAGTGAAACAATTTGTTTGTTGAACTGCGCAGTTGTCTGATCTGGATCTTCCTCTCTCCTCTCTCTCGCTGATGGCTGCAGGGCATCTGGATGCTCTGCTTCGAGGACTAGTTCTGGGGAAGCTTGGGAAAGCAGGGCATAAAGCCACACTAGAAGAAGCCCGGCGGAGATTCAAAGAGCACGTGGAGGGTAAACAGATCCTGTCTGCAGACCTCCGGAGTCCAGTGAGAGCTCTTGTGTTACTGATTACCATAGTCTCACACTGGAGTCATTACTGACACCGCTAGTTAAAGAAACACACCCCTATAAATGTTGCTTGTTTTATTCCTCTCTAATAGGTGTATCTAACAGTTCTGAAGCACGGAGACAGCAGCACGCTTGAGACCATGCTTAAGGTGAAGATTAGTTTAAAATGTGATTTTTGCAGCTAAATTAATACAACATTAATAATTCTTTCCAAATATTATCTTTTGTTTGGGTGACTACCTAAACGTTTTGGAGCACTCGTTGGTAGTTTTGTTGCTTGTTAAATTGCATTTGGTTTCTCTCTTTTTTTGGTAAAAGCATCTGCTAATTTGTGCAGCTAAATTAATACAACATTAATAATTCTTTCCAAATATTATGTTTTGTTTGGATGATTACCTAAAAGTTTTGGAGCGCTCGTTGGTAGTTTTGTTGCTTGTTAAATTGCGTTTGGTTTCTCTCTTTGTTGGTAAAAGCATCTGCTAATTGCATCAATGTAAATGTCTGAATGTCTCACTGACCTAGTGTATAAATCCTCCTCTGAAATTCCTCCTCAGCTTCACAAACAGGCAGACATGCAGGAGGAGAAGAACCGTATCGAGAGAGTACTGGGGGCCATTCCCGCCCCTGATCTGATCCAGCGAGTACTTAGCTTTGCCCTGTCGGTATGCCATCTGCTCTCGCACACAAGTACAGATATGTTTCTCTAACACTTCTGAGACTTTAACTGGCAATGTTTTAGATTAATTCATTAATAAGTACACAATCTTTCGATTAGGTTCCAGAATATAGCAACTGAAACCAGAAATGAAAACACAAAGAAAATGTGTTATAATAAAATGAAAGTTATATCGTCTGATATATTAATTATTGTTATTGTCATGGTGCTTGCTTGCATAGTTATTGTACATTCTTCTTGTAAACATGTTACTTTGTAAAGATAGATGGAAAAACCTAATAATTAGTGGCCATTGCTCTTAACGTCCCAAAGTGTTTTGTTAGGATGGTTAACGACTAGTGATGGAGTGATCAGTGATGGAGGTGTAAGATCACCGGGCGTCTCTTGAAGCACACTTCCGATGAAGTGTGTAGGAAACAGTCAGCTGGAGCCCAGGACACGTTAGCGTTCCTAGACAAAGGATTTTGATATTTATCTCTGTGCTCATCTTTCTCTTATGATCTGGACTGTGACCCACTATCGGCCAAGCAAAACCTGGATGCATAATAATATTAATAAAAATAATAATGCCTTCAATTTCTATAGTGCTTTTCTATAATCTCAGACGGTTTACAAATATCAGAGCATTATTCATTCTCACACACACGCGCACACACACACACACCTACACATAAACTCAATCTTATAGGAAACATTAATATCAATATATACTTGAAATATTTGTGATATTGTGTTTACCTGAACGGATGGCCAGTGGAATTTGCCTGTGCGGTGTCAGATCCTGAATTGGGATATAATAACCGTTTACTGCAGTTGGAAAGCACACTGGACCCTGATCATGCACTATATCAACCACTTTGAGAAAAAAGTGAACTTAACATAACTTAATATAACATTACTTACCATTACAGAGTCAAGTTTCTTGCAAGTTCAGGAAGTTTAGAGAAGCACATTTTAAATTCCATCCTTTTTAGAGAAGCTTTATTTGAGAAGAAGGGAGGAATGAACCAAAGCCTTTTTTATTAGCTTTCTATATTAACTATTATTATTAGCTTTGCTTCATTTATTTTGTATTTTGATAGTTTTATTTTTTTATTTGTGATTTCAGTTTTCTAATGCAGTCATCTTAGATCAGTTGTAGAAATGGAGTAAATTGACTTGAACTACTTGAGCATTGATCTCAATAGCTCCTTGAGCCCTGCTCTCAGTCTGTGACAGTCAGGTCCTCCAGATGTTCTGACCTGTGGTTATGGCTTTGGAACTCTAGGAGGATGTTCGTCCCCAGGACACTGTGTCTGTGATTGGGGGTGTAGCTGGAAGCAGCAAGCAGGGTCGCAAAGCTGCTTGGAAGTTTGTCAAGGACAACTGGGAAGAACTTCACAACCGCTATCAAGGCGGCTTCCTCATATCAAGGCTCATCAAGGTGAGTCAAGTGCAAATGGAGACTCCAAACCTTCAACAGTTTTTCTATAGTTATTCATGTTTGATCAACATCTTGCTTGTTATTGTGTTCCTCACTGCAGCTGACAGTGGATGGGTTTGCAATAGACAAAATGGCAGCGGAAGTGAAGGTGAGCAACATTTGCTTCGTCAGAAACTATCGTGCCTTCTTTTCTGAATTATCCAAGGCAAAGCCAAGAAGTGTTTATATAGTTATATTTCCAAATTCTTTGGACTTCTGCTTTCGGTTATGCAGCATTCTGGTGTATTTTAGTAGTTTAGAACATGTTTGTTTTGCAGCGTTATATGACATAGAATCCTTAAGCGTTTAGTCAACATTCCAGCAAAAAAGAAAACCGGTTGGTCAATAGTCATTGATCTACCCAACAACATGTCGTCTACTAAGGTACTATCTCACCATCTGTGAGATACTCCCGCAGATGATGTGCAGTTATTGGATCACCTCTCCTTGGGGCTTTAGCAGGAAATGCACACAGCATTGTGTCTGCATTTAGGATGGGAGGATGGTGCTCAATAAACTAGTCAGTGGTTTTACACGGGGCTATCCTTGCGACCCCATAGGAAATAAAACAGCCCTGTCTGATTTTTCTTTTCTTTTTTTTGTAAGACGGATGAGCAGATGCTGAAGAATAACAATAAAACAATTCTACTTGTTGCTGACTGAATAAAACAAATGTCTTTTAAACACGTTTGTTTTGCCGAGTGAAAAAACTGAATAACCGCTAAAATAAACAAAGACTTTGAATAGTACTCCCACTGCGTTGTTATAAATACAGAGTTTTCCCCCAAATATTCTCTAGTGGTGCCTATGGTTAACTGTTACATGGGGTTTTCGAGACCAATGTGAATGAAGCGGGGATCTGTTAGCCTAGCACAGATCTGTTAGCCTAGCAAGCAGGAGTGATGTTATAATGGTAATTGTGAAACCCTCAAAAACTCTTTGTGCTTTAAATATCTGGATAAAATGGTCGCTTTTCTGCCTGTGCTTTTTTCTCCTCTGTTTGAGACCTCTGTTCACTAGCAAACAGTGAATGATTGAACATAGTTATTTTGTTGTTGTTTTGTTTGTGATATCCATTTGCTTCGATGATGAATGCCGTGAAGTATTGGTTGTTATTTCCCTCATTATAAAAGTGAGCAGCCAGATGGCGTGAAAACAACAGTTTTTTGAGCAGCTCTGATTGCATCCCACAATCTTAGCTTAGTACAAACAAGTCAATTAATGAAGCATACGGGAGTCAATGAACAATCCCGTAAAATTAGAGGCTTGGTAAAAGACAAGAAAGAGACTCCGAAAACCTAATAATGAGCATTTTAAGTTAAAGTTTGCTGTTCTTTTATCATCAGAGCTCAATTGAAATACTAGAAATGTGCCTTCTGGATTGCTAATGAGCAGACACCTGGAGAAATACTGACTTCGGACGTCAAGCCAGTTATTGCGCTGTATATTCTTTAAAAATGGCGTAGTGTGTGGCTATTCTTTATAAAATGGCTATTCTTTAAAAAAGCTGCATAGAACTGTTTTATAGAAATGTGCTTATCATCTCAGGAACATTTTGAAGGGTTAAACCAGGGTTGCCCAAACCTGGTTCTGGAGAGCCGGAGCCTTGCACTTTTTAGTTGCAACCCTGCTGTAGTATGCATACTTCTCTAGCTTCAGCCAATCAGAGGACCATAATTAGTGCCACAGGTGTGTTTCATGATTATTACACCAAAAATGTGCAGCGCTCCGGCCCTCCAGGACCGGATTTGGACACCCCTGGGTTAGACGCTTCATCTCCAATCATGATCTAGCGAAATTATTACATGCTTTTATCACCAGCAGGCTGGACTATTGTAATAGACTCCTAACTATGGCAAGGCAAACATTGTGGAATATTGAAAACCTTTGACCAATAAGAGCTGCAAAAAGTTTTTACTGAGAAACCCAAACCGAAATTGAATGCCTAGTTAATCTTCCACTTATGCATAAATACATTTACATTGATGCATTTAGCAGATGCTTTGTCCAAAGTTTACAGTAGGAGAGAAGCAATACACAATTTGTTACACAGTCAGTCTATTTCAGGTTGTTCATAGTAGAACTTTTAGCCATAGCAGGAAGAAAATCGAGAAGATAGGAAAAGGGATTTTTTTTAAGCAAGTGTTCCCTGAAGAGAAGAGTTTTCAGTTGCTAAACACCAATATAGAATGTGATCTTACTCAACTATCTGGGTGTCACAATTGCATTGTTCTTTTTATTTCACCATATGAACAAGAAAGAAAAAAGGACATTATTTAAGGTCTATCAAATTAAACGAATGTTTGTTTCAGATTGTCTGGCATTTGATAGTTACGCCTGAGGCTCTGCTGTTGATGCTCGTTGTTGTTTTTTTCTGTTCTCAGAGTTTCTTTGAGACTCATCATGCTCCAGCAGCTGAGCGTACCGTACAGCAGTGCTGTGAGAACATTCTTCTTAATGCAGCGTGGCTGAAGCGTGATTCAGAGGACATCCACCAGTATCTGCTGCAGAGGAAAGTGCCCCCTGTCTGACCACACACCTCAGAACCAGCTTCATCCAGCTAACTGCTACTCCATTTCAAGAGTTTTCCATGAGTCGACGAGGAAGCCAGACTGGGAAGAGTGTTAAGGGCACGGTGATCAGTGAGATCTCCATTCTGCCAGTAGGAGGTGCACAGGCCAAAACGAGGGATGTTATTTTCTGAACTGTTAATGCATGTTCACACATTGTCCCTTCAGAATGGTGCTTTTCTCATGAAGTGATTTTATTCTTTTCACCACATTCTCCTGTAGAAAAAAAAAACAAGCATGAGATGAATCTCTAGGTGATCCTAAGTTTGTACTTTATTTAGCTTTTTGTTGAAATTGCTATTCTATTAGCTAAGGTTATTCATGGAAGCAATGGGGATGAAAGGATTGAACGTCCTGCAACAGATTCTACAGTGATGGCTCTGAAGAGTAATATTGGTAACAGTTAGGACCGAAGAAGCTCTTGCATGGTACTGTGTGTATATTGTTAATTGAGTATACATAATCTCTTATCTTTGCCCCTGCCACGGTCATTGTTTTTTTGTAAGTTCACTATTCAATATGTGAAAGGAATTAGCTATGCCATGGGCTCTGCCAGGGTCACACAGCATTATGATGATTATTTAAATTAATCTTGTTCTTTAATCATCAATCTGGTATGGGACTCAATATTGAACTTGGGAATAATCAAATGCCTTAAAGTACTGCATCTGGTTTAAGTAAATTAGTAATGGCACAGGCTATTGATTGGCACATAAACATAATTATCTGATATTTATCATAGGTCTATGATAGTCTAATAATTCTCTAAAATTGAATTAATTTTTTTAGAATTCGTTTTATGTTTTAGCAAGAAGATGCAGAATATGGTAAATGCAACTCTGTTGTGGCAATTTGATTAATTTCTTCTTTGAGTCGGTTTTACATGTGTGTACATTTTGTACTGTACACAGAAATGCTTGTGTCTTGTAAATGTCATTATTCTAAAGATTTTCACAGCCCTGATGATGGTGACACAATCAAACGAACGAATATTAGAAATGTAAGTCATTATTTCATGAAAACAAAACTGGAATTTAATGGAATCTGTGAGGCGGATGCTCAGCTGTTGATTAATTAAACATGCCGATCATGCTTGTGTGTAGAGATTTCATTTGTACTGTTGCATGTTTACTGGGAACTCACACATATTTCACAGAATTTAAAAAAAATACAGCTGCTTGCATCATTCATAGGGAATGGAAAAGGTTACTGACGTTATGCATGACCGGATTAAATACAAAGAGACAATAAAAAATTGCTTCAATCCAAAATATGTATTTGCACACCAGGATGTGAATTTTGCAAACACATTTCCAGTGAATCTGAGGAACAGATAAACACTAATTCCCAAACCCCAGATTTATGAGCTCAAGGCTTTGGAAAAGGTACCCAAAGTCGGAAAGGATAACCACAGCATCGCTTTGAGACAAAGGGGGCTTCCAAGGGACTGAAGACCTGAGAGCTCTCTCTGGGTTGGCTGCAGAGGGGTTGATATGTTGGCGATATCCAGAAACATCACTACAGGCGTCAAGCTGTTGAGCTCCTAGATCATGGGATTGTGCAAACACGCAATAACCAAACCGAAAATGGCTTGAGGCATGCTTTTGATGACAAAATCTTGCAAAAATGTAAATGATACAGCACCTTTAACTACTCAGCATTTACTGCAGAGCATGAATGCTTGTAGAGCACAAGTTCAGTCTGAGATGTTGACCTCATGAAAAGATGGTTGAGGTCACTTCCAAGGCTTCTGGTAAGGTTGGTTGAGAGATTTTAAAACGTATCTCCTGGCTGAACATACCCCTCACCTAGGATGGTGAGCCCTTGGTCACAGAATCCAGGAAGACCATCTGAGGTAAGCCCAGGCTAAGAGGTTCCGAAATTGTTGGAGGCATTGGGGACCTGCATCCCCAGTTGGCCTTTTTGGTGTCACCATGGAGGATCTCAACTCATGGACCTCCTTGTTTAGGAAGCAGGCGGAGGGTTTGTATGAGCTTGTGGTCCTGTGTAAGGACACTTAGTCCTCGTAAGCTGCAGGGCCCCTGCCTCTTGCTTAAGAGAACCTTTTCAATTGTCTTTAACTGATTAATTAGATCTGCACACTGGGTAGAAGCAGAGGGTAAACATATTAGAGAGAGGAGCCCCAGCCTAGGGCCTTCCAACATTACTCTGACTAGAGGTCAAACTGAAATGTACTTCAGAACAGGCCACAAAGTAAGGATGTCTGCAGAGCCCTTGGGACTGGAAGCTGCCACCTTTATCAGCGGTTTTCAACTTCCCTGGGAAGACAGCACCTCCCTTTCCGGCTCCACCATTAAGATACGATAATTATAATTATTCATCCCGCAGTAGAAGACATTTCCTTGCTGCTGCAGCATCACAGTTGATAAACAAAATTAATAAGTAGAAAGCAAAATTGAAAAAAGAAAAAGTGCAGTAGAAGATGTATCACGTATATAGAAAGAAATAGTAATTGCTCCATGGGTCGGAATATTGCACAGGTTACAAGCAGACTACTGTGTATGAAATGATCAATATAATAGTGAAGACTGTGATCAACTCTTGTACAGTCTTACAGCAGCAGGGTGGAGTCACCCATGAAATCACTGCTTCAGGCACTTTGGGTGTAATAGTCTGTCACTGAAGGAGCTGCGGAGTCGTGTCAGGGGCGTATTATTCTCTGGCATCTCCAGAACTGAGTCGGCCTTTCCGACCAGCTTTTACTAAAGACAATAACATAAAAAAGCAGAATGAAAAAACACAATGCAAATGTATATTATTATATTAGTATTCCTGTATTTCTTACTGGTTTAATTCGTTGACCCTTGTTTAAAAATAACTGTATAAAAGACCTTATGTGTGTTGTCTTAATACTCTTAAATGACTCCACGGGCCACAGAGGTCTTACCTTGACATGTTCAAGAACTTAGAAAGCATCTTTCTTTTGGCCATCTTTAGAAAAATGTTGATGACATATTTTTTTATTGATTGTACACCGTCTCTGTGGCCAACAGCAGAAGGTCTGAAATTCTGTCTTATTTAAAAAGGGTTCAACACAATTCTGAAAGTGATAAATTAGCTCGTGGTGGTCTAATTATCTGTGAGGAATTACAGAAAGCTGTCAAGAGTTTAAAAAACAATAATTCCCCCGAGTGTGATGGACTTACAGCTTACTGCTTTTACATGCAAAAATGTAATATTTGGCTTTTATGAGAATGATGACACATGTGGAGAAAAATTTATAAATATTGTCTTTATTCTTGCTAAATTTCATATTCATAAATGTACATTTTCTAAAAGTAAACCTCAATTCCTTACATTTAAAATGAAAATGTATTTTACTTCCATTGAAAACTCTTTGAATGCGAAAGCAACGCGGACAATGGCGGCTTTGAAAAGCTTGACACCTTCTCTGGACTGAATGCGTGAGTCTAAACTGACAAACACTTGTTTTGTGTTTTCTATGTTTGCGTTGCAAATTCTTCAATAAAAAAGAGGAATAAAACGCTGTAGCTGCGCTCCTCTCCACTGGGGGACGCTGTAGATGAATCGTTTTTCTACGTTTTGGTTTGACGACACAAAAAAATGGCTGCCTCCTTGTGTCAGACGTCGAAACAGCTTCATCCGACGTTATGTCAAAATATCAAGGTATTACTTCGGCATATTATGACTTTATCTTTATTGTCTTTAACGGTTGGATTGTTGTGTCCAGCTGGCGCTGCTGCTTCTGGTCCGGACGAAAAAGCGTTATTTTATTCCTCCGGCGGTGAACACTAAGTCGAGGACCCAGAAGGAACAGGAGGCGCATGCGCGGGCCGCCGGGGTGGTGGTTCGGCAGCAGTATGTGGAGAGAGCCATCAACATATCCTGCACAGGTCTTTCTCTCTGTGTTCATTTTTTTTGGGGGTGTCAATATATCAACACACCAGGAACGTTACAATCATTGACTACAACACAAAACATCTACACTGATCGAAAAGATCTATACTCAATGGCCACTGCTTTTTTTTAATATATAAAAAAATAATGCATACAAAATTGCATATTTCACAGCCATGACTTGACCTGTCTGTTGTAAGCAAGGTATAAATGACTTTTTCTGCTTTAAACTCCGTCTCATTCTGGCTCCCACTCACCTGTCACCCTTTTATCCTGTCCTTTTCCTCTCCTCCTTCATCCTCCCTCTCTGATTTATCTTCCTCTTCTCGTGTGCAGTTAACAAGTTTTTTTTATTTGTAATTTTTTTTTCGGTTTTGACTACCTAAGATATTCTAGGTTGCTTTATGGGTATCAAGTTAGAGCAGCTTGAAGTTTTCAAGAAGAAAAATGTCAATATTCTAGAATTCAGGTTGTAAAATTCAGATCTAACAGAAATTAAGTCAAGGGGTCATCACCAGGGAAGAGTAGACGATCACAGAGCAGTCGATGAAGCTATAGGAACAATGTAGTGATTTGCTGATCATGCTAGTAAACTGCTAGTAGCTTACTAATCATTCTAGTAATATGGTAGATTTATGCTTACACGGCTGAGCTGCGCACTTTTCTAGAAAAATCGCAGATTAGCATAAATGCTTCATCGACAGTTCTGTGATCGTCTACTCTGAATAAAGTGCATCAACCATGAACAAAAAAGCATCGCTTTAAATAAAGAAAAACATGTCATGGTCTAAATATGTGCACACATCGCCCCTCCACCTTTTGCAGCATGTGGCCATGGGTTTATGAAAATAGTTATTGATCGATAAGAGTATTCTTTCTCCTCTTGTATTACGTTCTTTTGAAAGATTAAAGTTTGACAGCGTTCCGTTGTCTTTTTTTTTTTTTTTTGTAGCTGCAGAAAAATATGTCCACTTGTTTTCAAAGTGACTAATCAAATACATGGAAAAAGCCTTTTTTTGCTAAATTATGTAATCTAAAAAAAACAGTTTTTATTTAGTATTTGTACTTTTTTAACAAACAGCGGGCATCTATGATCCATACGTTCCACCTGAAGGAGACGCCCGTTTATCCAGCCTCAGCAGAGAAGGTCTGAAACAGCGGACAGAAAAACTGCGGCAGACTGCCACATCGCAGCTGGCGTAAGAGTTAAATTCGTTTGTTAATCTCGAGGCTTGCTTAGGGAATCATGATTTTTATCTAACATAACTTTTTTTCTTTTCCAGGATTCGTAAAATAAAGACTTATGATCCCCAATTCTCGTCCAAAGAGTTCGCAGCACTTGCTCAGAAGATCTTCATTGAAGCCCATGAAGCGCTCGCAGAGTAAGAAGGAAATGACCAATAGCAGCTTTACCACAGAAACTTCTAGTATGCCAAGTATTTTTGTTTTTCGTGGTTTCTTTTATTAATAACAGTAAATAGCGTTAAATATTTTGTGTTCCTCACCATTACAAAGAAACATTCTGAGGAAACGCGACGGATAAATATAACACATTGCTGAAAATGAAGGAGACCATTAAGAAGAGACAGAGAGAAGAAAGAGAGAAAAACACAAATGGTGAAAAGAAATGAATACGGATGTTGAGCAGTTTATCTGGTGTTCGAGCAGAGAGTTTGCCAGCCAATCAGCTACAGTAAAATGTTTGCCTTAAAACAGCTTCACAAAGTCCTAGTCAGAATTAAGAGTTTAATAGGAGTGCCTTATGGATAATTCTATGGGGTACAAATAATACTACCATATACTGATACCTTAGGGATTGTAATGTTTTTAAGCACAACACTAATTTGGTGAAACGATCTGTTTCCTCCTAGATTTGACAAAGACAAACTCCATTCACTCGTGACTGAGAGATGTTACCCAGTAAGTAAATCACACTTCACATCATCAGACTTCCATTGAGAAGGTCAGCATCTGTTCTCCATCAGCCAAACTAATCTATCTGTGTTTAGTTCTGGGGACTTTTATAATATAATATGCTTGATATTATATTATATATGTAATATAATCTCTCTATTTTACATGCTTGGGAAATGCAAAGAAAGATTGAATTAGACTTAAGCTCTCTATACACCTGCTGCACTGAAAGGGTTGCACTGCTGGCTGCTTGAGCTCTTCTTCTTCTTCTTCTTTCGGCTGTTCCCAGTTTAGGGGTCGCCACAGCAAATCATCTGTTTCCACCTAACTCTGGCCTCAGTATCCTCTACTCTTGCACCAATTACCTTCATGTCCTCCTTCAGCACACCCATATAACTTGTCTTTGGCCTTCCTCTTGCCTGGCAGCTCCATCTCCAACATCCTTCTACCAATATAACTACTATCCCTTCTCTGCACATGTCCAAAGCATCTCAATCTGGCTTCTCTGACTTTGTCTCCAAAACAACCAACCTGAGCTGTTCCTCTGATGTGCTCGTTCCTAATCTTGTCCATCCTTGTCACTCCTAAACTGAACCTCAACATCCTCATCTCTGCTACTTCCATCTCTGCCTCGTGTCTCTTCCTCACTGCTACAGTCTCTAACCCATACATCATAGCTGGTCTCACTACTGTTCTGTACACCTTTCCTTTGATTCTTGCTGACACTCTTCTGTCACACAACACCCCTGACACTTTTCTCCACCCACTCCAACCTGCCTGCACTCGCCTCTTCACCTCTTTTCCACACTCCCCGTCGCACTGGACTGTTGACCCCAAATACCTAAACTCCTCCACCTTCTTGACCTCAGCCCCCTGTAACCTCACTGTTCTACTTCCGTCCCTCTCGTTCAAACACATGTATTCTGTCTTACTACGACTGACTTTCATTCCTCTTCTTTCTAGAGCAGACCTCCAACTTTCCAGGTGTCCCTCCACCTGCTCTCTACTCTCACTACAGATTACAATGTCATCTGCAAACATCATTGTCCATGGAGATTCCTGTCTGACCTCATCTGTCAACCTGTCCATCACCATAGCAAACAAGAAGAGACTCAAAGCCGATCCTTGATGTAGCCCCACCTCCACCTTGAACTCCTCCGTCTGACCTGCAGCACATCTCACTGTTGTCATACTCCTCTCATACATATCCTGAACTACTCTGACGTACTTTTCTGCCACTCCTGACATCCTCATACAGGACCATAGCTCCTCTCTCGGCACCCTGTCATACGCTTTCTCTAAGTTCACAAAGACGCAGTGCAGCTCCTTCTAACCATCTCTGTACTTCTCCATTAGCATTCTCAGAGCAAAAATTGCATCAGTAGTGCTCTTCCTGGGCATGAAGCCATACTGCTGCTCGCAAATATCCACTTCCCTTCTTAGCCTAGCTTCCACTACTCTTTCCCAGAGTTTCATTGTGTGGCTCATCAACTTTATACCTCTGTAGTTGTTACAACTCTGCACATCACCCTTGTTCTTAAAGATTGGCACTAGGACACTTCTCCTCCATTCCTCAGGCATCTTCTCACTCTCTAGAATCCTGTTGAATAACCTAGATAGGAACTCCACTGCTGTCTCTCCTAGACACTTCCACACCTCCACAGGGATGTCATCTGGACCAACAGCCTTTCCACTCTTCATTCTCCTCAAAGCCTTCCTCACCTCATCCTTTCTAATCTTTTCAACTTCCTGCTCTACAATGTTCACCTCTTCCCCCTTCTTTCCCTCTCATTCTCCTCATTCATCAACTCCTCAAAATACTCCTTCCATCTCTCACTTATTAGAACCCTTCCATCTCTATCTTTAATCACCCTTATCTGTTGCACATCCTTCCCATCTCTGTGTCTCTGTCTCGCTAATCTGTACAATTCCTTCTCACCTTCCCTCATGTCTAACCTGGGATACAACTCATCATATGCCTTCTGTTTGGCCTTTGCCACCTCCCTCTTCACCCTGCGCTGTGATTCCTTGTAGTCCTGTCTACTTTCTTCAGTCCTTTCGATGTCCCACTTCTTTTTAGCTAGCCTCTTCTTCTGAATGATGTCCTGCACTTCCTCATTCCACCACCATGTTTCCTTATCTTCTTTCCTTCTTCCTGCTGACACACCTAGCACCTTCCTACCTGTCTCCCTGATCACTTCTGCTGTAGTTTCCCAGTCCTCTGGAAGCTCTTCCTGACCACCCAAAGCCTGTCTCAGCTTCTGTCTGAATTCCTCACAACCGTCTTCCTTTTTCAACTTCCACCACTTGGTCTTCTTTTCCATCTTTCCTCCCCTCTTCTTCCTGACCACCAGAAACATCCTACACATCACCATCCGATGCTGTCTGGCTAAACTCTCTCCTACCACTACTTTGCAGTCAGTGATCTCTCTCAGATTGGCTCGTCTACTTAGGATGTAGTCCACCTGCGTACTCCTACCACCACTCTTGTAGGTAACTCTATGTTCCTCCCTCTTCTGGAAATAAGTGTTAACTACAGCCATTTCCATCCTCTTGGCATAGTCCACCACCATCTGTCCTTCTGGATTCCTTTCCTTAACACCAAACCTGTCCATCACTTCCTCATCACCTCTGTTGCCCTCGCCCACATGACCGTTGAAGTCTGCTCCCACCACTACTCTCTCCCCTCTGGGAATACTCTCCGTCACCTCATCTAACTCACTCCAGAATCTCTCCTTTTCTTCCAGCTTACTTGTGGAGCATAACCACTCACTACATTCAACATCACCCCTTCAATCTCTAACTTCAAACTGATCACCCTGTCAGACACTCTTTTCACCTCTAAAACATTCCTCACAAACTCCTCCTTCAGGATCACTCCTACCCCATTTCTCTTCCTATCCTCACCATAGTAAAACAGTTTGTATCCCCCTCCAATACTACGCGCTTTGCTACCCTTCCACCTGGTCTCCTGCACACACAGAATATCTACCTTCCTTCTCTCCATCATGTCCGGCAGCTCTCTACCTTTCCCGGGCATTGTACCAACGTTGAGAGTCCCTATTCTCAGACCTATACTCTTGCCTTTCCTCTTCTCTCTCTGCCTACGAATCCTTCTCCCTCCTCTCCTTCTTTGACCAACAGTAGTCCAATTTCCACCGGCACCCTGTAGGTCAACAGCACCGGTGGCGGTCGTTGTTAACCCGGGCCTCGACCGATCCGGTATGGAAATCAAATTGATGACTTGCATATTTGGTTTTGGCATGTTTTACGCCGGATGCCCTTCCTGACGCAACCCTCTCTATTTATCCGGGCTTGGGACCGGCACAGAAGTCACTGGCTAGAAACCCCTGTGGCTAGATTGGCTGCTTGAAATCTCATGGGGTTAAAAATTAGTGTGCAAAGCTTCCCCTGAACACTAGAGGGCGCTTTGGTAAACTGAAAGTGAACTTGAGCCACAACGTGTAAACCCATTCATTATCTGACAAGCTAACCTTTTATTACAGCAGCTCAAGTTTCCCCAGCTCCATTTCTAGTCCTTTTCTTAGAAATTTAAACAAGGACAAACTCTTCTTCGTGTCTTTTTTTCTCTGCGGATTCATCTCATGGATGTATTGTGTGGGGCTGGCTTCGTGGATCGCAGCAGTTAGACGCACTGCGTGTTTATTGAATCCTCCTTCAGTATTTTTGAAGTAATGTTACGTCTCGTTTTAACGGGAGGAGAATGTGGAGAATAGATCTAAATAAACTCGAAAATAAAACGAAAGAGTTCCAACCACCGCCAACAAAACACTACACAGAACGAATTCAAGAATGAAAGTGTTACAATTTTATTAATGTAACAGTAAAATAACATTCGAAATTAAGGAATCAAAGTGACTGGGATGAGATAGGCCAAAATAACAAACAAAACCCCCTACAATAGAAAAAAAGTACTGAATTCCCTAACGAACAACAAAGGTAGAAATACAACTTCCCTAAACTTCCTAACAAAAATATACAATCTTCCAACAAAAATAAAAATAGGCCACCCACCCCGTTATCCAACCAACCCATAAATACTTAAATGAAGAGAAAGAACCCAATTACAAACCAACAACACAAATCCTCCCTAAATCAATGTCGAAACTGAAGATGAAGGTGTTTGCTGACGGAGCTGGAACCCGGAGCTCTTCACCGAGCGCGGTGACAAACAAAGTGAGCTCGCCGAATTAAAGAACTCCGCCTCTTTTTTGAGTCCCCACCACTCTGCCACGCACCAACCAGGATTGACGGAGACCCAATCACCGAAGCTCCAGCTGGTCCCAATCACAAACACAAAAACAATTCAAACTTAACACGAAACAATTTCAATCAAACTAAAGTGACTCAACATATGTCATTATGCTACCATTTAATTTACTTAAATTAAAAAACAATAAAAAAAAAACATTGCCTTTCAAAATTTGATGCTGTAGTCAAAACCAAAATGTCTTTCTTTATAAATATTTCTTTCAAAATATGTCTTTTATTTTTTACTTTTTTGCCCGATGTCCATGTCCTGGGGTTATAGTGAGTGAGGTGTGCAAGTTAGTAATTTTTTGTGTCTTTAACTATTTTTGAGAACCAAATGCAAAAAAAACAACAACCTTGTACTTTGAATTGTGTATTTTTTTTATGTTATTATTTTAAAGTGGCACATCAAGTGCAGGAATGACTTGTGAATTAACATAGGTTTCTGTCTATTGTTTTTCATCCCCTATTTTTTCTGGCTTTTAATTGATGTCTAGTTTATTTTTAAAGCGATGTTGACATGAAGAGAGGAGCATCTGTGTGTCCGTTTCGCAGGAGATGGTCAGAGGGAACCGGTATAAGACCCTGCGCTGGCGCTTCGTTGAGTCTCTGGAACTGCCACGGCTTGTTCACGCTCGGTGTCCTGACATGGTCAGCCAGGGCAATCTGTACGGTCAGGTTACTCTCCGGATGCACTCTAGACAGGTAAGACCCTGGCCAAAATCACTGCTAATCAATAAAAAATATACTCCTTAACTTTGCAAAATGGGTCTGTAAGTGCTTGCTTCTGATTGGCTGGCAGGTATTGACGAATTCTAAATAACCGCACAAGTCGCCTATGTCTGTTTGTTCACTCTTTATGCCACAGGTTTTTTTTAATACTTAATTCTGATTGGCTGGGAGGTGTTGCATATTTCATGAGTTATGCACATTTAACCACGGTAATAAAATCATGCGCTACTTACCGCGAGGAGAGCATGCTGACCACAGTTCACAAATTTCTTCAACTTGGATTGTTTTAGCGACTATTAGTTAGCTCAGTCAATTTTTTACACCAACCGCCATTTGAGGAGCTCTGCTGAACTAAAACCAAGAGTTACTCTGTAGCTAGGACTGAAATGCTAACGTTATGCTAAAGCTAAATAAAATGTCTGATGAGAAGAATACGATCAGAGCCTTTAGTTATTCTCCAATGTTTGTCCCGGATCTCTTTTTAATGTCACAGAAATGATCACAGAACTGTTAAGAAGCTGTTGATTCATCCTCGTCTATTCATGTGGAGCGCAATCTAGGTTATTTTTTACCTCATAACTAACGTTATTTATCTCTGTCAGGAGCGAGAAACAGTGAAACAGGCACAAATGTGATGCACCGTTTCATTTCAGTTATGTATGCAGAGCAAACATCAATAATTTCTTTAATATTTTACTGTTGCCCAAAGATAAATGGTATAAACCGCGTAATCTACATCAAATGTTAAGACATCACAGCATTAAACTTCACACTACTTTTTTCTGCATAATCAAAGCCAGATTGATGGAAAAAAAACTTCTGTTGCCACTTTTTTATTGCAGATATTATTATTAACCTAAATATTCGACCGTCGGCATGCCATAAAAGGGAGATACAACGGCTAAGCCTGTTTTATGAGCTTTAAAAATACCTTGCTGAGGCAACTGCAACCGATTCTCTTTCTCCACGTCACTGAATAATGCATTGCTTAGCCATTTTATATCCCTTACATGTCCTTGCACACATTAGTAACCAGAGTAACAACATTAGCCGATCACTCAATAAGAGCACACAGCTAGCTTGGGTTAATGGGTCCTAATTAGTGTTCGTGTTCATTTTTATTGCTATTTTGGACTGGAACTGAGAGACTTTTGTTCGAGTTGTCAGCGACGAGGAATGACGACTGTGATCAAGAGCTAGCTGTGTATTTTAGAAAAAGGAATGGACTTTTCTTATGTCATCTCACATTCGAAGGAAACAAGGAGCAGCGGGACGTGCTCACCCTATGATCTCTGTGGGTCCTAGTGCAGTGACAGGGATGCTGTACTGTAAAGGAGAACCATCCTTCAGATAGAATGTTAAACTGTTATGACTCTCTGTGCTCATTAAAAATGCCCAATGCTCTTCTCCACCGTTCGCTGTTGTATACGTATGATACGTATGAAAAAGCTGTTAGCCGTGATGTGTAATGGCTTCGTACAGGTATTCCGTTATTTGGCTTTATTTTCCCTTAACACCTGTATTCAAGAAACAGGGGCTTACCCTTGGAAGACTGATTGAGTAGAGCTTAATGAGATTAGTCTATAAAGCCAGTCCATATTGTTGCATTATAGCGAGAGAAGAAAGAATGAAAATGTAGGTATGTGGACTCTTCTATGAATATGAAATGTTTGCATCTTTAGACGCTGGCAATTTATGACCGATTTGGCCGGTTGATGCTTGGAGATGAAGAGAAACCCAGGGATGTTCTAGAATATTTAGTGCTGGAGAGACATCTTGTTAACCCGTATGGGCGCTGGAGGCTACACGGCAAGATCGTTCCATCATGGGCACCTCCAAAGGATCCCATCGTTAAAGTAAGTAATCCCACTGAAGAGTTCATTTTGGAATCCTAAACCTGAAAAAATGTCACATCCTTGTTGTTTCCTGACAGACTGTTATGATTCCTGGTCCTAAGCTGAAGCCTGCTGAAGAGTTTGACGGTCTGAATTATCAGATACCAAAGCCAGAAGCAGTGCAGTGGAGCAAGTGATTATGAATGTGATATTTTTCCCAATAAGACCAATAAAATGTTGTATTTATAAAATCTTCAGCTTCTTTTGCATGGTGTTCCAATTGTTATGCATAAAATTGAACACAAATTACAGTGAATTCGAGAAGTTTATTTCAGAATATGACATGTTTTCATGTCAACTTAGTTAAAGGAAGTGACATAACTACGTACAGCTACAACACGCACTTAACAGAGTGACAGTTCAAGGTTCGTCTTCCCTAAACAAGTTTAGTAGTTTTCATGAATCTTACATAACACAGGGAAATGTAATCATTACATTCTAAAAACATAAACACTTCAATTGTGAACATAAAATACACATGAATTGATCGTAAAATATTCATTTATTTGTAGGCTTAGCCTTTTTCGTTATTTTCTTTGAAAACGTTATTAGTGGAACACATTTGTAAACTTACAAAGGGTCAGGCAAGTGTTCCAGTGGTTGGAATGCTGCTTCTCAATCAGATTCTCACTGTTCGTACAAACACATGCATGTCTGATGAGCTGTTGAAGGCTCCATTCACAGTGAACTAAGAAGGTTGCGACTGTCATGGCAGCTCCTGTACGCTGAATCATCCTTTGGGTTCAGCATCATTGTGCGATATGATGTTTATTAAAGTAAATCTACAAATCAGCCTCTGTTTACCTCCACAAGCTTCTACACGCCTACATGTCCTCCAGAAGCTCCTACACTCCTACAAGTCCTCCAAAAGCCTACGCTCAGAGAAGGAACAGAGACTCGTGGTCAGTCCCCCAGAAGATCTCTCAGCAGAACCTTCTCTCTCACTGTCCCTGGATGCTGGAACAAACTCCTGATCCAGTCACGAGAGCAGCAACACTAACAGCTTTCAACAAGCACCTGAAAACTCTTCTCTTCAGAGAACACCTAATATAAAAAAAATCTTTTTTTCCTCCTTTGTCTTCCATTGTTACCTTTCTGCTATGGTTTATTGATCAGTTGATACAATTTCTATTATGAGCAAGCTGAGATAAACTTGTAACAGATCTCATATCTTCTCTCCTCTAATGTAAGTCCTTTGGACAAAAGCGTCTGCCAAATGCATACATGTAAATATTTAATTAACTATGAATTACAAATTGTTCAGGGAGTTAAAACCCCCTCAAGCAACATAACATTTTTAAAACAAAAATCACAAAAACCAGTAACTTAATACTTTCATTTGTGAAACTAAATACATTTTCTGCAGCATGTGTATAGTCCCCTGATTAGGGAACAGATCAATCAACCTCCACACTTTAATGGACCTTGCTTTTCATGTGTAAATTAAACTCCAGTATTTTATGTAAATGAATCCAAATGAACTATAACGGGTGCTGTTATTCATACGACCGGCACATTAATTCTCATTTAAAAGAACGTGAACATAGATCTAAATGGCTCCAAATAGTGGTCGATGAGATATATGGGACTTCACACTCTCTGTCTCAACCCCGAAGTAGCATCTAGGCTATGAGTATGGGCTTGATTTCTAACCAGAGGGCAGTAATGAAGAAACTAATAATACAAATCATTTTTGTGTAAGGCAGCTTTCAGGACGCTCAAGGTCACTGTAGATAATAGCTCCTGCTTGACCTTCTTGATCTGCACAAGAGCATGTCTTTTCTTCTCTGGGTCAGTAGCTCGCCCAGACCCTCCACCTGCATCCTGACTGTGGAGGCTCATGATGCGACCTCCTCCGTGACACCATCTAAAGGCCATTTGGAGATGAGCACAATCAAGAAATGCTTCCAGTCGGCCTGGAGCTTCTCTGTCTAGGACAAACACAGATGGTGGCTCTGGATGACTAAAATGGACATTGTGTGGCCATCTGGGGACATGGAGACAAATTGCTCCTCTTCGAGGGCTTTCCCATAGTACACTAAAGGGAAAAAAAACTCTTCAGCCAAAATAGCAATCTAATATTTATAATGTAACAATTTAAAATAAATAACGCATTACAAATAAATATTTTCAGCACATCAATCATTTTTGACATGTCTTTTCAGTGCATGTATGTAAACACCTTATATGCTTTAAAGAAAACCATTTCTGTATTCTGGCTCATACTCCCGTGAGTAGTCTATCATTTCAGGATCTATGTAGAACTTCTAGCATAGCTGAATACAGACCATTGACTTTAAATAGACCAACAGTACTTCAGTTAAATTTGTCCGAATTTTTGTATTCCTAGCCTATTTTTTGTAAATAAAACTCCCCTTTCCATGATGAATACTAATTAATTAATGTGCAGTAAGGCATGTAAGACAGAAGATGAGATAGCTTAAAATTACAGGAATAGAACAACAATCTTCCATAATCTATACAAGGAGGCGCACAGCTAGTGAAATCATCTTTTCTTGATCATACTGCTAAAACAACACTCACTGGAAATACAGGTACATTCAACCAATCAGATCACTACTTCAGGATTCTAGAAGTGCCAGCAATAAAAACTCATCAGACCTTTAGTCATCGATAAGTGGGCATGAGGTCTGAAGTTTGGAAATTCTTTGAGCATTTTTAACAGAAATGCAGAACAATGGTCTATGCTAAGCTATGCTAAAAGTGCTTTCACCAGAAGCGGAAGAAACTGGAACTGATTCCAGTCATTGTCAGTGAAACTGTAAGAAATATCCTGATGTTTTGTTGGGCTTACAAGTATATCTTCTATGATATTTTATCCCTAGTCTTGCAGCTCAAGGTTTTTGAAGTGCCTATGTGCACCATCCTTTACATCTAAACAGAAAAATGAACTGCACTCTTATCATGTACCCAATAATAACAATATCTACTGCCCTCTTCTTAAGAGACATTTTATATGGGTCACACTTACGATAAATTGAGTAACAGTAATTTAAATAGCTCACTGTTGTGACCTCAACACAGACTGCAATAGAAATGAATAAGACCAATTAAAACAATGGGTAGTGTCTGAACTTTTATGGGCTTATATAAGGATTACCAACATTGCTTTTTAAACTACTCAATGGAAATATATCTACCATAAGGTCTGTTTGGTCAGTTTTTGCAATTAGAGAGCCGTTACTCTCTCCTGTTTAAGCTCTGACAAAGCACAACTGTTTTGATCATGTAATGTCTGTGATGAGGACACTAAATGCAGTTTTATTTTCTGTGATCATTAATAAAATTCCAATATGTTACATTAAAAGAGTAGGGCTGTAAAACTTAAATTAGCTCACCTGTTGCTGACCTAATATTAAAAAATCTAATTGAATGCTTGACTCCATCAGATGTCTGCCCATTAGAGTTTTGGGACCAAATGGCAGCCATCATGTCATCCAAATTGATCCTATACCTATATTTATGGATTGGGAAACACCCCTTAAAATGTAAAACATTTGGAGTGTCTAGAAAACCACTATATATTTGTATTAACTAGTATTCATACATAAGGCCTTAAGAAATAATGGTAGGGTCACACAAATTCCAAATTGAGTATTCAGATTTTAGAATGAAATCCTTTGGATTCTGTTCATAACATTCCAATTCACTATTGCAGAAATTGAATTAAGCCAAATATGAATATATCCTCATTTCCCAAAAAGAGTGAGAGAGAGTATGAACAGTGAAAGAATGTGGTTCTATGAAGTACATAACCATACAAACAAAGATGCACATCAACGCAACAAAAAAATGTAAGGGGTAGTACAACTGTAAGGCCAAAGTGGGATGTGCACCAGAGAGCAGTCTTGATGTATTGAGTAAATTTTTTGTATTTAAAAGAAGGACATTATCCTTAATTTGTATGTTTGTGTAACCTGCTTTCCATTCTTGGTAAGTATAATACAAGAATATTTCCCTCATTGGTTAAAAGTCGGATGGAAAGATGAAAGCTTCCGCTGCAGATTCTGCATCCCCATCATCTTCTTCTGGTATTGTCTCCTCCCAAGTGAATATATCTGAATTGTCCTGCACTGATTCTTGTCTGCTTTCTTGTATGCCCCAAGGGCACAGCGCATCACGTCTTGCAAGAGGAGTGTTAACCCTTATTTCTTCTGCAGTTTGTATGTCTAAGTAGTGTTTGTCACTTACATCTGAGCCAGTTTTTCTTGAGCTGCTCACATCATTTGTTGAGTTCTGACATTGCTGGCTCAACCTTTCAGCAGCTTCTTGAGATTTTGATTGGATGATGACAGAGGATTCTTTAGAATGTTCAGCTGAGGGTTTTCTTTCCAAAGGACAGACAAATGGTGGACAAACATCTGCGCGGACACTATCTTCTTTCTGTATCATCTTATCTAGTTCTCCTGTCTCCCATGGGCAAACATCTGCATGGACACTATCTTGTTTCTGTATCGTCTTAGCTGGCTCTCCTGTCTCCCATGGGCAAACATCTGCATGGACACTATCTTGTTTCTGTATCGTCTTAGCTGGTTCTCCTGTCTCCCATGGGCAAACATCTGCATGGACACTATCTTTGTTTCTGTATCGTCTTAGCTGGCTCTCCTGTCTCCCATGGGCAAACATCTGCGCGAACACTTTCTTCTTTCTGTATCGTCTTAACTGGTTCACCTGTCTCCCATGGGCAAACATCTGCGCGGACACTTTCTTCTTTCTGTATCATCCTAGCTGGTTCTCCTGTCTCCCATGGGCAAACATCTGCGCGGACACTATCTTGTTTCTGTATCGTCTTAACTGGTTCACCTGTCTCCCATGGGCAAACATCTGTGCGCGGACACTATCTTCTTTCTGTATCGTCTTAGCTGGTTCTCCTGTCTCCCATGGGCAAACATCTGCGCGGACACTATCTTGTTTCTGTATCGTCTTAGCTGGCTCTCCTGTCTCCCATGGGCAAACATTTGCGCGGACACTTTCTTCTTTCTGTATCGTCTTAGCTGGTTCTCTTGTCTCCCATGGGCAAACATTTGCGCGGACACTTTCTTCTTTCTGTATCGTCTTAGCTGGCTCTCCTGTCTCCCATGGGCAAACATTTGCGCGGACACTTTCTTCTTTCTGTATCGTCTTAACTGGTTCTACTGTCTCCCATGGGCAAACATCTACGCGGACGCTATCTTGCTTCTGTATCGTCTTAGCTGGCTCTCCTGTCTCCCATGGGCACACATTTACATATACACTTTCGGGTTTTTGGGTGTTTTTTGTTAACTCTTTGACTGTAAATGTCTCTGATTCAGATGCGTCTTTTTCCCATGGACAAACAGCTGCCGTTTCCTTTGAAGAGGCTTTTGTTCCATCAATTGTTCTTTCTTCTGATTCCCAAGGGCATATGTTATTTCCAAGAGAGGATGCTTGTTGAGAACAATTTTCCTTGTGCCCCAATATTTCACTTGCTTTCACAGTGTCATTGCCTTCTTTAGACAATTCCCTGTCATTTGAACTTTGAATAACATTAACATAAATAACTCTTTCACTTGGATTGATGGTGTCTCTAGAAGTTTTAAAGGACCCTTGCCTTAACTGGGATATATTTGTGTCTGGTGCATGAAATGAGCTTGTTTTTTCCTTTAAAATGTTCTGGGTGCAGTCAAATGTAAGGGTTTCAGCTGTTCTATTGTTATCTGTGATTCTTGATGGGTCTGGAGATGTTTCCCAAGGACAGACTACAACATTTGTATTCCAAGAACAGACATCAGGAATGCTACTTTGATGTTGTGGAACATCCCAAGGACACACATCTGTATTAGGGACAGCCAATAAAGGGTTAACTGTGGTTAAACAGGCATTTGTTCCTGTCACATATGACCCTTTCTTGTCAGTGAGTTGGCTTTCTAAAATAATGTCATTCACATTCTGTTTCCTGACTTCTACAATCACCTCTTCAGACTCCCATGGACAGATATGAACTGGAGCAGTATGTTTGGGGCTTTCAGTAGAATCAGTAGATGGCAGTCGTACTGCTGTTTGTTTTACAAGAGAAGGTTTTGTGCTTATTGTAGTCATAGCCCGTCTTTTTGCCTGTAGGTTACGTTTGTCTGAGGCTGCACTGCCTGGAGGCAATCTTGTAGAAGTAGACAGGGACTTTTGTAATGTTCCCTCCTTTACGTTACTTTCTTGAAGACTTTTCTCACGGCTCATACTTCTTCCAAAATCCCCAATGCTTTTAGCTGCAATGAGACTTTTTGTTGTGGATCGGAAAGAAAGAACCCGAAACTCTTTTGGCTTGTCCGAAACTGTATGTGGTGATGCTGGAGCACTACAAGAAATTGGAGGTTTGGGCTTTGTTGAATCAACTTCTACCTGAATCCCATTCCCATTTTCAGTAGCACTGGGAGATGGAGGCGGCATGTACTCCCAGGGACAAACATATAATAGAGTGGGAGAAGGGATAGGACTAGGTTCTTCCTGTTGTGAAAGAGAATATGTGACATGTTTTGATGGATTTGAAATGGTCTCCTCTGGAACCTCCCATGGGCAGATTTCAGCTTTATCAAACGACTCGGATAGCAAAGCACTTGAAGTCTGACTCTTTATGTCAGCATCAACAGCTAGTTTGGGTTTCCCTGTTGGTACAGGTTTACTTGCAATTGACACATTCTCAGCACTTCTACAGGGTGTCCCAGAGCGATGATCATTTCTTTCTATTACACTTAGTGACTTTTGAAACCTTGTGGGCTCTGGAAGTAAAAGGTTTGTGTCAAGTGATAAATTGTGGGTGCTGGCTGACTTGCAGATCAGCAATGTTGTATTGATTGATCCTGCATCTGAAAGCTGCGAAGCCCTCTTGTTTGTTGTGCTCTTTATTGAGGACTTTAACATCGAGGACTCCTTTTCTGATGAACAGTCATGGGAACTGTAAGACCGCCGGAACTTTGGAGAGGGCTGCATTAAAGTTTCATTCACAGTGTTTATACTCGTAGCTTGTTGACATTTGTAATATGATCCGGACCGCACAATAGTTCCTATTGCAGATGTGATGTCCTTGTCTTCGCGGCTACATTGCCTACTTAAACTTTCTGGGATCTCCGTGATCCGTTTTATTAGAGATCGTCCAATACTGAGACGTGAACTACGTTTCTTTGGAAGGTGGGGATTACTGTTTGCCATCCTCTTGGTCTTGTGGACTTCCAGTTGAGAATAGAGTTTCTTCAGCTCATCCTGGTGCAAAGGAAAAAAAGGTTTCAGTTGAGGAAAGATATTAGGAGCAAAAGATGAGGACTGTTTGTGAGATGGAATGTTCTATGCAAATCAAGGTGTTTAATAGGTAACATGTTTCAGGGTAATTTTTCAAAAGCGGGTAAGCAGAGGCAAGTAAAAGGAAAAGACTAAGAAAGGTTGTTATTCTGCATTTGTGAAAAGTAATTTATATCAACCCAGATGTCAAAAGTTCATGAACAGTCTTGTTGCTTCTTGGAGACCAATTTGAAATGTTCATGTCGCAAGCCTTTTACCCTCTCTCACCTCTCAGTTATCATTGATAACAGAGTTATTACCTAGCTTAATTCATTTCGAAAGAATAAAACCAAAAGAGTCAATATTTTGATAAATAAAAGTGTGAGAATAAATCTGTTAGTAGGGCAGCTGCAGGCCGAGATGTTTTACCCGAATATCATCTTGGTCCAGACTCTGGTCACTCCAGCAGTTTGAGGTGAAGTTACTACTGATGTAAGAACATGAGCGTCGCAAGTCCACCTCGTCCTCGTATACCTCTGCAGCGATTTCCTCTCTGCCTGAACGTGACATGTGGAGGAACTGTAACAAACAACAGATTGCATGCTGAAATGTTGTATTGTTCATGTAACAACCAATGTTAGCGGTATTTTCTGATTTCTGCTCAGTCACAAAGTTTAGGCAACATTTTTTTTTTCAATATCCAATAATTTTTTCCAATATCTGTCCATGACCAGTAGCCTTTTTCATATACAGTCCTGAATCCGTTCCAATTGTTTTACAATGCAACTCTAAAAACTCATTTATCTGTTAAATTAATCTTGAAGACTAGCATGAAGTTGATTTGATTGGAAGGTGTTCCCAGTGTGATTTGCTTATTTATGTATGTTAGCTGTGACAGGAGAAGAAGGCATTTTTCACCGCTCAGCAGTGGATGCGTGGCTGTTTGATTATGGCTTTTTCAATAAAAGCTGACTTGATTTGATTTCTAAAAGTTTTACAGATTCTTTTATAAACCTAATAGCTGTAATTCAACAAAACCTGTTCCTCCTACGGTCATGCATCCACCACACCCCCTGCTGGATTTTTCTTGCTGGCAGACAGAAAATCCACAAATTTCAGAATGCATTCATCAAGCAAAAAAAAAATAAAAAACACTTTTGGGCCGTGGCATCCAAAAACCCTTCCACTACGATTCACTTGACGCCGACTGACTGCGGGTCAGTCGGCGCATATTTTCTTCATTGAGATCACATGTATTTCTGCTTCATACAATTGGTTAGTGGTCTGTACTATGACCAGTGGGTGTCGTTGTCGCCATTAAGCCATTTAAAGATAAAGAAAAAAAGCATTACACAAACATGCATGAACATATATGAATATGACTTATGACAACATGAAACAATATGAATGAAATGCCTTAAAAGCCGATTTTACATGATTCCCCAACAAACATGGTAAGGACGTCGACGTTGTGAGGACGGCTAAAGGATTGAGGGATCCACTTGAGGAATCAGCGGTCCAAAAATGGTCCCAACACAACATGCAGCCAACGTCTAAAAACAGTCCCAGTTGGACGATACAAATTTAAATATGCTATATAAGCAAACACATGGCAAATAAATATTTTTGTTTTGGATCGATAATGAGTTCATTTTGACCATTTATGACTACCATGATTAGCATAATATATGTCTCAGTATGAAAATGAGAAAATGTCACACACTTAGTTAATCTGTGCTTTTATAAAAAGGCATTTCTACATACAAACTGGCGAACTACATACTTAAATCAATTTTGTTAAAGCTTCCATTTGTATACTGTTCAAAAGTTTACCACTAGTTTACCAGAGATATTAAACTGACTAACAGTCACACGTGTGAACTCTAGGTGAAGAGTTGAATTACTAGTATTAGCAGCTAACAAGTTAGCACGCGAAAAAGGGTATAATCTTGATTGTCAATAGAAATTGTGTAGAATTGTGTATATATATTTCAACACACGTTATCAAAGAAAGTGAAGTTAACACGCTTGTTTGATAATTTGTTGGTTAATGTGTTAAGTTTGTTAAAAGCTGCATTGATAACTTATTTTTGTGATGTTAATAAATGTTTGATATAAATAAAAGTCTGGTGATGTTCCTATTTTAAGTTTTACAACTGATTAACATGTTAAAAACACGGTCGGGTTAGACCGGACTGAATCTGCACAGGTTTAATTACATTAGTTATAAACACTGTAGAAAATAGCCTAATTAATCAAACAGTGCGTGCACACATCCAGAAGTGGTTGAACTTGAAAGTCCGTGGACGTACAGCAAAGAAGGCTTTTCAACGAATATTAGACGACAAACACGTCTTTTCAATTTTCATTTAAGCACTACATTTCAACCAAGACTGGATGTTGTGAGAAGATGACTTGTCAACATTGAAATGTTTGCTGGGACACCATCTGTAAAGGAACAAAGAAGTTAAAATACGTGCACAACTCAACAAAAATTGTATAACTTTACCTTTGGTAGAAAGAGCAGGGTGAGGGTTACAGTCGTAGTGACATGCGTGTGTGCGAAGAACAGCAATAACATCCAGTCAGGATGAATGGAGGTTCTGGCAAATCTGACAAGGACAAGGAAAAACTTAACAGTATAAAAGCTTCGCCTGTTAGTGCTGACTTCACACAGAAGTCTTTTCTTACCTAAGTAGATGAAACAGAGAGGAGAGCAGTAGCTCGTTGTGAATGGCGATGCTCATATAGCGTGGTTCATGAAATGCAGACGGTACTGTCTTCACCGCACTGCATAGAAAGCTTCCCCAACACAGAAACAACATCTCCGCTGTGAGAGAAATGCTAGAGATTAGATTCACAGAATTCTTTGTGTAGTACACAAACATGAAATGCTTTAGGATGATATATTACATTATTACCAGTTTCTTTCAACGCTTTAAATACTATACACTATTACTTTTGAGAACATGGCTTAAGTTTGTTTATTTATTTATTTATTTCATGATTGTAATCATTCATTCATTCATCTTCATGTCGGCTTTCTTCCCTTTCGGGGTCGCCACAGCTGAATGAACCGCAAACTCCTCTGGCACGTGTTTTATATGCGACAGATGCCCGCCCATCGCTGGGAAACATTCACTCTTTAACACTATGGGCAATTGCTCTTACTCAATTCACTTATACCGCATGTCTTTGGACTTGTGGGGAAAACCGGAGCACCCGAGAAAACCCACGTGATCACGAGCAAACTCCACACAGAAATGCCAAACGACCCAGCCGAGACTCGAACCAGCGACCTTCTTGCTGTGAGACGACCGTGCTACCCACTGCGCCACCGTGACGCCAATTGATTGTAATCATATTTTTATAATTATTTAAAACTACAAAACCAATCAAATGAAAGGGTAATATTACACTAAAAGGCATGGAACAAGCCCAGCAATTTATTAATGTATTCAAGTAAATAAAAATTAAAATTAACGTTTTATGTAACTCTGATCAAGGTGATCCTATGCATGGAAAAACACGTTGTGAATGTTCCAGAATCATACCATGATTTTTTTGTATTTTTGCTCAATTTCAACCACTTTTATCAACTTAACCTAATTTCTTCTGAGTCTGATCCACAATTTTAACAATGCTGATATATATTGTAGTATTTTATTGGTACAGTGGGTAATGGATAATGCTCTTTGATAAAATCATCAACTAAATGATTTAACAAACATAACATTATCCAGAACCGTCCATCCATTAATTTTTCTGATCCACTAATGTGCCCCAATTTCAATTAATCTCTCTGTCAGGCGCCTAAGAAAACGGAGCACTGGCAGCAGTCATGCATGACATCAGCTCTCACCCACGGCCATCATGTAGTCCCACCGGTCCAGGTCACAAACATCGAAGCCTTGTCCACTCGAGGTAGTAGATACAATCAACAGAGGTACGTTGCGGTCTCTATTCTGCAGCACACCTACTGTCCACGCACAAAGAAACCAGCTGACAGTGAGCACAATGACTCCCAGCATCCTCAGCACACCTGTGGTTGTTATATATGGCACTCTCTGAGCGGTGCGGGACAGAAACACCTTCAGCACCCTGAAAACACATGATAACATGTAGGCTAGGTTTAAAAGCTTTTAACAAGATAAATATAAAGATGTAGATTAAACACAAGACCAAATGTTTTCGTGAAGTGGCTTCGCTATAATAGACTTTATGCACGACTCACTGCCTTCGTACTTTCTGCTAAACTCTCAGTTGTAAATGTGATTCAGGTTTGATCTTTCAGATAGGAGTGTTGTGTTGAGCATTAGCAAAATCATAATATAAGTCTCAGTATGAAAATTAGAAAATGTGACACACTTAGTTAATCTGTGCTTTTGTAAAAAGGCATTTCTACAAACAAACTGGCGATCTACATACTTTAATTAATTTCGTTAAAGCATTAATTTGCTTTAAGAAATTATTATGGGTAGCTGTTCATTTTGGTCAGATTTGTATTATTACCATTTTATTTGTTATATTTGATCTTTGATCTATATTCCAAATTAGTTTTTTAATTAATTAAAAAACATGTAATTTCCACCGTTGTGACAGTGCAACATCGATATACTGCTGTCACTATACTGCTGCGCTTTCCCATTGTGTGATTGATATTACATCAATTACATAAAAACTTGAAAAGTCAATTTTCCAAACAATCAGAGACGATTCTGGTTAGAAGTGGACCAGGCATTGGTTTACACCCAGAAAGAGGTTACAAGTTCAAGCTTGACTGGCAAAAAATGGCAAATTGTTGTGAATTTGTGGAGTCGAAGACAGAAGAAAGTTTATGGGGGTTGGAGAGAGAATCTTTGTATTCCTTTGACAAACATTGCGATTGGAGAAGTATTTGCCGTGTTTGTTATTTATGTCTTGGTTTAATGCTCTGCAAAACTCCACCACTCCAGGAAGCTCCATATGATAAGAGATAATAGTGAGTTTTGTGTGTGCACTTTAAGGGATGAAAAAGCCTATTTTGGAGAATTTAAGGGTAACAAGTGTGGGTCTTGAAAATGCATCATACTTAGATTTTGAAAAGGTTAGGATGAGAGCATAAGAGATATAGTCAACTAAGCCATTTTACACATCCGGACCACCAGAGGGCTTGAAAGGTAAGGGTTACTTTCGTAACTCCAGCTCCCCAAATAGGAAACAGAGACTTATGTCAGTGAAGACTATGGGAAGCTCCCTCCACACACTTTTCAAAAGGCCAATCAGCACACGAGCTGATGGTCATGTGATTGCATCATCACTTTCAAAGCAGATGTGACTGTCTGTTGTAATGTTGCATCCAGACTTCAGTGTGAACAAAGCAAATTAGCAATGTCACTACAGAACACATTTCTCCAGTTCTTAAGTCTCTTCACTGGCTGCTGTCTCCTTCAAAATAGATTTTAAAGTTCTGCTGCTCATATTTAAGCCCAAACATAATTTAGCACCTAAACACCTAACAGACGATCAGTGAACACACACCAAACAGGGAACTGAGATCCTCAGATAAAATAAATTAGATCTACCCCGGGTAAATTCCAAACAAGGAAAATACTCTTTTAGTTCCCCTGCGGCCCACAGATGGAACCAACTTCCAGAGGAGATCAAGGGTGCCAACACTTTAGTCAGGTTTAAATCCAGGCTAAAGACTCTCCTGTTTAGTTGCGCTTTTGTCGACTGAGCACCAATGTCCAACAACTATTTTACCTCTGCACTTCACCATCTTAATCTATGTTTTAATCGATGTTTTTACATTTTCAGTATTTAATCACTATGATTTTATAAGTCTTTTTTATGCTTGATTTTATTAAATGTACTTTCTTTTTATTCTTTGTTTCAAATGTAAAGCACTTTGAATTACCCTGTGTACGAAATGTGCTATACAAATAAACTTGCCTTGCCTTGCAGACAAGAAGAGAAATAGGATGATCCACTTTAGACAAAGACCCTGATGTTTTTACTAAAGATGTAGCTACAATGAGAGAACTATTATGCTCACACAAAGGGAGAAGACGAGTGAGATGCAGGTAAGTGAAGTTTATTTACAGTGGGTTAGAATACACAGTTCAATAGTATTCTGAAGACAGGCAGACAGGCGACTCCGTAAGCACGGGTAAGTTCAGACACAAGAGTTCAGTACACAGTTCAATCACTTCCCTTAAGATGCTCTCTCTCTCTCTCTCCTCTCTCTCTCTCTCCTCTCTCTCTCTCCTCCTCTCTCTCTCTCTCTCTCCTCTCTCTCTCTCTCTCTCTCTTCTCTCCTCTCTCTCTCTCTCTCTCTCTCACTCTCTCATCTCTCTCTCTCTCTCCTCTCTCTCTCTCTCTCTCTCTCTCTCTCTCTCAGGAAGGGACAGGTAGGCTCAGACAGACTATACAGGTGAAGGTTCAGGAGTGGTGAGTCTCTAGTAACCTTGATCCGGGACACGGACGGAGTGAACAGGGTGAGTATTTATAGTGGTGGTGTGATTGAAGGACACAGGTGCGGGTGATTAGTACTCAGGTGATGGTTCTCGGGATTGGATAGGTGCAGATGGATCATGAGGGGTGTCGGTGCAGGTGCTGGGTGTGACAAGAACAAGATAGTTGTTCCAAATTGGAAATTATAAACTACACTATTGCTATTGCCACCAAGCTTTTTAGTAATGGCTATACTCAACTTGAATTGTTTTTGGGGACTTTCCTTTGTATTCTGTCAGCTCAAAGGTACTGTTTTCAGTAGCTGTTGTAACAAGGTTAAAAACTGAGCCAAGTCGAGCCGAGGCGATTCCTTTCTTTCCTGTTGATTGCTGATTGCTCAGTCCCCAAACAACAGCGGTTAGCCAGAACTGCCACTGCATGCAACATGCACACTGAAATACATGCAGCCTGCAAGCTGACGTAAGGATTTTAAAGAGAAACTTCTTTATTTCACGCCAAATTGTACGAACTGAAATGAGGAGCCGCAGACCTTTCTTTCTTTGGTTGACATGGATTCTAATATTTTGCCCATACACTTATAATACTTTTAATATATTGTGTATAAATAATAATAAAACACAAATATTGTGCTACTTTTTCATCTGCCCATCAGGTCCTTTTATTGATATGACAATCAATTCCATATCATTTCTCATAGTGTCATGTTTCGGAGTGAGAAAATGTCACCACATCAACTGAACTCAAAGTTGAGAAAACTCACAGAAGACGAAAGATAAAGTTACAAGAATAGAACAACACTCTTCTCTAATCGAATCTTCTACAACACAGGCTACACAAAACCTGAGCACAACTGATGAAGATCAGAACTTACCGATACATTTTGAGTGTCACCGTTCCATAAACAATTGCAAACCCCAACAGACGCACCCAGCGGAGCAGAATACACCGGAAAATACTTGGTTTGAAGTATAAAATGAAAACCTGAAAAAAAAGGGAATTTGAAGTTGTCATAAGTTATATATTATTGATTCAATATTATTATGAAATAATGTTACATACAACTTATTATGATAGTAATTTCTTAATTCTTTCATAATCATTTTTAATGATAAATCATGGTATTACTAATATTGATTCTTGCTGAATGATCCTTCATCCATGTCATTTTATGCTTTCAAAGTGCAATAGTGGCATTATCTTTACAGCAGTAATCTGAAAAGAAGCTTGTAACTCACTGGGAAGTAAAGCAAGAGCGAGCCACACAGGATCATCTCCAGTAGTAAAAGCCCAGATGAGCGAATCCGCTGAGAGAAAAAGATAAACAAAAAGTGCAGGACAGTAGGTGCTATTGATTATTAAAATGAAGGATAGAGTTAATAAAATAGCTGTGTATCAGAATCAATAAAAGCAAACATTAAATTAAAGAAAGAGCCTTCTTCTAAACTCATGGGTCTTATAGAAGTTATAAATGTCCCACTTCTTTCAGTTGCTTTTCCAAATGTAATAAAAACTTGACTAGTAAAGCCACTCCTGAAAAGAGAAACCTTAGCAACACTGTTCTGAGTAACTTCCCAGCAAACATGGTCACGACGTCGACGTTGAGAGGGCGGCCAAATTTGGTCGATGTCGGACGATCCGCTTGAGGGATCAGCGGTCCAAAAATGGTCTGAACACAACGTGCAGCCAACGTCTCGGTTGGAAAACATACATTTAAACAAGCTATATAAGCAAAGGCATGGCGAATGAAACATTTTGTCATTACAGATTGAGTTTCTAGGGATGGCAATCGAGTTCATTTTGACCGTTTTTTACTACCGTGATTAGCATATATGTCTCAGTATAGAAATCAGACAATGTGACTTGCTTAATTAATCTGTACATTTATAAAAAGGCATATCTTTTGTAAACTGGCTATCTACATACAGTAATTCATTTCCTTCCGACGTTTAACACTAGGTTGAGGTAATGCACTAAAACAGATCTTGTGATACACTAATGAGACGGCTCAAGTTAACTCAGTGGTTCTCAAATCCGTCAAAGGGGGCACGTTTGACCTTGGGGAACAGGCTTTTCATTTTTTTTTTTTTTTTACTGTTCTAGAATAAAGTGCAATACTACTCCACTACATTGGGAGACAGTGGCGCTCTCATTGGTGTCATTGGAAATATGACGACGCGTATGATTGCGCGTATGATCCACTGTGATTGCGGTGGGAGACGAGGAGAGACAGGTGTGCTTACTGAGTCTAAAAACGTTGGCAGCGGACAGCATGAAGCTAAATAAATGAAGGCGTCACTTAAAGACATTACACTACAATCACGCTGATAAACCGCTTGAGTTTTTTCAGTGAAAACGTGTTGAATATTGGCAGCAATCACGATCAGTCAAACAATGTTTATAGTTTTATTAAGGATTTAATTTTTTTTTACATTTCAGATGCACCTTAAATCTTTTCTGCTGCAGTTAATAAAGCTATTCTTTGTTGTAAGTTGGTCCGTATTTCTTTCTTTTTTCTCTTATACATTAATAAGGATACTGTGTAATGCAGAGGTGTACCTATAACCCATTTAAAGACAAATAATACTATTTATAGTTACTTGAGGGAGGGAAGGGGGGAGGGGCGAGATATTTTTTTCTTCCTAGGGGGCACGACAGAAAATAATTGAGAAACACTGTGTTAACTTATAAAATTCACGTTTCAAACAGTCGCACGTGTGTTGTGTTACCAAAGCTGCAAGCACACAGAAGAAACGTATGTCATGATTAAAACAATTAAAGAGACCAACTGCTACATTCCTCTTTGGTGAGGCTAGATGTTAACTTTATCGTGCACATGTTTTGTGTTTTTTTTAACAGAGATAATAAACCAACAACCAGTTACATGTGTAAACTGTTGAATAACAAGCTTTAGCAGCTAACAAGTTAGCGCGCGGAATGTGGTTGTATCTCCCACATAAAAAAATGAAGCGTGATAATCTTGTGACAAGATTGATATGCTAATGTTATGCTAATCTTATAACACACACTCTTACTTTTTATATGAGTTGTTTGTGTAACAATGTAGATCATCTTTACATTTAAAGCTTTGTATTGTTCAGTACTTTGTAAAGTGCCTTTTCACCTTATTTCGAGCTCTTGACAACAACAAGTGATAAAACTTAAAAAGTCAGGAGGCGGTGCCTTTGCTCCAGCGGACACATCGTGCGAGAGCCCTCCCATCGCTGCTTGCAGCTTTAATTAATGCATTGTCTTGCAGAAGCAGTTACACAATACTTGATGTGTATGTTTATGTATTTTAATACATTACTTATAAACACTGTAGAAAATGTTGATGAAAATTCATGAAAAAGTGCGTACACACATCCAGAAGTGGTTGAACCTGCAGGTTCGTGGATGTCCAGTAAAGACGGCTTTTCAAGGCGTCTTTTCAACTTTCATTTAAGCACTACATTTCAATCAAGACTGGCTGTCGTAAGAAGACGACTTTTCAACCGATTTTCGACGTCGAAATGTTTGCTGAGATAGGTGCTAGAATGTTGCAGGTCATACTTGTAAGAGAGAATCTTTTGTGTGAGTATTGGGTACTACAGGACAAATTAGACATCAATTTCATTTGAAGCCTCTCAAGGCTCACATGTTACCACTGTGTTAAATCATCAGAAGATCAATATCAACTAACAGAGATATTGTGAAGACCTACCAGTGTTGCCAACTTAGTGACTTTGTTGCTAGATTTAGCGACTTTTCAGACAAATATAGCTAATTTTTCTGCTGTTCCTGGTGACTTTTAGCGACTTTTTTTGTACTGGCTAATGGGTTCTTCAGACGGAGGAACGCAGCTGCAATGTCTGTGCTGTGCCTTTCTGCCACTCACTGCCTTTACCCCCACCCTGGGCATGCTCCCCGGCAATGCCACTGTTGCCAACTCCTCAGTAAGAAAAGTCGCTATAGGCTGGCCCAAAAGTCACTAGATGACGTCATCCCCTTATTTGCAAACATTTCACATGACTTGCGTGACGTACAGTCACCGCCGCCAATATGTCAGGGTTCTTGTCTCCTCTGATGGAAAGTGATTTAAGTATCCATGAATATTAAATGGCACAGTTATTTATTTGTATATATTTGTTTAAATCAAGCTTTTAATCTTAAACTAATCATTCCATGAAGAGGGACACTCTCCCTGTACTCCACTTATACCAAAAGTTTTTTTTTTGCCTACAATTAACAACTTAATTTTTTTACATGGTAGAGCTCATACGTACCTTGCTTTTTCTACACTGGTATGCAGCCAGCATGCTTATGAGTACGAGGCTCATGAAGACCCCCTGCACAGAAAGAATTGCTGTTCTCAGCAGCCAGTCCTCTTGCACCCAGCATGGGGACCCATCTTCACACTCCCTGCAGCCTGGCCAGCACGGGAGACACACTGGCATCTTCGGGTAACATGCTTGTGTGTCATTTTTACGTTTTTTTCCTGAAACAACAATGATTGTTTATGTCAACACTATACAAAGATGATTGCTTTTTACCATTAAATTGTTGCATTCGTTTATTTCTTTATGTTGTGTTTTGCTTATTATTATAGTTTCATAAGTAAGGAAGCACTCTGTTATCAAGCACAATAGACATTAGTGTATTTTTTTCATAAAAATGTTTACTTTGTTGGCAGCATTTATGTTTAATGTTAAGGTTGTTTTGCACAGTGAGATGTCCCTTTGAAAAGGAAATAATTGCTTGAGTAGTTTACAGCTGAATCTGATAACTGAGGACATATTTGAGACATTTTGGAGACGAAATGATTAGTATTGGCCACATTAAGGGACAAGAAATCTTCTTTTTCTTTTTTATTTAAGATTAAATTAGAAAATTTAGCATTAAAATAAGTATATATGACCCTAAATTAAGAGCATTTGTGCTTCACTTTAGTTCCTAAAATAGGGTATGGGGTCTTCTAGGTTTGATATTTAAATTCTAGCTTAGAATTTTTTATTTTTTTTTAGGCCTACTGATTCCTTTTTAGATAGAGGAGTGGAGAGGAGAGAGGAAGAACACTTAGTAGAGCTCAGGGAGAAGATCAGCGAAGGACCAGAGCTGGATTCAAACCCCCATCACCAGATGCAGCTACATCACATGTCAGTGCTCTGACCACTACGCTTTAGTTTTAAGACAGATTATCTAGATTTAAGACCACTAGTGATTAGGTACAAGTTGAAATATTCTTGTTTCAGTGCAGTTTCACAGCTTGGAAAGACTTGTTTTGTTTTGTTTTTAGATCCAACAGCGTTTGTTTTCAGCTAGACATTTTTACTCATTTTCAGATTTTCCTACCCCATTGGCATTTTTTTTTTTTTGCTTGATCTAAAAAGAGTTAATCTATATTTGAGTGTTATTTCTTGTTCCAAGAGTGTTTTTTAAGTGCTCTTCCATCAAAAAAGTTAGTACACGACTAGATAACAGACTGATATTAATGATTATAAGTCTAAATGTGACTTTTGTGCTTGTATGTGTTGTGTTATGTGTAAATTGTTCCAGGTTTGGGGGATTGATGGTTTATTTACGGTGTATTGGTTCTTTTTCTTGTTTTCTTTTCACGAGCATTTGAGTCTTATTTTAAGAATTAAAATTCTTACCCCATTGTCAGATATTTTACTTAATCTATGAAGATTAGAACTACATTTAAGATTTTTTTCTTGTTCCAAGATGATTGCTTTTATCAGTATTTAATTTTGATTTCATAAAATAAGATGTCATTAACATTCTTGAAATAAGCATATGTTGAGTCAAAAATTCTTCTTTAAAGATTCTTATTTTAAGACCAGTGGAAAAATCGGCAACTTGTCTCATAAAGTCTCTTAATTCAAGAAAATAAATGACCGGAATAAGCACTTTTTTCTCCTCAAGAAAATGTAAGTTATATTTTCTCAAAATAAGCTAAATAATCTATACCTGAAAAGTATAAACTAGAAAAATTTTCCTAAAAAAATATTTCAAGCATTTTCAGCTTTGCTTAGATTCCATTTTTTGTAGTGCAATCGTGTGGAACGATTTAAGCATTCACTCTTTGCTTTTTACCATTTTGCTGCTTTGTTTTGCTCTTTGCTGCTTTGGTGATTTGCTCTGTTTCTTTCAGCTCTGCTACCTGTGGGATTTATAGTTTATTCTACCTTTTTATATTATTAAGTACTTATTTTATTAATTAACTTTCTTATTCTTTAAGATAAAACTGCTAAAAACTGATGAGTTGAATAAGAGAGGAATTGTAGGAGGATGTGTTTCTGGCTAGGGGGAGAGACGAGCTGTTCCAGTCAGCCAAGGGCAAAACCTTATCGGAAGCCGGGCCGGCCTTCTCACGCCTGCTTCCCACCATCTCACCTTGGGAAAGGGACATCTGGTTTCGTTTCCATGGAAACCAGCTCCTGGCTGACGCAATGAGAAAAGTATACAATTTGGGTACAAAAGGAAAGGAACTTTGAATGTAACTTCAGAAGATGATTTTTGGGATCTTCTCCAGCGCGTTGTAACCACTGTTGATTCCTCTGCTGAAGTCTTCATTAAAACTAGATCAGTTGGCAATCTGTCTCTTGGTCATTTTGAACATGCAATGGACGCCTGAAAAGTCCAACATACCGTACAGTGCTACCGGCCTTTCCCTTTTTTAACGCTAATCCTGGTGGGCGGTGCCTTCTCAATCCGTCACTCCATGCAATCACAACTAGAGAGCTTTCTCTAGATGTCCGCCCTGGCTGCACTTATCTGGCGAAGACAGTGAGACACACAGGAAGGCACAGCGCAGACATTGCAGCAGCGGTTCGCTCTTTGGACGGAGGAATGTGGCTGCAATATCTGTGCTGTGCCTTTCTGTCCCTCACTGTCTTTGCCCCCACCCCAGACCTGCTCCCCGTCAATGCCGTTCATTTTATATAACAATCAATGCTCCCGGCTTTGCAAGTCTTCTTAATGGTGCATTACCGACATCAACTGAAAAGTAGTATAAACTATATATTAAGGAGAGAAAATTAACCTTTCCTATGAATTAATATTCTAAAATTATTATTAGCCTTTTAAGAAAATAAAAAGGATTGCCTTACGTTTTTGTTTCCTTTAGAATTTTGATAATTGTTATAGGCTCTGTTATCATTTTCCTAATTTCTTTCGTCATTTATGGAAATAATTTATATTATTTCGTCTGTTTCATATGTTTTACATTTAAGTATCTATTGTGTCCTCTACTCCACAACTATCACAATTCCTGGTTTTCCCGGCGCAAGGTTTCGAGATTGTGGGTCTTTATTACAAAAAAAATTGTACTATAAAATGTCTTGTTTAAATATTAGCACAGGAATAGAAACTTATGCCTGTCCGAGGTTTTCCTCCCTCACAAAACATCCATCATCATCACATATGGTACTTTTAGATATTAATTTCTTGACACAAACCGTGAAATCTAAATTGATCTAAAGACATGATTAAAAGTCACAGAGCTTATCTTTCATTTCAAGCAACAGCAAAACGTCATTCCGTTCTCAATGTTTGTATTTTAATATTGAGTTAATTGTGTTAATTTAATGACATGAAACACATGTGCCTGCAGTACTTTTATGTTTGCATTAATAAAAACCCATTGGGCTGGGGAATGTCACATGGTATGTATGCAAATTAGCTGATGACATCATCTAGCGACTTTTAGCAACTTTTGGGCCAGTCAATAGTGGCTTTTCTTAATGAGGAGTTGGCAACAGTGATGAGAAGGCACGGAGGATGCGACTCACATCGCGCTCACAGGTGAACGCTGCGCTTCTGTGAGCAATGAAAACTACTGAGCCATCACAGCACTCTTTGTTGAAATTGTATTCCTTCAGTCAAACTTTGTGTAAAATTTAAGCATTAAAAGTTACAGCACACTTACGGTGATTGTAATATATTTGCTGCCACAAGACTAATGTTACATCCGTGTGGATACCTGTCCTGCACCACGTGCGTTAGCTAAATGTGGCGAGATTGTTGGGTACCTAAACTAAGTACATCAACCGCTCACAAACTAATGGAACCGCTCCGTCTCTTGTGTGAGCGTGTGTGAGTCCACTGTCAAGTTATGCTGCATAAAATAGAAATAAGTTCAGAGTAGTGTAAAACTATATTAAAAATTGAAGAAGTAATAAATATGGTGTTGAATAATGTAATGTAAGTAAGTGATATTGCCAGGCTTCTGCCTGAATTATTTATTAATTATTTATTTTGTTAGAAGTGTACCTGTGACAATTGTCTGGGACGAATGGCAAAATGCCAATAGAAGTTCTGGTTGCCACCTTTACTTTTTGACACGCAAGCCTTGCACAGTAGCATGTAACATCCTGTAGTGTACGTTCCACACAATTGTTGAATCTTGTAGTGTGTGTATGTTTAGGATTTGAGGGAAGATCAAATGCAAAGAGTCTCCATGTGTGTTCTGAAACCAGATTTCTTTAAAGTATTATAAAAGTCATGTAGTGTGGGCACGGCTTTATGTATGAAGAGTTAAAATTGCGTATTTCATTAATATGTTGAAGCCTAGAACAAGTAAAAAACACTTACTATGTGGACCTCCAAATCAATGAACACGGGACAGATGAAAAAGTTGCATAACTTTTTTATGCTTGATTTTATTAAATGTACTTTCTTTTTTTTTCTTTTTTCCAATTTAAAGCACTTTGAATTACCCTGTGTACGAAATGTGCTATACAAATAAACTTGCCTTGCCTTGCCTAAAAGCGCCCTGTGTAAAAGTCAGCCTTGTCAAAAATCCTTAACGAAGGGCTGTTCACAAACAAAAGGGATCTTCCCAAGTTTCTCTGATGGGCAGACACAAAATTGAGCCATTTCTGACAAATAAACTCATTCTTTGGTGATCCGAAATTATATAATAAGGAAAACAAGCCGTTTTTCAGCTCAGAAAAAATTCAGGATTACTTAAACATGCGTAAACTAATCTGAATACTACTGGAGGCATGTTATTGATGAGGGACAACACTTCAAGATGCCAGGAATGTCAAAAGATTCACGTTATCATCACATGGCAACAAACCCGCCCTACCAACACAACACTCCTATCTAGTCTATTATTATTGTGTGCAGTTTTTGGTTGTAAACCTGAGCCAGGAGTGTCTTGGCATAGCATCGCAAAAAAACACACCAAACCTCTGGCAGAGATGAGTGATGGAATATCTACGAAGAAGCAAAATTTTCATACTTGAGGGTGTGCAGTACGCACTTCACCACGCACAGCTCAATGAACAATAAAAAAAGTCAATGCCTTTAACAGTGCTTTACTAATGGCCAGCGTGAGTAAGCATGGTCCATGCTTTTCTCGTTTGATGCTGTTATTAGATGTAAAAAGACAAGGCTCGGATAGTGTCAGATCTTGCTGTGAAGTTGTTTTACGTCTTTATATATTTTAATAGATATTTCTACGATATTAACGATTTTGTTAAACTATTATAGCTGTAAGGTGTGGTGAGGGCGGGACTTTGTCAAACCAAAATATTTGAATAATGCCGAACAACTGGTGCACATCTTCTGCTGTTTTTAGTCATATTTTATTTTTCATATTCATAAGTATTAAGGTGATGAAATTATCATGATGTGCCATGTCAATGAACACTGAACATGTCTTATTGATTTAGATTTGTCATTCTGGTGAATTTTAAGTTAATGAAATCACCAAACTGCTTTGATTGATCTAACTCTTTTTTTTTTTCCTCAGCCCTGTTAAGTAAAATTTGTCAGTTCTGCCACATAATCAGCTCATACACAGAATAACAGACCCCTGTGATACACACCTAAATAAGTGTTTAAACAATATCTTCACATAACAATTTCTCTCAAACCTTGGTTTTGTACCATTTGGTTAGGTTGCAAAGACATACTGCGTCAAACTGAAAAGAGAATTCTCTGGAGTTTGAGACCCAGCACAGTGTTTATATAGAGATTACCTTCTAGCTTACTAGTAACATTCTCCCTTATGGTTTCTATTCCTTTGCTTGTCAGGTTAATTTGTGGAAGCATTCCTCTTCTCTCTATCAGATTTGCACAACTATGGTTTGAGTGTTAGCTTACTCTTCACTTTTACTAAAATAAGAATAAATTATGAAATCAGTACAAAAATGTTAGATGGGAACATCTAGGACTTCAAGTTCAACCCTTAACTATTATGAGAAATGATATCCAGCTGAGCCCTGTATTCGATTGCTGAAATTTTCCGCAAGTTCTTCTGAAGTTCAACTTCTGATGCCTCAATTTAAAATAAATAAACAACTCACTCTAAAGTGATGCTTGTTAAAAAAAAAGCCCCAAAAATTAAAAGTCGAGAAAAGTTTGAAGTACCTTTCTGTAAACAGATTTAATTTGATATCTATGAAACAGAGAACAAGGATCAGATTGTAACCATTTTAGAAAACATATGTAAGGGAAAAGGTTTTCTTACTTCTCTTCAGGCTGTCTGGGAGTGGAGTGTAGTAGCCCTTTTTACACCGGCAGCAGTACTGGCCTAGGCGAAAGCCCTGCTGTGGGATGGACTCGCACTGATGGAAAGAGAAAAGAAAGATTAATGGAAACTTTACTGAATTAAAATTGCAAGTGAGAACATTGTTCAGTGTGTGTTTGTGTCCTCTTTTGCTTTCTGCCATTAATTGCTTGTGCACTCTCATCTGCGGTTTATCTGAGACAGTCTCTCTGCACATCCCGGTTAATCTAAGCTAAATCCCAAATGGAAAAGTAATACCTCTATTGACAGGGCTTTCTCTTTTATTCGTGGAAATCTGCCACTGTTTTACAAACATTTAATTATATATTTTTAACATTGTTTTATCGCCCCTTTAAACCCTTATGGAAATTCCAGCATGACAGCAGTGTTTGGTTTAAGCAGGTAAGAGCAAGCTGTGACAGGCATCTTAAGCTAGCTACCATGTTCTATTGTTGTGTTGGATAATTAAAACTTTATATTATAAACTGACACTTAATTTGACTCAATTATGATTTTGATTTCACGGTTTCATATTTATAGTACAAGATTTTCTCTCTCAAGATTTGCTCCCATTTTATGTCAACAATCTGACTAGGGGACTTTTATGGAAAGTGCTGCAACGGTATTACTTCCATGCCTGCATGCCTTTAAGCTTCTGAGAGCCACAGAACAGCTTACAGGGATAACCCTGTTGCATGTTAAACTCCACCCTATACCATAAACGGTTTGTTGTATAATACTATTAAAGTGGAAATGGAGAAAAGACACAGTCAGTGATACCAGCTTGTAGAGATTACTCATTGTGTGGGCATCTTTCAGGAAATGTCTCTGCTACCTATACCAACCCATGGAGGTTTACCCTGATTGGTTGAAGCACATTGAAGAAACAGCCCTGGAGGAAGGGCAAAGTTATCACTTTTTACATTACAGCTCAGCTCAGTATGTTATCTAATGAACCCCGAAACAAAGTCAGCCGTCAAGTTTTCGCTCATGTGATGGCAGACCCATTATGCTATGCAGGTTAACCCATTTTCTTTGCTCATACTACTCATGCAGTAATGTTTTGGTGGCTGCCTTTTTTTACAGATCTTTCCTAGTCTCATCTTAATCAATTCCCCAACAAATGCAATCCATAAACTTAGAGGTAGGCCTTAAATAAACCTATACTATACTATGTCATACTATACTGTACTATACAAATGTTTTGTATCTTGTGCACAGATTAAAAAGATGTCTCATTTGTTTATTAAACGTAAGTAATTGAGTTGAAAAAGGTGTTCCTACACGATTCAAAACCAACACCATCATCCCCGTTACAAAGAAATCATCTCCATGTTGCTTTATGGATTCACTTACACCGACACCCATCATCATGAAGTGCTTTGAAAAACATCAAATCTGCCCTTCCCCATTGTTATGATTACACAATACATGAATGTATCTTGAACTTTTATTACACAGAGTACAACACTGAACAACTTCTGTGTCTCGTTAACCCAGGCTCACTTCCTTAACTCCGCCCCCATTGCCAAGAAACACTAGACCCTTATTGCACAGAATATCCAGGCCCTTATAAAGTACATTTCAGCACACCCCTGGACTCCAATCATCAAGACAAAAAAAAACTGTTTTGAGCATGTCAGCGCCTCAAATAGAGTATTTGGATAGTAAGGTCATTGGGACTATAAAGCTACGCTCAGACTGCTGGTCTTAATACTCAATTTTGATTCGTTTTTTTAAAGATTGTGTGCTTGTTCATATTACATACAACTTGCGCCTTGTATCTGCCCTGTGTCTGAACTCAATCTAGCTTGCTGTGAGGCGTGCATGCACAGAAAATGCGATTGATCAAAACGAAAGCAAAGATGGATGAGAAGCGTTTCTGTGGCTTTTGTAATGGAAAAAATGTAATTGTTAATAGAAATATTAATGTTTATCATTTTAAGACTGGCTAAATTATATTTGCTTTGGTAAAGCAAGAGAGGGAGAGATAATGCACCAAAAGAAAAGATGCAAACCACCATAAAACATCAAAAGAAGAAGAAGAAGAAGAAGAAGAAGAAGAAGTGATAGACAGGAAGTGACATTGGGTTCAGCCCACTAGGGATTTATATTGTGGGTCAAGCAGGCAGATCGGGCTTTGCCCCTTCTGTCCTCTTCACCTCTGGGATAAGTGCGCGCCAATGTATTTATCAGTAAATTTTCCTTAGTAAAGCTGCAGCTGTGTTTCCGTATTTCATGTCTTGAGAATATAATTTCCTTAACACTTTGTTTAAGTTCATTTCTCAACAGAGCCATCATCGTTTCAACCAAATCTTATCAAGAGGAAGATAAAGAATCAAAATGTATTAGTTCTATTACTTTACTTTCCTTCCACTGACTGCTTTCCACTTCATTTTTAGCCATGGCTGGTGTGAAACTTCCCGTCCACAAATGTGATGTCTGTCAGCATAAGATGAACTAAAACTCAGTTAAATTGCAAAAAATTAGATATGTATTAAATTTAGGACCACAGATTTAGGGGTGCTTCAAGGATGTGTGTTAACCCCCCTGCTCTTCCCTCTGCTGACCCATGACTGCACTCCCTCACACAGCTCCAGCCTCTTCATTATGTTTGCAGACTACTCGACTGTTGGTGGTCTCCTCTGCAACAGAGAAGATACAAACTACAGTAGAAAAGTGAGCCAATGGATCAGGTGGTCTGGAGACAAAAACCTTTCTCTAAAGATAAAGAAGATGAACAGGACAAAACAAACTCGGCTAGCTACTCTGACCATAAATAATATAGTTGTAGAGTAAGATGTACCAAGTTCTTGGAGGTTCATATCTCAGAAGACCAAGAGACCCATGAAAGAACATCTCAACTTTCTCTGTAAAAAAAGAGCTACAGCCTTGGCCCTCATCATGTGCACCTTCTCCAGAGGCACAATTGATTGTATCTGATGGTAACAGCATCACTGTATAGTACGGAGCCTGCAATAAATCTGCAATGGTTAGTGAGCAGCTGATCTGAAAAGTAACACTGTTGGCTAATCTCTTCTTTCTCTTCTATTAGTGTGTGTGAGGGCTCTGCGTTACCATACTCTGTCAAAGTTGTTGATGTCGCCAGAGCGTTTGCACTTTGGGACGAATAGTGCAAAACCTCAGCCTTCTTTTGGTTCATGGCAAACAAGTCATTGGAAGCAAATACAATAAGATTTTATCATAGCTGAAAGTTCCGGCACCTCAGAGCAGTTCCTCATGATCTCAGATCCTGCTACTAGATTAGTGTCAAGCCTTCCATTGTCTTCTCTCTCCCTCTAAAGAGCAAACTCTTAGAATTGTTTATGTAAAGAAAGCGCTTTTGTCTCTCTCCTATATGCAAGGCTAAACCCTTCCAGGCTAAATGTACAGAGTATGACCAGTCAATGTCTTGCTTTACCGTGAGACTCTGCCGTGATAAAGATACAGATTTTCTCAGCACTAACTGTAAAAGATTTTAACAATCAAAACATACCAGATACTAAAACACTAAATACTAAATACTAAAATTTTCTACAAATCAAATGTTATGGTTTAAGTACATTGTGGTAAACAAGGCGTTAACAAACAGAAATATCTGTTTTTGCTACGTTGTTATTGCTTTAAGCAACTTTTTAAAGAGTATTTCTATATGAAACACCCCCCCACCCCATCAAAAAAAACATGTTTAACTGCCTAGATAAGATACAATGACATATTTTCAAACATTAAACAATTATTTGAAAAAGAATCAGCTTTATGAAATTTTATTGAGAATAACACGAAAGCACTAGGTTCAATGTTTTTTTCCCCCCTAGAATCTTTATTCCTACAACATCATAAATACGCTTCTCTAATCTCTTTACATGTGTATCGACAATTTTAAAACACTAGCAACAGTCTTAGAAATGTGATCCTCAATGTGCGACCTCCGGCACCCTCGAAAGCAATACTGGAAGTATTTCACATATGAAAGACCTCAATACACACGTTAGAATCCAACCCTCCAACTCCAGCTGTGCCGGATTGAGTCTTTAGTGAGTGTGATGGTTTTGCTGCACGAAATGTGTTTGATTCACTAAAATATTGCTTTTCGTACGAGTTGTTTGTTCGTACCAATGAAACCATTTATCAAAGGTTCGAACAATCTTGAAGATGCAAGCTACTGAGCAACATACTTTTAAAAATAGTTAACAGTTAATCTGGTAATCATAAATATACTCACTGGTATCAAAATAAAGTGTTTAATTTTGTTAAAAGAGCTGTACTGAGTCATTTATCTGTGATCTCGCTGGTTGCACAAGATGTCTTTGATTCACTTAAACACATTAAATCTTGAGTTGTTTGTTCCGGCTATGATTTAATCAAGGGGCAACCTCCTGCTTTCCCTCTTGATGCGTGATGGGAAGGACCCTGAGTGGTAGGTACTGTAGGTAAGACTGGTTCCAAAAGGGAGCAAGTCCTCTTTCACTCCAATGTTAACACTAGCCAACTTTGGAGCTGAAAAAAATGTTTCCACTCCTGGCTCCATTAGGTTTGTTGATTCTAGTTTTCAGTTTTCAGCAAGTTTTGATATTCATGAACACTTCATGAACAGTCTGAGGGGGGTGAGGGGAGTTTTTTTTTAACTTGTTTGTTAAACTTTACAATTTTAATGTTCAGCCAATCAGACGCCTTCATTATGGCCATTTCCCGCCTCTGACGATGCATTTTGAGTACTGGCTCCACCCATTTTGAGATTCATTTGACTTTGCCAGAAACCTATGGGTGATGTCACGAACACAATGTCCATGTTATATACAGTGAATGGCATTAATAGAAAGAACATTTTTTGTTTTTCAGGGAAGATTAGAAACAGAGTTGAACAAGATGAATCAGCGTACCATGCCCTCATCTCTTCAGCCAAACGACACAGAGTTCAGAAGATCTCATTACTGCTTACATTGACATAATTTCATCCTAATGATTGTTCGGCTTGAATCCCTCCTGATTGAAAGGGAATGTAATACTAACACAATAAATTAGTTTGTAGAATGATGATTTAACAAGACTAAAAATAAAAAAATGGGGGGGGAATAATTTAAATAACTGTCTAATTTAGTTTTTATTAAACATACTTGTCCACTGTGTGTAAAAGATTGTACAACGCATATTTAAGTTATCTGTAAAAAATTATGACTTTGTACCACCATTTTGACAGATGTTGTTCTGTTTATCTGAGGCTCCTACTTTCATATCTAGGAGGATCAACTCGCTTCGCATTCAGTTAATTGAATGTGCCAAATCCTGCCACTGGTAGCACCTGTGAGCGGCGTGTGCTCTTGCAGGTCAAGAGGATGGGAATGGGGTCTGAGTCGTGAAGAGGGGGAGGTGGTTATGATTGTGAGCATTGCAGGATTATCAGCCTAATCCTGGAGATCATCCAACGGCAAAAGCTCATCTTTAAATAGAAGGTCTGGATGAAATTGTGAGTATGATGAGAAAAAAAGTGGGATGGGGAAATAAAAAAGGTCCAATGACAACAACCAGTCAAAGTTTGGAATTCCTTTGGTATTTCAAATTGTTTTTACTGTACTTGGAAAGACAATTATTCACAAAACTGTCAATGAACATTAACAAAACATCAAACCATCTGTGCAGAAAATACATTCTGCTAGACCTTAAGTATTCTAGTAAAAGCAACCTGCCTACAGAGGAAGACTCACCACTTCCTGACCCAACACTAATTAACAGGAAAGAATAACTATATAAATACATAATGAAAACCATGCATTCAAGGATGAGACGTAGTGTGTTTAAGGGGTGTGGTTAGAAGAAACAGCTAAAATTAAGATTTTGGTCACATTTAAGGGGGTGCTGTAGAGCCAATTTTAAGAGCACAGTCACAATGTGATGCATATCTTTTTGTTGAGCCTGACAAGGCTAATCATGCCAGGCTGTTTTTGTTCATAGTGGATTACCTAGAATGGAGATGCAGACCAAAATATCTCGATTTTTGCACATTTTTGAAGGGTGAAATTTGCTGGGGCGCCACCCCAAGACAGTTGGAAGTACTGTTTAGCTTTTGATAACTTTTTTTTCCTCATACCTTACGACTAACTGCACCAATTTTCAACTGGATCGGACATTTCGCCTAGGAGGAGTTTGTCAAAGTATGAAGTCTATATTTTTTACTTAAAAGCTAAAATATCTTGTTTTCCGTCCAGTTTTAAAACTCGACCCAATGGACTTTTTTGTAGGTCTTAAGGTCCTACACGCATGCGACAAGTTTTAAGTGTGTATGCAATACACTGCCTGAAATAGAAGCGTAAAACAAAAAAAAACACCGTTGGTGCTCGAGCCCTAAATAAAAAAGTTATAATAAAAAAAAAAAATTCAAATTACAATAGGGTTCTCGCACCGCTGGTGCTCGAGCCTTAATAACGAGGGGAAACTCCAGGTGTACTGACTAAAAGCTCTAACAAGAAAACGAGAAGGGCAGGGAAAGGTAGGAAAAACAACAAGAACATGTGCTTAACAGGCAAAATAAATCATAGATGGCCATCGTCGATCACATGACTCAAGACAATAGGGCTTTTCCCACATCTTCGGTGGCATGGTTGGACCCTAATAATAATAATCATTACAATTACAATAGGGCTCCACACACGTTTGGTGGCGTGCTCAAGCCTTAATAATAATTACAATTACAATAGGACTTTGCCGCACACCTTTGGTGGAGTGGTCGGGTCCTAATTATAATTACAATAGGGCTTTGCCACACACCTTTGGTGGATGCTCGGGCCCTAATAAAACCCAGAATTTTAGGGTTTTATTAGGGTTTTAAACAAATGTTTGGATTGAACGACACAAAGTTGATTCCCATTTCATTACTCGTCAATTTGAGAATGTTTTTTAAATGCATATTTTATTGGGTTTAAACGCTCAACAATAGTCAACATTTTCATCAAACCAGTCTCCACAGAGGCAGTTTGTGATCAGAATGTTGTATTACTGACAATCAACAGTTTTTCAGCATATGACCTGCAAGTTTTTTCCCAAGCCTTCAAAATGGTTGCTTTGTTTTGGTAACATCTGATAATCTCATCTGTCTTTCAATTCTTGACACCTTTCACAAAGAGGATGGGCCAAAGAAAAAAATCCCCAAAGAAGTTCTCTTGGCATTGGATAAAATTTATTTTCAAGATAGAAATATGAATTTTACAAAAATTAAAAAATGTACGCCTTTAAGGATAGAATGAGAAGGAAAAAAGCAGGTCAGGAAAACCAACCACAACAGCCGCAGGAGAAAAGATGTACAGTAAATGTCATTCTTTGTTTTGGTTGATGGACTTAATAACTAATCTATAGCTTTGGTCTTTGGTAACTTCCAAGTTTTTAACCATTTAATGGATAACCATTAAGTGTAATATTAACCATTAGTTTATGATGAGGCAATGATGAATCAATGATGAGAGTAGGCTTTAGGATTTTTGTGTCTCCCTTGCTGTAAGTGTATTTCATTCATGCCTAATGTCTCTCCACTTCTCTTATGCTCTTGTCACCTGGACCTGTCAGCATTTATCTGTTTCTTTTAAAGAGCTCTGGTTTAGTATGTTGTTCTTTTTCTTATTATTTTCTCTTTCAGTGTGTAAATTTTTATTGTAGTTTAAACAATAAATTCTGCTTGGAGCCATCCAAGATGGCCATATTGATGCAATAGGAGGTCATAGTCTCTCTTTAATCTGAGACTTACAAGGACAATTGGGCAAAGGTGGCATTCATTCTGTTCCTCCTCAGAGTAGCGTTGTGGGGAGCCAAGACAAGCTGCTGGGTCCTCTTCTCCAAGTTTTAGGGAGAGAAGTTCAAAGTTTTTGATTGCTCTGTGGTTAGACATGAGGCATCTAGCCTCCTTGCTAACAAGGCTGTTGCTCTGTTCAGGATTATTTTATTGAATACCAAACATTAGCTGCCATGGCAGGATGAAACGAGCCTGCTCTACTCACTCACTTTCATGATCTTCAGGCTGATCTTCAATAGCTCAAGGAGGTAGTGTTAATGCATGACATTCCTCACAGCTTTCAGGGGCTGGCTAAACTAGTGTTAAAGCTAGACACTGCAATCTTTTTCCAGTCACATGATTAAGTTACTGCCTAAACTGCTTGAGTAAATCTCAGGGGTTAATTGTTCAAAGCACTTGATTCATGATCTCACACTGTACTACTGCCTGATGTTCAGATGTGCCCTGGAAGGTATACTGTACATCATCCAAACATGAAACGTCCCTCTTCGCTGCAAAACTTGACTTGACTTGACTCTACAACTCAGTCCCACCACTGAAAAATTATGGCAAAAAAAAAAGTTTCGAAGGGCATTTTTTTCTGTTTTTGATATTCTTGGGGACTGTAAGCACATTTAACCTTGAACTGCCTAAATTCAAGCACCACCAGAGGGGGAATACTCTGAATCACTGCTACACCACATTCAGGGATGCATACCACACCATCCCCCGAGCAGCTTTGGCACTCTCTGTCCACTGCTAGGTCCACCTCATTCCATCATATATATGATATCTCCTTCTTTTTTAATATAGCCTGCTGGTCTTCCTTTTTCTTCCTTCCTTTTTAAAAGGAGTTTCCTGACTTAAATTCATGCTTAAATTCTGACTTATTTCATGCTTATATGCTTTCTCCTCACCATCTCTTCGATTTATGTATTGTTGCACTGGTCTTCTCCTCATGGTTACTTAAATTCTCTTCGACCTAATGAAATAAAAAGGCTCTTAGAGACATATAATTAATAATTAAATAATGAAAATAACAATGATGTCCCCCTTGAAGTAAAATCACCACCTAATAATGAACTAATCATGAACTTAAGAATTTGTAGTTTTAGTTGTTGTTTTTTTTAGCTTAGAGGGGAATATTTCATTGTTAACTCTGTATTAATGACCTATTACTTCATGATTAGTTCATTATTATCATCAGAAGGTTTCTTCTTTTAGGTGCACATCGTTGTCAACTCATTGTTTATTTTATAATAAAATAATATTGTTATTCTCAATATAATATGAAGACATTTCTCCTCACTCATTTAGCCACCACTACTAAATGGGTGGGCTTGATGGATTCTTCTTCCAGTTTATATGGTCTTTAAAATGGTCTTTTGTCATGTTTTATGGTAAGTATTTATTTTTTGATAGTTTGTCATTGTTTGTAGGTGTTATTATATGTACAAAATGCATTACGTTTTGTTAAATACCTGTGTTTTAAAATAGTTATGAGGGTGGTTAAATAATTACTTAACTAAGATTTGAATTTTAAATATTTTTCCATTTCACTGGAGCTGAGTCCTGCAATAAATAATAGGTGAGTGTTGACTAACCTCCATGCTAGTCTGATTACACTGATGGGCAAACCAGGAATCTCCACCCCTACAGGGGTCCACATTGAATCCCTGGATACTGACATCGACCCGAATCAGACCTCTGCCACCAACAAACAGAAAAAACACAAGAGTTAGATTAAACTTCTGCAATAAGATAACCTAACAATAAAAAATAAAAGTGAATAATAATTTTACGGATAACTTAAGACAGTGGATAACATAAGATGTTTTGGAGCAGACATTTGAGTGAAGTTGAATTGTACTGACCTGAACTCTGGGCTTAGGTCTGGCTTCAACCCATAGAATGGCATTGAAAGGCTAAGTAACCATCCAGGCAAAAAATTGCCATCCATACACTCGAGAAAAGGACCTTGGCCCCATTGAACCCCACTGCTATTGATCACATAACTGTCCCCACGGGCCCACTTTGGAGTTTCTAGAGTACTTAAGTCATTTAGAAGAACTCGTTTCGTCAAGGCATGGAGGAGAGGAGAGCCAGATTTGAACAAATCAAACCAGCTTTGGTCTGGAGCAGGCGGCTGAAAGCTTGTCCAAGCAGATGTCAAGTCTTGCAGTAGAATGTCTTGGGCTCTACCTTTAGAGGCACTGAGCACCAGTTGGGGTTGTTGAATGGTTGGATCAGCATCAAATGTTAGAAAAGCCTGTCTGACCTGACCTGGCTTGCCTCCTTCGAGCAAAGCCCGAACCAGTGCATGATACCACTCGATATCCTCCTGTACACTCGTCTCCCTCAGCTCACTGGCTTGGAATATCAGGTTGAGAAAGTTGGCAGCATTTGTAAGAGAATGTATGGCTTGGTGCAAGAAAGGGAGAAGGTCTCTTGGTGGAGGTCCTTGTGGAACAGGGAGCTGAAAAGCCTGTTTGCAGGTAGAAGCAGTCAATGAGGATGGGTTGCCAGAGTAGAGATAGCTCTCCACTGCAGAATGATCCTCCTCTGTTGTCACAGTCACAAAAGGCAAAATTGTTGAAAGAGGGCTTGAGGACATGTTCTTGTCTGTAATGGGATTTAAGTCTGTGAAATAAGGTATTGTTGTGGACTCCAAGCTGGTTATGTCCTCGAGTTTGGAAAGCATGGTGAGCCTAGCAGAAAGCAGACTTGTAAGCAGAAGCAATGAAGGAAGATTGCAAAGAGACAGGCCCATCCTTTTGGCAACTGCTTTTCCAAATCGTTCTTTTGAAGATCAGCCTTGTTTCTGTCACATCCTAATCCAGACTTTCAAAAAGTATACGTCCATTTCTTCTCCTTTTAAGCAACAATGTCCCCTTCTTTTTTGTTAACCAGCTAAGGTTTTGGAAAGGTGCTAGGGGTGATAGTCATAGTCCAATGCTCTCGTGATGCCCATGGAGCCCTGTGATAACTTGCAACAAAGTGTACGCCCACTCACAGATTCACCCCCTCAAACTGCCAGGGAAAAAAGTCTGTAGCATCCAAAGTTTTTTGCATAATCCAATCAGAATACAGGATTTAGTGGTTTCTGTGTAGAAACAGATAGTGTTTCTGCATAGAAACAGATCTGCAGTGTTCCTAACGCTGAAAGAAGCTGTAGAGCGAAGCGGAGATAAACATCAACCTAAAAATGTTAAGAATATCTTACTCTGCTACACACTCTGCAGTCTCTCTCATGTCTCTCTTGCTCTTCATGGTTGTTGTTAGCTCTGACAGATGAATCTGTTGATGCTGAATAGTTAGAGGGGTGTTTGAGCTTGAGGATGGGCTGATGGATGAGAGTAAATGAAAGGGTAATCCTCTTGGTTGACGTATACGTCAGAGTCTCACTGCTCTGTGGATTAACCCAACACTGCCTGGCTGGGTCAACCTTTAGTGGGCATTTATGGATTGTGTACGCTTGTTCTACTTATGCATCTGTGAATTTCCTAGCTGCACTTTGCAAGGCTACATCTGTTTGCTAGCTGCAATCTCTACAGAACACCCATAGTAAATATTTTTGCTGCTATCAGAGGAATTAAGAAAGACCAAAGTAGATGGGATATACTCTATATAATAAGAATGTATACCGTGAGGAAGATGGCTAGCTGGATAATTCAGGTGACTCCTTATTTGGCTACCATTGCAACATGTAGTTTGTGTCCTATGACAAGACCTACTGGATTTACTTTCCAATTACTTTCCAGAATGCTACATTAATAGATCATTCATTTTCAAATGATAAAGAAAATAAAAAAGTTAAGAGAATTTTGATTAATTATATTAATGAACATCTGCTAGTAATTTTATATATAGACACATAGTCTATATATAATCTATATAGTCTACATATAATTGGGTAATAAATGAACATTCTGTACAAACTTTCAAAGAGCAGCCTGAAGTAGGTAATGCGGTATATTCAATTCCTGTATCATCCTAAAAGCCAGAGAAATCAGAGTTGTGTCATTATTCTTAAGTAGGTCTGTGCCAAGGGGGTATACCCACTGAAAGCACCCATCCTTCAGAACGCTTCTGCCGAACCAATCCTCTGGACGAACTAAATGCACCATGCGTCTGGAGACATCATCCTGAAGAAGTCTCAAGAGACAAGCCTTCCAAAGACACAGGTTGAGGATTGGACGCAACCCGCCTGTGCCTTAGGGAACTAGAAAGCGTGGGCTGTAACGCTCTGTGCACTCTGCTTAAGGGGAATCGTGTGTATGAGCCAAGAGACATAACGGGAAGCTCCCACCAAGCTTCCTAAACTTCACTAATGGCACTATACATACTAGTTCCCAAGCAGGGCCGCATACTAGCGGACTTAGCGGTGGGGTCTGCAGGTAGCCTAGATTGAGACCTACCTGGACGTTCAGGCTCAACCTCAGAGCAGCATTCGGTTCCAGCCGAGGAGGTCTCACTCGAAGCTGTCTTGGACACGGAAGCTGGGTGCAGTCCGGGCTGCACAGCAGCAGACGCCACGCCTTGGAATGTGTCTCTGAAAGGAGAGCTGCATTCGGATATACATTGCAAGCTTGGCTGTGCACATAACGTTGAGGAAATGTTTCCAATTGTGCGACAACACTTCAGCCTGCATCAACCAAGATGGCTGTGGACTATCAATGTAGACATTGTGTGGCTAACGAGCTCGCCTAAACTTCTACAGCAGTAAACGCTAAAGCCCATAGCAGATCTCAGGTCATTCAAAAGTCTGATCATAGACGAAAAAGAAGAATAACAATACAAAAGAAAAAGAAAAATAAGAATAATAATCCTTACAATTACAATATGGTTCTACACACCGATGCTGCTCAAGCCCTCATTAGGTATATTATCTTGTTAATAAACACTGAACATGGTCTTGAGTCAAATTTGCCATTTTTGGGATGTTTCATAGAGTAATAATGAAGTGCTAGCTTGTTTGCTCATCAGGAGAAGCTACATTTTATCAGTACTCTGCACAGATGACTCTAGGAATCATAAAATAATGTTGCAGCAACAGAATGAAATAGTTACTTACATTATTGGACTGGACTATTTTTTTGCTGCGAAGTATCATGTCACATACTAAGGTAAAGTTTTGCTTATATGATATAAGTGCAACTCAGAGCGACTTGTGGTTCCATCCCACAAGGGCAGAAGATCTCTCAGCAGAACCTTCTCTTTCACTGTCCCTGGATGGTGGAACAAACTCCTGATCCAGTCAGGAAAGCAGCAACACTAACAGCTTTCAAAAAGCAACTGAAAACTCTTCTCTTCAGAGAACACCTACTATAAAAAAATTAATTAATTAATAAAAAAAAAAAAAAAAAAAAACTACTACCTTCTTTTTCCCTCCTCTGTCTTTACCTTCTTCCCCTACTGCTTTGGTTTTTTGATCAGTTGATACAATTTCTATTGTGAGAAGTTGAGATAGACTTTGACGGTGTAACAAATTGCATATTGTCTCTCCCTAATGTAGGTCGCTTTGGACAAAAGCGTCTGCCAAATGCATAAATGTAAATAAATGTAAATGTAATGCAACTTTTGGTGAAGTGACAGTAATCAGAACAAGGGATGAAGTGGGAAAACAAACATTGAACATCAAACTTTCTGAGCTGCAGTTGGAAGACTTGCTCTGTTACACAAACTTTAGTGTGTATGAGAATGTGGGCACATATAGTTGTGGACATGTGTGTTGTTTGAAAGTTGTTATTGGAGTGTGTGTGATTGGTGGGGCGGTTTCACCAGACTCTGGGCTTGCTCTCCTCCCGCAGCTAGGCCAAAACACCTCCCATGCCTCCTGCAGTCTCCCTGACTCTTCTCTTTTCATGGGATGGGTGTTATTCTGCCAGTTTCCTGGAGCCCTCTGGGGGCTTTGTGTTGTTTTCTCGGGCTGGTCTCTGGTTGCCTGTTCTTGTGGGTGCCCTGACCCCTGTTGAGTGTCAGACTTTGTCCCGTTTGAGGGTTGCGTTTCTTCAGGGCCCTACCGGTGTAGCCGGATTGTATTTTTACCTCTGGTGGGCATGATGAGGGTTATTGAAAGCGACTTGGTGGTACTTGTGGTTGAATTTGGTGTAAAGTGCAGCTTGGCTGAGTTCTTTGTTTTGTTTCTTCTCAATATTCCAATTAAATTTACCGTAAAAACAATAATTGTGCGGATGGAATTGAATTAATTAATACAAAAACTTTTCTATATGTGTCATTCTAAATGTACAATTGACTATTGAACTCATTGAATAACATTTTAACGCTACCATGTGGGATTTCTCTCCTGTTTGAATAATATAATTATGCAGTGGTTAGTGCCATCTAGTGGTTTCAATATAATAGTACAGTTTTTATATATTTAGTCTATATTTTAAATAACTTGGATCATACATCTAATTTACTTAATTTTTTTGTGACCCCATGTGGCCATGCATCAAGCATTTCATAATTCTATCAAAATCAGTTTTTTTTCTAATGCAATTTTCGTTAACACATCGACTCATGTTAAAACAGCTAAGTGTTTACAGTACATATTTTAAAAATACAAAGTACACGAAAAGGGCTGCCTATCAAGTATTGTATGTGAATTTGCCATTGACTGTAATAAAATGTACATTTAACAATGATGGTGCTGAATACTGCTCCTGCCTGTAAAAAGTCATTCCTATTAAATTTTGTGTTACTGCAAACTTTTTTTTTGTGAACATCAATCATGAGAAAAAATAAAGAATAAAAAAATAAGAAAGTGCAGCAACAGAACTTCAGAACGGGGAGCGACTGGAAATATGCAGAGTCCACTTGCTTTGTGCAATATTTAGATGAAATAGATGTGAGTGTTGGTGGGGAAAGTTATGGGTTCAGGAGCTGATGCCCTGAGGGAAGAAGCTGTGTTTGTGCCACACAGTCCTGGTGTTTGGGGCTCAAAGCGCCGGTCGGAGGGTAAGAACCGGAGGAGGTGGTTGCCTGGGTGAGCAGCATCCAGAGTGATTTTAAGAGCTCTCTTTCTCATTCTGGAGGTGTACAGATCTTGAAAAGAGGGTACAGATACATTACAGTACACAAACTTAAAATGCAAAACATGCATAGAAATTGTACAATCTTCCTATTCAACTACCTTTGTCACAATAACAGTAAAAAATCCATCTTAAAAATATAGGGAAATTGTGCACACTTGCAATTCAACCACCTGTCTCAACTATTCAGCTAGCTGTGCCAACAATAAAAGTAAAGGACAGGATGGGAACGAGGCCTTCATTGTAAGAGGGCCAGGGAGAGCGATGAACGAATGTCATAAAGGGGCAGGCGTTCCTCTCTGCCTCAAATATTAAAATGAGTCCACACACAACAGCATTTTTGTAAAAATATTGTAGTGCAAAGTTGTTTTGGAAAAAAAAAATCAAGACTACTCAAACTGAGCCTGAGAACTACTGAAGATGTAATCATACATTTTTCATTTTAATTATTTTAATAAAATTTTTCATATAACCTTCAGCCATCAAGCTCTCTTTCAGCTCTTTGAAGTGTGGTTGTTTTCACCCCGCAATATAAAATAGACTTTAAAAATAAATTCAATAAAGACAGACTACGACGTCCAATCCGAGTTATTGTGAAATGCTGGTCATTTTTTACAGTGCAGTAAATCACTGTAGTTGAGAATTAGAGTGTATATATTGTTAATAGTTTGCAGTTATCTCTTGCAAATCAATTGGCAGTATGTTACTGCAAAACCTGTGCATCAGCTGCTCGGCCACAGCGCAGCATCAGAGCACGGTGCGCGTGACGTAACAGAGAGGGCAGCACGCAGCCTGCAGCCAAGTGCACAGCAATGGCACCGAGAAGACCGAACGCGAAACGATCAGAATCTCCGGAAGTGAGCGCGCGCGCGCGGGTGGGGCCTCTCCAGTAATGTGACCACAGACACAGGCGCTGTGAAGATTGCGAGAAGCGAAGCGAGCGTTTGTTATGCTTGCCCCTGCGAAGACCCGTGGAGACGAGCGCAATGCTGAAAGAGCGACAGAAATAGGGTTCATTTGCTCGATTTATTGTCTGGCGCTTCGCGAGGGGGCTCACCAATCCACCAACAAGCGGATTACCGTCATCACACAACCTACTGGAGCAATGTGAAACGCCGATATCGCTCGTTCCTTCAGTGTGTTGAGGAATAATAATGAACAACGCGCAAGATATGTCTCCCGACTTTGTCTTGATGCGCCTAGTCTCCGCGGCCGAGGATGACCGCTTGGACGAGGAGAACGGGAATCTGTCTTCCAGCACCGGGATGACGGCGGCGATCAAAGGGAGCTTCGAATGCACACAGAATCTCATGAACAGAGCTTCGCAGGCCGGCGGGCCACCGGAAACACCTGACGCGGCAGTGATGGCGACTCGAGCGCCGCCTGCTCTTCTCTCAGCAGAGGCCCGCGGCTTCGATTTATCGCGGCGAGGAGGAATGGGCCCGCAGCTGCTGGTGTTCACAAATATTTCCAGAGAGCCGGAGAACGGCTCCGAAGACCCGCGCAGGGCTTTCGAGAGCCAGGCGGTGCTCGCATCCGAGTCTGAAGCGGGTGATGCGCAGCGTCCGCCTCCATGGACGCAGCATCCTCAGCTCAAATCGCCAGTGGTTGCTACGGAAACGGACGGAGGCGAGCTGTGCCGCTTGTGTGTTAAAGACAAACACGACTGGCCTCCGGTGGTGGATCGTAAATCGAGCCCGCTCCAGCTCCAACTTCAGCTCCAGCTTCCCGACGGCCCGGTGCTAGAGCTCGCGCGGACGTTCAGCGAGCTCGGTGTCTCCCCGGTGCCCGAGTTTCTGCTGAAGGATGGAGAGCGGCAGTGCTGCTCGTGTCGGAGCGCCCACGGCTCCGCGGGGATTCGCCAGGGAGACGACCCGGCCGAGACCAGCGATGCTCTGTTGGTGCTGGAAGGCCTGGGCTCGGAGGCGGTGACGGGTCTGGGCATCGGTGACTCGGAGAAGGCCTTCACGCTGGAGGGGTTCCCGTCGGTGCTAGCCGGGCAGTCTCTAGGGGTATCCGAGGGCCGATGCTCTCCGGTCGGTGCTTCCAATGCAGAGCTCTCCCTAGCCGAACCGCGCCAGGACGCCCTCTGCTCCAGCCAGGCGTCCACACCGAAGGCCCGAGCGGACCGGGGCGCGAGCCGAACGCATCTCTCTGTCGCACCGGGAGCAGAAAAGACTTTGAAGGTTCCCGGGAAATCCAGGAAAGGCTCGCTGAAAATCCGCCTGGGTAAACTTTTCAGAACTAAAAGCTGTAGTGGCTCGAACAACCTCCTCGACAAGAGACCCTCAGTCACCTTCTCCGTTTCCTCCGCGAGCAGTTTGCTCGACATGTCTGGAGCTTTTGGACGGGAACAAGACTCCTTCGGGTTAGTTTCTTAATGTCATCAGTTATGTTTTTAACAAAGACACGTTAACTTGTTTCTAGAACTTTATTTTTGTGGCAGCTCGATCGCATGGGTGAATATGTTGCTCTAAACTGTAAACCGAGCAGGGTTCTAACTTCATTTTTCGGTGAGGTTAAAAACATCACGTTAAGTTATCCCAATCCAAAAACGCATTTTTGACTCGAAATCAATATAAGCAGTTTAGTTTAAAACAACCTTCATTCACATCTGAACACAATCAAATATATGATTAAAAAAACGTCAGTCATGAAGGTTAAACGCATAAGTTTACTGAAACCTAAATTTATACTGTACTCTTCTTCTGCGTGCCACCAAAATGATCCGAATGCAGGAATCATGAACATCATGTAATTTGTGTTTTACAATTTATTTTAAGTGACCATCAACAAAAAATATTGGTTTTGATCCAGTATTAAAATAAAAGAAGTGAATTGGATAAGTTGGCTTATCTTGATTGTCAATTGAAACAGCAAACAGAGTTCTCACAGCTGATATTCTAAACTGAGTGTTCTCATCAAAAAGATCATTTACTATGGTTTTAGATTTAAAAGTTCCCACAAATAACTTGTAAAGCCTCACAGTCAGGTCTTGGAGGACTGGAGCCCTAAACAGTTTTGTTCCACCCACTTTTTACACAGATACTGACTGAGCAGTAGTTTAAAACTAGCTGCTCTAGGATGGGCAGCTGTGTTCAGAGGTTGGAGTTGAACTGCAGGAATGAATGTTTTTGGCCTCCTGCAATTGTGTTTGAGACTCTTCTGTATAGTGTATGACTAAGATCTTAATCGTAGAATAAAAGTTAGGGGCTTTGTTTTAACATGACTGTGTAGAAACATTACTAAATATGAATTAGATTTATAATCAGGCCATGTGTATTTGATGAGCTTTACAACATGGAGCTTTACAACATGGAACTCATAGGGTTTAGCAAAATTTAAATTTTCAAATGTAATGTTGCACAATATTGACTTCGTGACAGATGCTGTGGGCCTTTGTAAATTCCAAATTACTCTCAAATGTACTTTGAATATACCTGCTGAAGGCAAATGATCCAGGATTAAAACATTAAACATGTATGTTCTCATATTGCCAATTTCTAAATACCTTTTGTGTAATGTAGTATAAGTAAAGGCGGAAAGATGGCGCAGTGGTGGAGTTGTCGTTCTGTAACTGAAAGGTTGGGAGTTCGATCCCGCTAGGGCCATTCTGCCGTTGTGGCCCTGGGCAAGCTACTTCAACCGTATCCCTCCAGTATGGATGTGTGAGACTGGTGGGGTGTGTTTGGTGGTGGGGTGTTACTGGTGGGGTGTGTTTGGTGGATGTGTGAGACTGGTGGGGTGCGTTTGGTGGATGTGTGAGACTGGTGGAGTGTGTTTTGGTGGATGTGTGAGACTGGTGGAGTGTGTTTGGTGGATGTGTGAGACTGGTGGAGTGTGTTTGGTGGATGTGTGAGGCTGGTGGGGTGTGTTTGGTGGATGTGTGAGACTGGTGGGGTGTGTTTGGTGGATGTGTGAGACTGGTGGAGGTGTTTGGTGGATGTGAGTGACTGTTGGGGTGTGTTTGGTGGATGTGATGAGACCTGTCGGTGGAGTGTGTTTGGTTGGAGTGTGTTTGGTGGATGTGTGGAACTGGTGGGGTGGTGACTGGTGGAGTGTGTTTGGTGTGATGAGGTGAGACATGGTGGGGTGTGTGATTGGTGGATGTTGGTGAGACTGGTGGTGGGTGTGTTTGGGTGGATGTGTGTGGAGCTGGGGAGGTTGTGGTTTGGTGGATGTGTGTGACTGGTGGGGTGGTTTTGGTGGATGTGTGAGACTGGGTGGAGTGTGTTTGGTGGAATGTGTTCAGTGACTGGTGGGTGGTGTTTGGTGGATGGTGTGAGGCTGGGGTGTGTTTGGTGGATGGTGGAGACGGGTGGGGTGTGGATGTGTGACGGTGGGGTGTGTTTGGTGGTGGTGAGACTGGTGGAGTGGTTTGGTGGATTGTGTGACTGGTGGGGGTGTTGGTGGTGGGTGGAGACTGGTGGAGTGTGTTTGGTGGATGTGTGTGACTGGTGGGGTGTGTTTGGTGGATGTGTGAGACTGGTGGGGTTTGTTTGGTGGAGTGGAGTGACATGGGGGTGTGTGTTTGGTGGATGTGTGTGACTGGTGGAGTGTGTTTGGTGGATGTGTGTGACTGGTGGGGTGTGTTTGGTGGATGTGTGAGGCTGGTGGGGTGTGTTTGGTGGATGTGTGAGACTGGTGGGGTGGTTTGGTGGATGTGTGAGACTGGGGGTGTGTTTGGTGGATGTGAGACTGGTGGAGTGTGTTTGGTGGATGTGTGTGACTGGTGGGGTGTGTTGGTGGATGTGTGAGACTGGTGGAGTGTGTGTTGGTGGATGTGAGACTGGTGGAGTGTGTTGGTGGATGTGTGAGACGGTGGGGTGTGTTGGTGGATGTGGAGATGGTGGGGGGTGTGTTTGGTGGATGTGTGTGACTGGTGGGGTGTGTTTGGTGGATGTGTGAGACTGGTGGAGTGTGTTGGTGGATGTGTGTGACTGGTGGGGTGTGTTTGGTGGATGTGTGTGACTGGTGGAGTGTGGTTTGGTGGATGTGTGTGACTGGTGGGATGGTTTGGTGGAATGTGTGAGGCTGGTGGTGGGTGTGTTTGGTGGATGTGTGAGACTGGTGGGGTGTGGATGTGTGAGACTGGTGGGGTGTGTTTGGTGGATGTGTGAGACTGGTGGAGTGTGTTTGGTGGATGTGAGTGACTGTTGGGGTGTGTTTGGTGGATGTGTGAGACTGGTGGAGTGTGTTTGGTGGAGTGTGTTTGGTGGATGTGTGTGACTGGTGGGGTGTGTTTGGTGGATGTGTGTGACTGGTGGGGTGTGTTTGGTGGATGTGTGAGACTGGTGGAGGTGTGTTTGGGGATGTGTGAGACTGGTGGGGGTGTGTTTGGTGGATGTGTGGAGCTGGTGGGGTGTGTTTGGTGGATGTGTGAGACTGGTGGAGTGTGTTTGGTGGATGTGTGTGACTGTGGGTGTGTTTGGTGGATGTGTGCAGACTGGTGGAGTGTGTTTTGGTGGATGTGTGTGACTGGTGGGTGTGTTTGGTGGATGTGTGAGGCTGGTGGGGTGTGTTTGGTGGATGTGTGAGACTGGTGGGGTGTGGATGTGTGAGACTGGTGGGAGTGTGTTTGGTGGATGTGTGTGACTGGTGGGGTGTTGGTGTTTGGTGGATGTGTGAGACTGGTGGGGTGTGACTGGTGGGTAGTGTGTTTGGTGGATGTTGGTGACTGGTGGGTGTGTTGGTGGATGTGTGAGACTGGTGGATTGTTTTGTTGGATGTTGTGAGACTGGTGGGTGGGGTGTACGTTGGTGATGTGTGAGACTGGTGGGGTGTGTTTGGTGGATTTGTGAGACTGGTGGAGTGTGTTGGTGGAGTGTTGTGACTGGTGGGTGGTGTTTGGTGGAATGTGGTGAGACTGGGTGAGGTGTGTTGGTGGATGTGTGTGACGGGTGGGGTGTGTTTGGTGGATGTGTGAGGCTGGTGGGGTGTGTTTGGTGGATGTGTGAGACTGGTGGGGTGTGGATGTGTGAGACTGGTGGAGTGTGTTTGGTGGATGTGTGTGACTGGTGGGGTGTGTTTGGTGGATGTGTGAGGCTGGTGGGGTGTGTTTGGTGGATGTGTGAGACTGGTGGGGTGTGTTTGGTGGATGTGTGAGACTGGTGGGTGTGTTTGGTGGATGTGAGTGACTGGTGGGGTGTGTTTGGTGGATGTGTGTGACTGGTGGAGTGTGTTTGGTGGATGAGTGTGACTGGTGGGGTGTGTTTGGTGGATGTGTGTGACTGTGGAGTGTGTTTGGTGGATGAGTGTGACTGGTGGAGTGTGTTTTGGTGGATGTGAGTGACTGGTGGGGTGTGTTTGGTGGATGTGTGTGACTGGTGAGGTGTGTTTGGTGGATGTGAGTGACTGGTGGGGTGTGTTTGGTGGATGTGTGTGACTGGTGGAGTGCGTTTGGTGGATGAGTGTGACTGGTGGGGTGTGTTTGGTGGATGTGTGTGACTGGTGGGGTGTGTTTGGTGGTGGTCAGGAGGCCGTAGGCGCAGAATGGAAGCCACGTCCTGTCAGACTGCTCCAGGGCAGCTGAGGGCTATCAAGGTAGCTTATCACCAGCAGAGAGTGAATGTGGAGTGAGTGAATAATGCTCTGATAACTGTAAAGCGTCTTTGAGTGTCTAGAAAAGCGCTATATAAATTGAAAGCATTATTATTTTTATTATTATTATTATAATTTGTAATAGTGAAGACTAATGAAATGTTTATGAAAGAAACAGAGTGCACAGAATAAATGTATAAACCATGAACAAAGCATTAAAGACTCTTAGCCAGAATTGAACTAACAAGTGTTGGTCCCCCTGAGTGTGGTTGCAGTATGATTTTTTATTTGATTTTTTTACCTCTGCCTCCTAATGTAAAGTGAATGATAGAGGAAGCAAACTTTGGCGTATTTTCTCAGAAATGAAGTTGTTTAAAATAACGTTTTTGATTATTTACAGTAAACAATGTTTGATCTTTTTTTTACTTAACGTTTATTTTCGTCAAGCTCATTTCTCCTAAAAAGCAAGGCGTGGTTAAGTGTTTGACAGCTACACTGAACCAATCCCTGTATTGCGCTGGCTGTCTGCCGTCATCATGTTGTGAGAAAGGAGAAATATGGCACCGCCCTTTTCTCCTCTAAATCACTTCTGTGCATGTGCGGTCTCTGTCTGTCATTGCGGTGGCCGAGTCCCGCTCGCCACGGCTTCAAGCGGCCCAATGGCAGGATTTCTAACAGTCATTACTTCAACCTGCATTCAATTATATCCTGCTCATCCTGCAACCACATTAACTGAAATGTCAGCTTTAATTACGAATAGCTGGTAACATTTCAGAATAAATTGCAGACTTCCTGTTTCCCAGAACAATATTGTGTTATCCTTCAGAACCAGAGCATGTTTACGTCCAATATTGTCATAATGTTTGTACTGTTTAGGAGAAGAATCACTCTCGTACACGACTGAGTGCATGGCTGTTAGATTTTTAGTTTTTTTTTTTTTTTTGCTTTTTGGTTCATTATTTGAAGTTGTGAGTATGCACACCGCACAATGTGGAATTAACAGCACCTCTGCAGGAGACCATATTAGTTCCTTTGCTGGTAGCATTGATAAAAGAGAGTCATTATGCAATGTCATGTTCTGCGCCCTGCAGTGAACACTTCTCTACATGCCCATCCGCTCTGGCACAGCCCTTACTTCTGGGCCAGGGCTGGCGTAACAAGTCAGGGGCCCAGAATGCAGCACTCACACGAGTGCGGTCTAGTGTGAGAATGCTCTCAGAGGAAGCGCCGCTATTTTGGGCAATATGCTCATTCTTTAATTTCACAATTTTCTGGTGCTGTGTGACATTTCTGTGCTTGCTGTGTTTCTGTTGCAAATTCCTTTGATAGTTATGCTAGAAGTAAATGAGTTATGTATCATTTCATTTGAGCATTAGAAATACTCATTGAGGCCCAGAACGAGTATTTCTAATTTTCAAACAAAATGAACACTAACTCATTTACTTTAAATGAGTAGTCTGTGCTTCTAGACATTAATTAACCATAACAACTTCTCTTTGTGCAGCCAACCTGGATTAACAAGGACACAGAGTACCTTCTCGGCAGCCTCTTTTACTCCTGTATTCACAGGTAACACATTGTTGCAACATATAAAACAGATGGACACAGGTTTTAGATATAAAAGTGGAATACGTGCACATTGTGATATGCTTATTTAATTTATATGGCATGTGAAATGTTATTTAATGTAAATTTTATTGGGTTACTAGCAGTAATAATCTATTTGTAAGACAACAGTTATAAACCTATTGCTTGTCCCCAATAAGCCCTGGTCATTCCCCAGCAATGAGCTCACGTCTCCAGCAGACAGTTTGAGTGTATTTACTGGGTGCTGTGGTTCAGCTGCCACTTCAGTAATTCGCAGTAAATAAATAGTGTATGTGGTTGGTTAGCGGGTGAAAAAAGCATCATGGTTATGATTTGGCAACAACTGCAAATAGAGAGTTTATATTTGTGAATGACCACCAGCTAAGGTCTCATGGTAAGAGTAAACACAGTAAAAACAAATATAAAAAGCAGCTGGGTGATGGTTTGATGGTTTCTGGTTTGAGCTGGTAATCTTGAGCCTGGTCCTGTGTGATTTAGGGCTGAACAATCAATGCAGCCATTGCAATTAATTCACTATGAATGAACACAATATTCAACTGCAGTTACACCATCAAGCGAGTAAACACATTTAGTTGAGAGTTTAACAGTTCATTTAGCTAAATTCAGTCTTATAACGTTTATCAGCTTTTAAAAAGGCTTAATTTGAAAACTTTCAATTCATTAAATAGAGATTTATCTCATTTGAAAAGTTTTTAAGTCACTAAGTTGACAACACAACATCTCAAGAGTCACTCCAGTGATTCTATTGGTAATCATGTGTTATGTTTAGTGAATTTGGTAGATAATACAAAAATGATAGATGTTCATTCAATCAGTTCAAAGCAGTCAAACGCATTTTTCTCTGTGTTTGTTTGTTGATTCTATGAATATTAGCTAGTTAACCTAATTCATTTGTGTGATTCTCAGCTGTAAAGATGGAGCACTCTTAAAAAATTTATTTAAATGTACCTCAAAGCTCTACATTTACTTCCATGAAAGTAAAACAATATAACATCTAATGTTAATTTCACCAAAAAAAAATCAAAACTGATTTGGAATGGCATAAAAGTCTTCCAACCTTTTCTTCTCATTATCTCAATCAACCAAGTCCAGACCTACGTCACCATTAATGTTGTTGGAAGACAGTGTTTATGTTTAAATCAACTTCTGAACTTTCCAAATCAGTTGCTTTGATCACAGTGTCCAGTCCAACATTTGCTTCAGGTTATCTTGCTTCTTCTTCAGAAGTCATCTAATTTAGAAGTAAACTTTATAGAATCTATGCTACTAAACAACATACCACTTAAACCTACCATTTGTTGATGTATCACATATTTAAAATGACATAAAATGATGCAACACCCCCAAAATGGGTATGAAATATTGAATATAAATTGTGACCTCAATTATTTTTGATTATTCGATAGGAAGTGTTTTGTACTTTGTACCATTTTGAATGTTATAATCAGTTGTTGTCAAACCTTTCACATGAACCAGTGGGTACATGTTCTACCTGTTGTAGGTTATAAAATATCCACTAGGTTCATTTTAGGCTTGTGAAATTGATCAAAATAAGTTGTTCCTAACCAAGCCATGCTGGTATTGGTTAAAAGTTAAACCTTTAAGTAAAATGCTTAACCGCAAATCAATAAGGCGCTAGCATTTCTTTTGCTGCTTCTGCTCCGTCTGGCAGTTTAACTGTTTCATATTCCTAAAAATGTGAAAATAAAGCTGTGCACCTTCTGTTGCAGGAGAGACGGTGTCTCTGGTTGATGTGGACATCTCTCAGAGAGGAAGGGGCTCCCCTCACCCTCCCACCCCTCCTCCACCGCCTCGACGGAGCCTCAGTCTGCTGGGTGAGCGCAGCTACTTTTCCTCCCATACGTTTATCATCTCCATCTCTACACCCCATCTTCCTTTTACTTTGTTATTGGGTCAACTGTTTCTGAAACGTAACAGTTAGTTGAGCCTCTTTAATCTATTTTTTTGCTTGTTTTTCTACTATATTGCTTCCTTTACTCAAAAAAATTGGCTTAAGAACATACTTTCACCTTTTTTAAAACAGTTTTAATGGAGACAGCTTTTTACATGATTGTGTGCTCTGTCTGTGCTGATTCAAACAACTGATGTTTTTATTTAAGGTCAAAATCAAGAGTGACGTGTTGAGGATTTAAACATTTATCATGTTATAACAAATCTACACAAAATCTACAACTCAAAGTTCAATCCGCAACCTCTGATTGGCCCATGGTGTCACATGACAAAGCTTTGATAAACTAAATAAATCTCCTTTTTTTGCTGCCTTCTTAGACTAAACATTCATATTTTAATGTTTTTTGTTTTGTCAAAAGCAACATGCATTTTTTTTTCTTGTTTTGATGAAGCAAGTCATTTTAATCGATCACTCTAAAAGTAGACTTCTGTTAACAAACCCAGTTATTTTGTAACCATGTTTTTTCTTATTGCGGTTACGCTGTTACCAGGTTTTTTGTAGGAGTTATAGGAGTTGTGATTGATGCGGTACATCGTTTGCTCACAAAGCCCCATGGCTAATGTAGGACAGAGCGCGGGTTGGCATCACACTTCTCGGTGCTAAAGCATATTTTCTGAACTGTACATGACTACACATTCATTCATTCATCTTCATGTCGGCTTTATTCCCTTTCGGGGTCGCCACAGTGGAATGAACCGCCAACTCTCTGGCACATGTTTTACGCAGCGGATGCCCTTCCCTGCCGCAACCCATCGCTGGGAAAATGACTACACATGCATATTCAATAACGTTTTTATTCACAGAACAGACATGCCAAAACACAGCAATTTGCTGGTAAATGTTGCTGATGCCCTCCCCTGACAAAGATGCAAAAAACATCGATTTTGAACAATAATCGATTGAGCCTTGAATAATTGGGGGAGTTTAAAGAGTGAAATAGTTGTTGCTAAAGACTGGCAGTAGAATTTTCATGTATGAAAGACATTCTTATCTTTGCCTGAGCTGTATTTCCTAGCCATTGAAGAGAAGCACTGATGTGCTTCAGAGCTCAGAGAAGCTTCTGATTGGTTGATATAATTTCAGGTTGAATGAGTCATCGTTAGAAACATTTCAGCATTTCAACATTTCTACCCATGCTCATGGAATCTCTTTTTTTTTACAGATTAAGAATTTTTTTTACATGTAGAAAAATCACTGGGTATGTGTGCACATGGCCTTAATGCGGCTAATGGTTATTAACCATGGCTTTTTTATTTAGCAAACTATACAAATATAATAAGGGATTAATGGTGCTTCCACTCATCAATACTGAATTTCTTTGCATACTAAATTGAAAGCACAACTTCCAGATAAATTTGGAATAATCATCATTGCAAATCATGTGACGTGTTGGCAAGCATTCATGAGACTTGGCACTGGGTGCCGATCCTTGAATTTAAAGCACATTTCAATAGTTGTATCATACTTAGTATTGTCAGCGAATGTGGCAAGCATTAGAGCAGTGGTTCTCAAATAGTGGAGGCTCCATCAAGGGGGGCGTGTTTGACCTCGGGGAACATGCTTTTTTATAAAAAAAATTTTTTTACTGTTCTAGAATAAAGTGCAATACCACTCCACTACATTAGGGGACAGTGGCGCTCTCATTGGCAGAGTATGAAGTGTAGACACGAAGTGAAGAAGTCAGGTGGAGAGAGAAGGAGATAAAGATCCCGAAAGCTAAGACAAGGAAACATGACCCTTGAGTCTAAGTATTTCCAACTTCCTAACAGACAGACCGCAAACAGTAAGGATGGGAAAACACACCTCATCCTCCACCACTCTCAGCACTGGAGCTCCTCAGGGTTGTGTTTTAAGCCCCCTGCTGTACTCGCTGTACACATTTGACTGTGTGGCCACTTCTAACTCCACCACCATCACTAATTGTGCTGACGGCAATGTCGTGGTGGCCTGATCTCCAACAATGATGAGACGGCCTACCTACAGGAGATTATAAACCTGGAGAGATGGTGCCAGGAGAACAATCTCCTCCTGAACGTCAGTAAGACCAAGGAGTTAATAGTGGATTTCAGTACAAAGCAGGAGCGAACATTTGATCCCTCTACAATCAACGGGACTCCAGTGGAGAGAGTGGACAGCTTCCGGCACCTCGGTGTACACATCACGCAGGACTTGTCTTGGTCCTGCCACACCAACTCCCTGGTGAAGAAGGCCTGGCAGCGTCTATACCACCTGAGATGCTTAAAGGACCTTAAATTACCCTCTCAGGTGCTAAAGATTTTTTACACCAGCACCATCGAGAGCATCCTGACTGGCAGCATCACATCCTGGTTTGGGAACTGCACCATGCAGGACCTGCGAGCACGTTAAAATTTACTTCAAACAAACTTTTACAAAATGAAAACATATTTTACAAAAAAACTGAGATAATTAAAATTGATCTAATATAATAGGAGGAACTAGAACTAGATTCTATCAATCTTGTGTTATTAAAATAAGCTGACTGTTGATCCTGGTTGATGCAGATAAAACAGAACCCAGCAAACAAGGAACGTTATAAAGGTACATCCTCACCACGGCCACGGGAATCACAAATGTACGTCCCAGCCACGTGACATGGTACGTCCTAACAACAAAAACGGTCTGGTCCAAAAACATTGTCATAACGTAACTCTGCTAGCTGGGAATACTTCACTGTACTCACAAGACCCTCAGACTAACATTTAAGTGTCAACCCCCAAGCCTCATAGTTACTTTTATTGTGTGCTTGTGTTTGTTAAAGTTGGCAGAATCCCAGATAGATACCAATTATGTCTCAGATTTGGCCTCTGGTTTTAGGTCATCAGACTCGCAGCATAGATGATAAAAGATGAGCTGTGAAGAAAACTCTTATGGAACGAAGTCTTTTTATTACAATTCAACAATAATCCAGATTCCTCATCATCATTGGTGTTATCTGATCCCACATTCATCCCTGTCTCTGCTTCCATTGTCCTCTCCTCATTCCCAAACCTCTGAACCCTGCCATCTCCTCTCTTCCAGACGATATAGCTGGGCCACAGCCTGGGCCTTTCCTAGCGAGTGTAATGGGGGCTTCCCTGCAGTCTCTTCCTCTGCCTCTTCCCCCTCCCCCCCCTCTGCACACCACCATCCAGCATAGTCTCAGCCTCAATGGTAAGGCTTGTGTGTGGTGGAGGAGGCATCTTCTATCTTTCCTTCTCTATTTCTGTCTCCTCAGAATCACCTTAATCCCACATATTGTACTTATTTAATGTATTTTTGAGAGAAAGACATTACATGACTTATTACATGTATCTCTCTGCTCAAAAGACTTTGGTTTGACTATATGACCATGATCATGAAAGATTGTTTGAGAAAAGAGGAAATGTCAATCAATCAAGTTTTTTTATAGTGCTTTTTAACAGTTGCTTTCAAAGCAGCTTCACAAAGTCCTCGTGAGGATCAGGTAGAGTAGAGAGGAGTTCCTCCGTGAGGCCCCTGGGAGCCGCGCTGACAGATGTAAGTGCTAATCACCTCACCAGCATAAAGAACATACAAACTCAAGATCCATCTATGAACAGTTTGCCAGACAGCACCTGAAAAAAAAACTAAGACAAGACAGACACTAACAAAGGAAAACAATGGTTAGAAAAATGTACTACAGACAACAAACAGGTGATCAGCATCAGCTGAAGGATGAGAGATAAATTATGAGAATTTCACAGACCTCTAATGTCCTTAATGTCAATCACTGGCCTCCATTTTGGTCAAAATCTGCACGGCAGTCAGCATTATCCGGTTCTCATCCAAATTGTGGTTTATACCAACTGTCTGATTACTGACGGCTCCCCTTACCACCATTTAAATCCACCCAGTCAGCTTGGTTGGGTTTTGAGCTTCACTGACCGCTTTTAACAACCGCTGATACCCCAGGACTCCACAAAATCCCATCACCTGTGTTCAGAGTTCCAAATAAGTAGATATCCTGTCCTCCAGGAACAAAGCGGACAAGTACACGACCCTCCACTTCTCACATCCGTCCATCGTGAAGCACGCTGCAAAAGTTCCCGCAGGGCAGGTGGGTTTTTCCCAAACCCGAGCTTCTCGTTGAGAAGATGGTGTCAATTGCATTCAGAAACAAGCTGATCAGATCCATAGTTCTTTGTTTGGAGTTTAGAGAGCAGGACAAGGAGAGTCTCTCTCTACTAGACAGGGGGAGCCAGCAGGAGAGATATGGGGAAGTAGAGAGAGATCGATGTGACCGCCTTCGTCTAGAGCAGGGGTCGGCAACCCAAAATGTTGAAAGAGCCATATTGGACCAAAAAAACAAAAAACAAATAGGTCCGGAGCCGCAAAAAATTAAAAGTCTTGTATAAGCCTTATAATGAAGGTAACACATGCTTTATGTATCTATATTAGCCTACTATAAAAATGACTAAGTTTGCTACGAATACATAATGAGCCTTCATGATTAAATGTTTATTTTCCCTGCAGTGAATCCTGTAGAGAACGACGCACCACGTGACTATTCTGTTGTACGATTACAATATTAAGGAATTATGTTTCATTGCTTTGATGAAATTAGAGAAATGCAATAAAGAAATCGAATTTTTGATGTCATTTTTATTTTGAGGATTCACAAAAACAACATCAAAATGGAACGTGCACAACGTGCCCCTTAACTGGGCAACAATGCGAAAAAACGCAGCATACATTTAAAAAAAGAACAGCAGCCTTTTGAAAAGAAGTATATAAACTCACAGGCACTTTGTTACTAAATACGTGCATGCCTTCCCTGGAAATGTCTTTCCACGTTACTCTTGTTATTAGACAACTTCCCAATACAGAGCAAACATTCAGGATATCCTTCCGCATCGGCAATGAATGCCCTCGATTCGGTCCAAGAACCGTTGAATCATCTTTTCTCCTCAGTTATGTTTCTCTTTTTCTCTTTGGGATCCAGGGCCCACCACACAGCCGCTGGTTTGTTTACAGCAGCCACCTTACCTGGCATCCTGCCCCCTGCTGATAGAAGCGTGTGTCGCGGGTGATGACGCAAATCGTCGCTGACAGAAATGTTGAAATTAAATATTTATTCTACACTCTTTTACAGCATTGGAAAACGTTAAGAATGTTTGTCCTCCTATAGAAACCATATTAAACAAAATCATATTTACCTTTTTCCTTTTTTTTTTTCATTTTTGAAAAAGCTCCAGGGAGCCACTAGGGCAGCGCTAAAGAGCCACATGCGGCTGCAGAGCCACGGGTTGCCGACCCCTGGTCTAGAGCAAGAGGAGATAGATATTTTACAGGAAGACAAATAAGAGAGCACAAACCTGGTGTAATGTGATCATATTTCTTTGTTCTTGTGAGAGCTCTAGCTGCTGCGTTCTGGACTAATTGCAATTTATATAGCGTGACGGCTAATAGAGCATTACAATACTTCATTCTGGAGGTCATGAAAGCGTAAACAAATTTAGCAATGTTCCTGAAGTGAAAGAAGGTGGTCTTAGTAACATAAGAGATATGGTTCTTTAACGTCAGTTCACTATCTATAATAACACCAAGATTTTTAACTGTAGTGGAGAAATGAACAGTGTGTCCCCCCAGCTCCATATTTAAAACTGAGAGATTCTGTAATTGCTTTTTAGAGCCAACAAGTAATATTTCTGTTTTATCGAGATTTAGCATAAGAAAATTTTCATTCATCCAATCATTGATATCAGCGACACATTCTGAAATCTTATTTAGGTTTAAAAGGTTGTTAGGTTTTATATATATGCATAGCAATGGAAACTAACCATGTCTTCTAATAATTTTGCCAAGGGGAGCATGTATATTAAGAATAGGATGGGTCCCAGAACAGATCCTTGAGGAACTCCATACTCTACTGCTATTGTGTCTGATGAATCTCCATTTACATGAACAAACTGACTCCGGTCAGAGAGGTACGAGTTAAACCATCTTAGAGCCTGGCCCTAGATGCCTGCATCATTCTCTAGTCTCTCGAGGAGAATCCTGTGATCAATCGTATCGAAGGCTGCACTGAGATCCAGCAGAACTAGAATCAGATCGCAATCAAGTAACAGATTGTTTTAAATTGTAACCAGCGCAGTCTCTGTGCTGTGATGCGCTCTGAATCCAGATTGAAGATCTTCTTAAAAGTTGCTCTTTTGTAAGGTGCTGAGCTGTGCTAATACAACTTTCTAAATTATTTGACAAAAACGGAAGGTTAGAGATTGGCCTATAGTTGGATAACTCAGAATGATCCAGGTGAGTTTTCTTAATTAGTGGTTTAATTACTGTAAAGTCTACCTGTTTAGAAATGTAACCTGGTGATAGAGATGAGTTTTAAATATTCAGAAACGGTTCTTGAGCTATTTGTAGCTATTTTTTTGTAATTTTGTTGGTACAGGATATAGATGCTGTGATTATTTTAAGCAGTTCTTTCAGGTTAATATTTGAAAAATGTTAAAGTGAGTGAGGAAAAGGTACACAATATGAGTTGAGCTGCTTAGATTGAATATGAGTTTTAGCGATTTTGCATCTAATAGATGTAATTTTATTTGAGAAATAATTCATAGAATCATTGCTGCTAAATTTTGTACCTGCAGTTGAATCTGTCGATGTTTGACTCTTTAATAGATTAATCTTTAATTAATTTGTGATAGTAGATAGTTCTTGCAGTTTTTAAGGTTAGTCTATATTTAGACATAGCGAGATGTTTTTTTACTTGCTAATTGAGAAACACTGTGCTACATGAACAAAAGAACCATCTCAGAGATGTTATCCAGTGTGTTGGAATTAAAATAATATTTTAAAAAACATTGGTTTGATTCAACAAATCCACAAATCGAGTTTGAATGCTTGTTGTTCATTATTATTATTATTATTATTATTATTATTATTAACTGTTTAAGTCATATTTGGGTTTCTTTTAGATAGAGCTAGTACAGATACATCTTATTGCTCTCCATAATTTGTTCAAATAAAAAGGTCTATTTGTGTCTCAGATGCTTTCTTCAGAGCCCTTCCTAACTCTGCCACATCGCCAATGGAGACTGCAGCCCCCCTGAGAGTGGCTCCGCCCCCAGTAATGTGTCCGCTACGAGGTTCTGACTCCAGCAGCTTTGCCGCCAGTCTGAGAGAGTTGGAGCGGGTGAGATTTCCTGCACTCTAGATCACAGAGCCTGATGTTAGTGAGCACGGTTTACATATGGGCAGTACAAATGTAATAAATGTAAATATGTGTTTGCAGTGTGGCTGGTACTGGGGCCCAATGAACTGGGAAGATGCGGAAATGAAACTGAGAGGAAAGCCAGATGGCTCTTTTTTGGTGCGCGACAGTTCAGATCCAAGATATATCCTCAGTCTCAGTTTTCGCTCGCAGGGAGTCACACACCACACGCGTATGGAGCACTACAGAGGTAAACACATTTCTGATGTACAAAAAAATGAGACAGTAAGAAGCACATGAAATGCCTTTTTTTAAACAAAAAATATCTCCATGTTGTGAGAAGCCTGATTCAAAGGTCAGGATCCTTGTAAACTGACAGGCTTTTATTTAATGACAGTGGCATGTAGTGACATTAATATAGATTTATATATTATTTTTTGGCTCTGCTTCGAATGATTTAGTTTAGCATCTAAAACCCTTCACGCAGGCTGTTGACATTCTGATTGCAGCTGTTTTATAAATTTAGCTGTATCTGTGATACATTTTCTTTAAAAAGTATGATACACGGTTTGAAAATTAAGAAGGCATGTAGCTAAACAATAAAGAACTTAGCATCATTAACCACTCGTACACTGTCCAGTGAGTAGCGAGAAGCTAGAGGGGAAATAACACTCATATGTCATAAACTCACTTCTATGCCAAATTGTTACTAACCAATAAGGAGTGAGATATTTCTCCAGATATTGAATTTGTTGAATGTCTTCCACCGCACATTTCTAATCATCTCTGTTTCCTGAATATAAGTGCTCCTTGTTCAAAGGTATCAGGCCAGCCAGAGTTAGTCTGCCCTATTTCCAGTTAAATAGACAGATACCCTTCAAACATTGGAGTTTTGCTTTGAACAGCTGTTTGCTATGAGCGTATGATAGCCTCATTCTGAGTGACATTTCAGGTTTTAGAGTTTTAGCCACCAACCCAGCCGAGGTAACAATAATGAGAACACCACACATGGTTCAAATTCTAAACGTGAAGAAATCAGGTCAAAGAACAATAAATAAAGTATATTTGCTGTTTATATCACTTGTTTCTTGGCTAAAGGAAATATTGTTTAAGTTTTTAACATAAAATGTTTTGATTGGGGGAATTAAAATCTGCAAAAGGCAATGGGTCCACGAGACCCACAAACACCGCCTGAGTAACAATAATATGAACACCACACAAGGGTTACTCAAACACCGCCTGAGTAACAATAATATGAACACCACACAAGGGTTACTCAAACACCGCCTGAGTCACAATAATATGAACACCACACAATTGGTAAATATAATTTCATACTTTGAACCAAATTTTATTTACAGCTTGAGAGTATCTTTTACTTGTCATAAAAAGAACAAAATGAACATAATGGTGACATTTCTTTATAATGACCTGTTTTTCATTCTTCAGGAACCTTCAGTTTATGGTGCCATCCTAAATTTGAGGACCGCTGCCACTCTGTGGTGGAGTTCATTGAGCGAGCCATCATGCACTCTAAAAATGGGAAATTTCTTTACTTCCTACGATCACGTGTACCCGGTGAGATAACAAACGGATGTCATATTCACTCTCTTTTCACATTCAGACTCACTCCTATTTAGGTGTGTTCACACCCACAAGCAGAAAAGTGGATTGGCAGTTATTTAACATATGAAGTCAATGAGAAGATGCAATCATGTGGGAAAAACAGATAGTGATTTGTTGCATCACAGAGCAGGCTGATATGAAAACAAGACACAAACTTTTGTACTGAGGAGAGTCGGGGAAGATAAGGAAAATTTCAAGTTTTCTACTAACATTGAGAAAGTAATGACACTCTCTTAGCTTTAGCCACTAAGCTAACACTGTACTACTTGAGGAGCTGCATTATATTTGTACTTGAACTGCGCAAAAAGTGAAAAATACTGAAAAATGAAGTTTAATTCATTTGTAAAGAGTAAAACCGTTATGAGCCCTGAAATATCTTCTGTGTTTGTGTCTCAGGGTTGCCCCCTACCCCGGTGCAGTTGCTGTATCCTGTGTCACGTTTCAGTAAGGTCAAATCCCTCCAGCATCTGTGCCGTTTCTGCATCCGACAGCTTGTGCGCATTGACCACATCCAGGAGCTGCCGCTGCCCAAGTAGGAGCTTTGTATTCATGCTTCTGATGATCGTTGTTCTGAACAAATAACAAGTTCAACTCCAAGTGTCTCAATTAGCAAAGCCAAAAGGTATCCTTCAGAGCTCAGTGCTCCTTGAAGCTCATGGAACAAGCAGGGTATTTATTTTAGGGTTTCTTAAGAAAGATAACAGAAGAACTTTTTTCTGAAAATGTTTCGTTTTAATTGTGTATTTACACCAGTGATTGTTACTCCTAAAATCAATTACTTTCTAAACTTTGCTAACAATTTCCAAATTTTCTTTCAGTAGAAAAGGGGTTAGAGTGATTTAAAGAGGTCAGAGGGGTTTTGCAGTTGAACTGTTTGTTTGTTTGTATTGCAAATGATCGATCGTGACTGCCACAAAATGCCTCCTCCTCTATCTGGCCATAAACATTTCATTTTAGTAAAAACATAATTTGCTAAACAAAAAAAAAAACTACAACTTTGCAGCTTAGGTACACATAGTGAAGGGTTTGTTTATGCAGGTCAAGAGTGTAAAACAATGTCGATGGATAAAATAAAATTAAACTGCTATTTAATGTATTAGATTATTTATTTTGCATAAATATATTAATCATCAGTGTTGATGAAAACCAGGCTTTTCAAACTCTTTACATAATAATAAGTTCAGGTTTATGTCCCAGGGTTTGTGAAGTTAATAGTTTTGACCTGTTATCACTTTCTGGCATGTTAAAGATTAAGAACAACATTGTTATTGGTAGATTGTTTTTGTGGAGCATAAGATTGACAATTTTTTTTTTTGTGGGCTGTTTTTCGTCCCATTGACTTCCACTACAATGACATTTTCTGATTGTAAAGCTATGCCATCTTACAATCATGCACTTTTTACCTGTTGGGAAGAGATGAAAGTTTTTAGTTTGCGTGGACAACCCCTGTGGGGGGAAAAGTAGTTTCTACTCTAGGGTTTTCATTGATTTAGTTAAAACAAAAAACATATTGTTTTGAGTCTATACTTAACCAAATCTGTTGTTGCTGTTTCATAGACCGCTCATCGCCTACTTGAGGAAGTTCTATTACTACGATCCAGAGGAAGAGATGTACCTGTCAATCAAAGGCATGCGCCAGGCAGCAAGTGTGGAGCAGGAGGCTGAGTCGGAAACATAGCCAGATCCTGTTCACCGTAAGAGCCTTCAAACACTCTACATTCCCTCATAAACAACACAACACTAACAGATTATTTCTGCAGGACTGTGTGTGGGTAACTGATGGAACAAGGAAAAGACACTTCCTGGTGAACAGCTCTGCTCCAGCTCCCGGCCAGTCTTCCAGCAGAAGCTAATACGAATCGGCCTAACTGGCGTCTCCTCTATGGCCAATCAACGGGCAGAGGAGAACCGAGGAGTGCTGGATTACTCTCCATGCTGAAAAAGCAAAACTCTGTTATAAACTGAGCGAGGACATTTGACTTGTGGTTCTGGTGAATGCCTTCATCTGTAGGATATATTACACTGGAGTTTTTTAAACCCACCTTTTTGCGAATCCTCTGTTCCCTTTGCCTGGGTGGAGTGTTTGTCTTTTCCTGGTGGTACTGTATGTCCTTCAGTCTGATCTGGACACATGAATTGTATTTTTGAGTAAAAGATAAATTAAATTGAAGTATTGTCTTCAGTATTTTACCAACTACAGGGATTTTCTACCACAGCTTTGTGAAACTTATGAAAGAGGTATTTCTGACTCAATTCAGACAACGATACAACGTTATTACAGAAACCGCCATTTCAAACAAATGAAAAATAACAAGCTAAGAGTGATAGAGAAACCGAGAGTGGTAGAGAGATGGAGTCAGAGAGTTAAAGAGTGTGGGAGGTTACTCCTACCAAATATAGCATCCCTAATTGTTTTTTAAATTGCTTTGGTCTTCAACTGTGTTATAACCCTGGAGTTTACTAATCACTAAAATTTCTAGCAAAAAATACGTAATGTTCACAGGATATGACCTGGAAGGGCTGAGCAAACCCGTTCAGAGCAGCCATGAGTTAGTAAGCCTCTGTGTTGGCCAGCCTCTCTTCACAAAGTTTGATTTAACCAGAAAAATATGACTTACAAAATGATTTTCAGTGTCTCTAAGATAAAGGGGATTTTTATTTTTCTGTCAGCCATTTCAAGGTGGAAATATTGAATTTAATAATGGCATAAACTCTAGTAATGTCAACAGATATGATTCTGAAGGCCTTATGCAGATTTGATTCACTCAGCAACGTCCAGAAGCTGAAATCCATTTAGATAAAAAAATGCAATACAGAATGGCTATAAGATGAACAGAATATTCTTTTGGGGAATAAATTACTATTATTCAGTAAGCAAATGCTTGGTTAGGAATCTATGCTGGCCCTAATGACCATCACTTGGTGACAGGCAAAGTTTTAAGAGTACTGTTAAAAATCATGAATTGGATTTTTACACATTTTATAATGTTCATAAAGGTCCAGTTATGTGGGAAAAGCTCATTTTACATTATTAACTGTTGTTTTTATTAAAATCCTATTTGATCTAGCCATACTATGATCTCAACATATTTGGATGGTGTGGGGCTTTTGTCCCATTAAACATTGTCAACTCTGCAGTATGTGTTTATTATTGTCGCTTGAGCTCACTCTGGGTTCGGTCGATACAGACACACTTTCTCTGCCTCCATCTGGCTCACGTAACGACACTTGAGGTGACATGCTACTTTGAGTCCAGAGTGTGGAAGATGAAGTTCTTGGGAACACATGACAGCATGATGAGTTTTAGGTTTTAAGACGATCTCTATGGTTGAAGTGCTCCATGATATCTTAACTCCACAGCAGACACACAGAGAAACATGTCACACAGTCATACATCTTTGCTGTTATTGTTCAATGATTCGGTAGTCCAATGATTGAATACGTCCTCTGACTGTCATGAACATCATCTCATTGACCTTTTTCAGTGCAAGAACAGACTCGCTTCGAATTTGACACAAATTCTCTGGATAAGTTCTATTAAGATTACTTAATGCTCAATCCTTGATAAAAGTCCTCTGTTGTTAAGTAATTTCTGATTAGTTCGATTCAGTTTGACTGAATTTGGTGTTTCATTTTGTGATCAAATTACGGTACAGTCTGTTTATTTCTCAAATCAACACAACTGGCTCACCACTTTTTTTATGCAAGACCAATTGTCTCCTTGTGAAGTCACTTTGTAACTCATCATCGCTGACTTTATAGATATAGTCATGGATGTTTTGTTGTTTTCCTTATCCTACTATGGGAATGCCCTTCGAGAGGACCAGTCAATCTCCACAAAAAATGGCCATTCAGGTGACAGTTCCATTGCTACAAGAATTTGCATTCTTTTGGTAAATTATGGAAGAAAATCAATCATTAGCGACAATGACTTCACTGAATGAGGTGAATACTTTGTCTTGTTTGTGCTTTAAATGCTTATTTGGATTCCTTAGCACTGTGTACTTAAAGTGTGTAGAGCCAACTGCAGCCAAATGCTTGATTTCTAACTAGGTCAAGGATTTCATTTCCTTCACTTACAAAGCTATGAGTGTTCGTTCTCACTTGAGACTTTTCGGCAATGGACAATCACTTCAAATACTCCTGCAAAGACCAAAAGGCAACGTTGCCTGTTGGTACCGCAATTTCCATATGATCATTATAAAATAGAACGTGGATGCATTTGTAACATCCTGTTTTGCTTCTGGCAGCTGACAGCCCCTAGGCCAGTACTGTCAAAGTCAAATACATCAGAGGGCCAAAACAAATTCCTTCAAGCATAGGGCCGGACTGGTTAAATGTTTATTAAAATGATTTCACATAACATTTGAGCCAAGACCTAATACAGTGTACTGTATATTTGTAATGAATCGTAGAGGACCCAGTTGCATGAAACAAACAAGAGTTTATTGGTCTTCCAACACAAATAATGTCAACCAAAAATAGCAGGAGTATGCCACAACAATCCGAATGGACAGGAATGAAAAGGCGTCAAGTTAAAAAGCAAAAGCAAAGAGGCACCGAGCGTGGTCCCGTTCCCAGCGACACTCGTGCCCATGCCAGACCCCTCGCGCCGGACCCGAGATCCTGACTGTGGAAGAGAAGGTGAGTGGATACCTAGGAATCTCAATTGCTAAGTTGAGATGACCAGTGACAAAGGGTGGAAAAGGACTGCAATACATACACGCCAGCATCCCGATAGATGAATAGATGGAGTGCGGCCGATGAACACGAGCGCGCTACAGCTGAGAGAGATAAAGAAAACATTGAGAGAAGAGAGTAAAACAGCACAATACAAAATCATAATACTATTTAATTGAAATTAATAATCCAATATTTTTTAAGGTTCTGTCAAATTTCAGGTGAAAACATTTTTCAACAGGCACACATACTTCCACGGACATGTCTTGTAGAAGCAAACATTAAAAAATGTAACACTAAAAACAATGCTAAAATGTAATGCTCTGTGATCCTCACTTGTCTGAGACTGAACCTGACGTTAGTGGGGTCTCATCTTTTTGTTCAAGTTCATCAGGCTCTGGGCTGAGGAATTCCTCAGTGGGATGTTTTGTTAAGCGTCATCATTGAGAACATTTGTTCACACAGTTATGGGTTGCCAAACATAGAGCGTCTGAGCAGTTTGGATGTGCTGCTGAGGCAATAGTTACGGGATGAAATTTGCAAACTCAGCAGCACCTAGCCTCATATTTTCCCTTAGTGTGCCATTGCACTGGTGTTCAATCAACTCCATTAGGAGGTTTGGTGGCGTGCTTCCAAGTCAACTCCAAAAAGCTAGTAGTTCAAACCTGCTTTTTAGAGCTTCAAAGTCATCATATCAACGTCGAATTCAGAAGCAAGTATTTTGAGTGATTCAGCAAACTGTGCACTTGGGAACACAGTGTTAGTTAGCTTAACTTTCATGGTCTGGCAGCTGGAAAAGTGGCTCAAGTTTTCTTTCTGCATCCGCATCTTCCACAGACTTAGCTTGATTTCAAACAAAAAGTGTGAAACTTACTACATGGAACATTTACTCAAAACCAGTGATCCTTTCTCATAGTAGGCTCCACACATTGTTACTCACAGAACGTGAAGTTTATCTGAGTAACATAAGTTACTAGAAACGATTATCTTCAACAACTTACCCTAACTCAAATTCATCCTTCCACTTAGTTACTGAGAAATGCAATACCTGCCAGCCAATCAGAATCGAGTATTTAGGAAGACTGTGGCATAGTAAAAGAGTAGTGTACTTTAATGTATCATGCAAGATAAATGACAAAATCATCTCCAAAACCTATGCTTGTTTATATTCTTTTTCATTTCTTAAAAATGTTGATGAGAAGGATGTAAAGGAAGATGTAATGAAGTGAAATTTAGCCCATACAGAACTTTAACAGTATCTCCTGCGTGAGGGATATCATTGAGGTTGATACATCGAAAAGCTAAATGATTTAAACAGCTTTACATTGATATTACATTGATGACTATAACTAATTGCGCCTCCATTACCCGGAAGTAGGCGAGAAATCAATTTTTTAATATTTTTATTATTAAATTGAAGTAGTAAATCTTACACGACAAAGGCAGTATCAACATACAGTGTACAAATACAGTCTAATAGAGTAATGCAATCCTGTAAATGAGAAAAACTAAATAAATAAAGGAAATTGAAATAATAAACACTAATAGTAAATAAAAAATAAAGATAGGGTAAAATAGAAAAGAGAGAGAAAAATTTACATTTCAGACATTAGTTATGCAGGGGGTTACTAAAAGTCACAAAAGTTTTTCATAAAGTTGGCTAATACGGAAGCCTTTTTGTCCATTAGGACAAAAAAATTTTTTATCCTATCTTTCTTTTTTGTTTATTATCGGTGGTTATTTGTTTAATCTCCTATATTTAATTTTTTTTCTCATTCACATGATTGCATTACTCTATTGGACTGTGTTTTTGCACTGTGCACTGTACGTTGATACTGCCTGTGTAATGTAAGATTCGCTATTTCAAGTAAATTAAAAAAAATATATATATATTTTTTGGCGCCATTATTTTCCTGTTGCGTCCTTTGCAAATGACAACTGTCTAAGTGTCTATGCGACAACACCACTGACGTACACCACTCTGGTTATACGCGACAGTTTATTGGTCAAACAGCAATCCTAACGCTGTAGTAAAAACGCATTCGCCTATTGACTAGATAAAGCGCCAGTCAGACGTGTGCAGCTTTCTGATTGGTAATTTTCAGAAGACCTCGTCGAGGGGCGGATGACCCGATTGGCCAGAGAGCCCAGTGGGGGCGGTATCTTTTGTGGGGTTTTCAAGGCTTTACGGAGATCGAATGTCGTCATGAGCGGTGGGTAGGAATTAAAATGTTGATGTTTATATTATGTTACTTTACGAAGCATGTATTCCCTTCGATTATGTCTTCAAATTATGCCGTCACTCGCTTATAACAAATACCCAACGTGATGTTTTGAAACTAAGCGAACACACGCCGTAGTCACATTTCTTTTACTCAACTAAGACTTTATCTGGCTGGTTTAGCCTGTAGCCTGTAGCATGCTAAAGCTAGCATTTTTGCCCCCTATTAGCACACATTTGAGTCTATATTTACGCAGACCGAGCAAGCCTAAATACACACTGAATGATTAGTAAAATGTACACGTAGCGTTTATGCAGTAATACACGCTCAATGCAATTTAATACGCATTGTCGAAGCAACTCGTTAGCATAGCTCGGGATCTCTTCATTTAAACCTTATCCTGTTAGCCTTTGCTGCTTCACAGCTTTCGTTTAACGTTAACTTTAAATATAAGTTATATACACGAAGTTTTTTAATGAATGAAACGGAATGCCGACAATCATTTTAGCCGATAATAGCAATACGTTAAGCTTATATGGGAAGTTTTTTAATGAATTACAATCTGACAGAAAGAGATGCTTGCAGAAGTTTATCTGATCTAACGTTACGGTTTCTTTTAGATAAACGTACACTTATACCGTGATAACGCAGTGTCTGCACGTTTCAATCGCAGACGTTTCGTTTTAGATATTAGTGTCGTTACATCTAAAGCAGTGGCCCATGAGCTCACGAGAAATTCCACGGAAAATTCATTAAGTTATCTCTGTATGAATTGGGAGGCTTCCTGTAGTGGTTTAGATTTCCACAGGGAACTGTATATACAGTAACTGGAATTGCATGCCAGAGTAACTTTGATTATTGCATTGTCACAGTCTAAACGAAATGTGTTAAGGACTTAATCCAACAACTTTGCAAACATTACAAAATCATGGATTCAGATGATTTCTGCGATGTTTGTGCCTTTCGTTCTTTTGTATTGAGATATGTGAGCGTTTCACTAACAGATTTAACTTCTTTTTACAGAGCAAAAAGACAGTATGGCCACCACTGTTGCAGTCAGTCCCAGTGAATATCTCCAACCTTCCAACACCTCAACCCAAGTAAGCACTGCTTCTAAACCGATGGTGACGGCTGGAATGCCAGCTGATGGCGGGACAGTTGGGATATTTTCTACAGAAATCATTCCAGATAGACCCATTCTTCTACTTAAGAACCCAAAAATATAATAACAGACCAATGTGCTGTTGGTCTACTATTTTTTTGTTGTTGTATTTTTACAACAATTATGGAAAAACCTGGAGATTGTTTTACTGCAGATAAAACAGTTCTGTTTCTTGTTTTTTTTTTTTCAGATGCTCAGTTTTGCGCAGATGGCTCAAATAAGTTTTCTTTATATTGTAATGTTAATTTATTCTTTATTTAAGCTTTTTTTGAAAAACAAAAGGTGATTAAATATCAGAACCGAAACAAACCTAAAAACTGAGGTATGTACTGAACCGTGAGACTTATTTAGGGATCTAAACTAAATTGGTGTAGATAGTTCACTTCACAAACTCTTATTGGCCACAACTCCTTTTTTAGACCATTCCTGTCCTAATGACCAGAAACAAGATTTCCACTGTCTTAAAGCATGAGGACTGAAAAAGTGTTTCTCTTTTCAGACTTCAGCATTCTTAGGTAGCGATGTATAACATCATAAAGTGGAGAAGGAAAGACCCCAATAAAAAAGGATTCTTTGGACCTTCTCTACTAAGATTACCATAAACTGTAGTTATTTCTTTAATCAATGTTATTAGTGTAACATGGATGATTGCAATGGTTTGTGTGTGGAAGGTATGTTAAGAAGCATGTTGTTTGTCTGCTTAAAATTACATCTTTGAGATTGCTCAGCTGGGTATGTAAGTCAACGCACGAGTTTGGTCTGCTCATAATCGTAGTATCTTGCATGCGTAGTATCACAAGCGTGGTTGGCGAGAAATGGAGAAGCGTACTAGGCGAGCTGTCCGGGTGATAGTCCAGGATCACTGAAGAACCTGGGCCCGGAGAATACCCCACTTAGATTTCCAAATATTATCGCAGTTTAGACGAGGTGAAGACCGTCTTACGTAAAATGAGGAGAGGCCAAGGGGTGAGAGGAGGCATAGTTTGCACAATGTAGATGTTAGCTTTTTGTTCGTGTCTTATATACTGGTGATGATATGGGTACGTGGGACGATTAATAAGATGATTAACCTCATTTGTGGTATATTATAGTCAGCAGATACAATGCTAATTTGAGTTAATTTTGGTAAAACTGAGATTTAATGCTGTAAGAGAATGTATCTGAAGTTGCACAGCAGAGCTTTGCGGGCCTTTGGGGATTTAGAAATGTTAAAAACCAGTCCATGAATAGATCATCATATCAACCTCTGACTCAATCCTGGTACAATGTCTCCACATGGTCTGTTTATTGCTAAATTTTAACTGAAGAAACATCTTTTGTTGCAATATTGTGTAATTCTAGAAACAACTAATGGTTCTTTCTATGTTTAAGCATTTGAATATGGTTGTTTTACTACCCCACTATACTGATTAAATGATTCCCTGTTAGACTGATCAATCCCCTTTTCCACCAAAAGATTATAAACAACTGCTTATATTAGAGCAAATTCACCAAATAATATAAAAATAAAAACAGATGGATCAAAATAAGGTAATTAAGTATAGCGCTGCACCAACAACACAGTTTACGGATCCCAGATTATAGCTTGGTTTTCAGCAAAAACTAATTAATTAATGAAATTAATTCATGAACATAAAGAAATAAAAAAAAAAAAACTAAATATTGAAACACCTTAAAAAGGTTGAGACCATGATAACAGAAATACCAGGCAAATTTTCACTTTCAAATCCAAATCTTTCCGCATCAATTTCTGCTGCATATGTGAACATATTGGAATCCCAGGAAATAAATATATGGTCAGTATAACCAAAGATTAGATCTTATTAGCTGAGATAGCCCACCTAAATGTGGATCATGCAGAATGCAAGCAGTATTAAAGGGCTACTCAACCCAAAATGAATCCCTTTCCCCAATGTTGTTTCCTACCTGTTTAGGCTTTGTTCTTCCTCCAAAGCGATTTTTTTTTGTATTTTTATTATCATTTTTATACCTGTCCTGTCCTACTTCAAAGCAACCTCATGAGAAGGAAGGTGCTTCGTATGAGTTGATCAGTTTTGCTCTTTCCAGGGAAATGAAGATATTATATAGTGAGTATTCCTCTGGTTAGAAGCTCTTAATTTATTTTATTGATTATTTATTTATTTCGCATTCATCACAATAATTACATTAATCAATCATATAAACATACATCAGGACAGGATGGTGTTAATAGAAAAGGGGAAAGAGGAGAGAAGAAATTGTGGGGGAAAGAGAATGTGAGAGGTAATTGTGGGGGAAAGAGTCAGGATTGAGTTGAAAAAATAAATAAATAAGATTAGAAACCTACCTTAGCACATCCAAGCAGTTTGCACAGTTCGCAACTATCTACACATTTGTATACGAATATAAATAAACCCATTTTGATGTGGATTTTAAGCAAACAACATCACCTTCAACATCATCGAGGAGCATCTGGAGATGTGTGGTGCATGGGTGAAATCTGGGTAGTGAAGTTTAACATCAGAATTCAGCGTAAACTCTGGAACATGTTTTTAATCAAGTAAATTAAAATATGGTTTTAAAGTTTTGTTTTGAAAATTTGGTTTAAACATCAAATACCACTTTTTTAATTATTTATACATGTTTAATAGCAAGTTATATGTATATAGTATGACAATGGTATGAAGGTGGCCACGTTGTAAATGTTAAATTTAATATTGATTAATTGAATTGCAATATTTAGCAACCAATGTGGCTAATCTAAAGTATGTGCCGAATATTTGAATCCAATATTGTATTTTTGGTTGACCTCTAATTATGAGTATGAAAGTAAATTTGTTACATCTCTGTATGAATGGAACTTTTACAAATATCGCCCTGTTACGTTTATAGATGATTGTGCTATTGTAAACTCAAAATCTTGCCCCTCTCTCTTGTGTTAAGGATTCTCAGCCCTCCCCGTTGGCACTTTTGGCAGCTACATGCAGTAAAATCGGGCCTCCTGCTGCCCAGGCACCCGTCAACACACCATCTCAGCCAACTGCACGCCGTCTTCACCCCATCAAACCTGCCCCTATTGCTCCTGCTCCTCCCAAAAACCTTGGCTTTCTCTCAGCAAAAGGGAACATTATCCAGCTCCCTGCTGGACTAGGTTCATCAGGGCCGAGTCCCATTGTTTTCACCATTCAAAGTCCTTCACGTCCAGCAGCTAGCACCAATACTAACGTGCAGTACCAGGTGATTCCTCAGTTCCAGGGATCTCAGACAATTCAGATGATGCCTCAGGGAGGACAGATACAGATCATTCCTGGAACCAACCAGGCCATTATCACCTCTCCAGTCTCCGTTCAGGCTGCTAACCCAGGGCCGCCTGCTCTAGCTCCTGCCCCGAACCCTGTCCCTCAGCAGAAGACGGTGGCAATTAAGCCTTCCCCACAGAAGCGGCGGCAGAATAATGCCAGTGTAAATACCAGCATGGTTCAACTCCCCAGTGGACTCACACTCCCTCTGAACGTCACTGCTGGTGATGTGGGAGGAGCACAGGTTATAACAGAAACTGTTGCCGCTCCTGTGAAAGCCAAGAGGGGAAGGAAGAGGCAGGTGGCTGTCGCTCCTCCAGCCGTTTCACCACCCCCCGTAACTGAACAGGTGGAGACCCTGCTGATAGAGACCACAGCTGACAACATTATTCAGGTATGAGAGCTTCTGATGTTCCTGCTTTTAGATTCCAAAAGTGTTTCTCGTCAGTGTTGAGTGAAGCCCAATTCATGGTCACTTGTTGAGGCTGCACATTCCCTGCTGCAACATCTTTGTATGTAGCTTGATGTTATGGAGAGCATTTATCCTAGATGCTCCATGTCTGCAAACTACTTGTATCGGTCAGTTGAAGGTTGGCTGATATCTCGATATTTTAATATATGTTGATATATTTCTAAAAGAGATACAACACAGGACAAATATAATTTGTAATAATATAGGTAATTTTGCATTAAAATGAGAATACTTGGACAGGTTTCTCCTCTCCCTGTGTCCGTAAACACAAAAAACTTTTTACTCCCGTCACAGAAAATGATTATCATTCACAGAAAATGAATAGTATGTACAGTAGCAGCAGAGTTGAGTTGAGACTCTTATTTACTCTTCACTTGATTTTTAGAATGCCTCCACAATTTTTAATTCCACGAGGAGAAGGTACCTGACTGGACAAGAAATCCATGCTAACCCAAAAGGGCTAAAAAAGTTTTTACTGAGGACAGACTTGTGCTGGGAATTGTAACTTAGTTTTAAAACAAGTTTTTAATGATCCTATGAGCTTTTCAATTGAAATATTAACAACATTTTAAAACTGGTATAGCCATGAAATGGCCATGTTGCCGTCGGGGCTTTAAAAAGAAATAAAAGAAAGCTCCTGCGTGTAAGGTCAGTTAAAAAAAACTGCATGTTTTTATTCTCTGTTTCTCATATTGACTTCCTGCTCCATCCAGGCAGGAGGTAATCTCCTCATCGTGCAGAGTCCAGGGAGCAGTCAACCTGCTGTAATGCAGCAGGTTCAGTTGGTTCAGCAGAAACCAGAGCAACAGATTGTTCAGATCCCTCCGCAGGCCCTAAAAGTGGTACAAGCTGCATCTGCCACACTCCCCCCAGTTCCACAGAGACAAATAGTCACGTCCAACATGCAGGTGTCCTCCCCAGAACCCACACAGGTACAAAATAAAATGGCACCGCATCGCTTCTTAACTCAAAAGTCTCTGGTTAAGTAGTCTTTTTATACCTGTTTCTCTGTTCCTCCAGATGCTTATTAAAACGGCTTCAGGGGAATGGCAGGCTGTTCAGATCCAGGAAACAATGGTTACCACTCCAACAACTCCAACCAGCACACCCACAATGGCAGTGATCAGCAAAAAAGCTCAGAATGGGACACGAAAAGAAAGAACTCTCCCTAAGATCGCCCCGGCCGGAGGGGGCTTGATAACTCTAAACGCTGCACAGCTAGCATCTGCAGCGCAGGCTTTTCAAACCATCAATATCAATGGTGTCCAGGTGCAGGGCGTTCCAGTGACCATCACGAATGCCGGAGGTGAGTGAAGGGTTCTCGTCTGAAACTGCATTGCTTTGAGAAGTTGGTCTTGACATAATTGGTGTTTGGTTTCTGTTGGGCTGTGTCTTGCAGGCCAGCAGCATCTTACTGTGCAGACTGGTCCTGGAGCGGGACTGCAGCTGGCCAACGTCCATTCACAGAGTGTACAGATGGAACAAACACAGACACTCGCGCTGGAACTGCAGAGTCCGCCAGGAGAGAAGAAACGCCGCATAGCGTGCACCTGTCCCAACTGCAAAGATGCTGAGAAAAGGTAGGAAAGGTTATTGTAGAGCAGGGGTGTCCAAAGTCGGTCCTGGAGAGCTGCACATTTTTGGTTCAATCATCATGAAACACACCCGTGGCACTAATTATGGTCCTCTGATTGGTTGAAGTAGAGTAGTATGCAGACTTTGTGTTAAGTAATATTATATGCTGTTTTCAGTACTATTAGAGTTGCCTCTCTGGTAACCTCGTTTCTGAACCAAGCTTTTTGAGGGGTTGAGAAGCTCAGAAAGCAAGAGAAAACTTGTGCCTTTCTGTGTAAATACGTTTGCGCTGAATCATTAAAACTGGTTGCTCCACACCAGGGACAACCGTTTGCCACTTCTTTTTTAAGTGAAGTTTAAATTTTATCTGTGTAATGCTGCCTACACACCAAGTGCGAGTGATGCGGTAAGAGCGGCTGATTTCAATGTAAAGTCTATGTAAAGACGCGATAAGGCACCGCGCGGCGTGAAGGGTCCGAACCACGCGGCGCGGCACATCGAACTGATCGCGGCAGTAGGAATATTTTCTACTCATCCGAAAGTTTGTTTGCGCGGCAACCAATCAAGGGCTTGCTCTTGTAGTCACATGGTTGTTCTGTGAAGCAGGAACATGAGCAACAACAATAGAGGAGACAAATATCACAGTTTGTGGTCAGCCAGAATTAATAACTTGTTTTATTATTCATGTGGAAGCAAAAACGACCTTACTTGGAATTAAGTGGGTGCTGAGGTGGCTGAATCTGGTAAGTTATACATTTTTAATTAATCAACCTGATATAAATGAATATTGTGCTGAGGTTAGCTAAAGCTAAGTGTGATAATTTAACAGAGGGAGAGTGCAGGAAGTAGTTGAGAGGGTTGAGGGACACTTTTTGAAGGAGAGGAGAAATAAATAGGAGAGAAAGAGAGGGTCAGCAGTTGGTATGCTCCGGTCGCCTCTCCCGGCGAGCTCGCGCTTAGTTCTCAGAGCGGACGTCCTCACGCGAGTGCACACCAGGTTTGAAAGCGGTCAGATAGGCGCAAGAGACGCGGTCTGTTCGCATGTTTAGCGCTTGGTCTGAACGCCCTGTAATGCACATTTTGGTCCCTCGAGGAAGTACACATGAATCTTTCAGCTCAGAGTGTCTCTTCTCTACAGGCTATTCACTGGTGTGCCATGGAAATGTACCTTGTGTAAAGCGGTTACTGTTAGCATGTTAGGTTTCTGACATGACCACGACCACTTGTCGCGCTCAAGGGATTAAATCCGAAGTGTTTCACTGAAGCAGTGAGTGCAACTGTGATTAAATGAAATTGTTCTTGTTACAGACCGGGAGAGCTGGGTAAAAGAAAACACATCTGTCACATACAAGGCTGTGAGAAGACCTTCCGAAAGACCTCGCTGCTGCGAGCACACGTCCGGCTGCACACGGGTGAGAGGCCCTTTGTGTGCAACTGGGTTTTCTGTGGAAAGCGCTTCACCCGGAGCGACGAGCTGCAGCGTCATGCCAGGACACACACGGGTAAGCAGCCTCTAAAAACCACACGTACAAAGTAAAAGCCTCCTCCGTTTGATACATCTACTTTTTTGTCTGTGTTTAGGAGACAAGCGTTTCGAGTGCAATAAGTGTCAGAAACGGTTCATGCGGAGCGACCACCTGACAAAGCATTACAAAACACACATCAACACAAAGAGCCTGTGAGCTAAATCTGGATAGCTTTGTCAAGGAGGAAATAACAGACTTTTAGCTGCTCTGATTCAGCTGCTGACTTCAGAGAAGAGTACACTCCAGACCGCTCTTCACGGAGTACGGTCCTCGCCTGATGCTCATAACGAATAGATGCAGAGTGTGTTTTGATTCATCTCGATAAATGGAGCGAAACGGAGATCCATCGCGTCACAAACACTCCGCTCACCCGTAATGCTCGGCCTTCGCAGTTTGTCTTAACATTACCACTCTGTCACGAAGAGCAGCAGCTGATGGACAGCGTTTCCTCACTTCCATAGAACAAACACCATACTTTCATGGTGCATCAGAAGTCTGCTTTGGCAAATGTTTTTACCCAGTTAAATTATTTTCAGTCATTAAATGATTGGTCGATTTGTGTCAGAGTTTTAAACTTACGCTTAAGAGCTTGTATGACTTCGGTTGGTTGGTTTTAATGCTTTTGGAACGAAGTTTGGGCTTTTACATGCTTGTACATGATTTGACAATCATGCTGTGTATCTTGTAGATAAGTACGAGGGTAAATACATTTACCTTGCCACACATTTATGAGCTGATCCTAAAATAAGATAATTTATTTTTTATGAAACAAAAGTAGTGGTGTTGTATCTTGTTCATGATTGCTTGTGCGTCTAATTAAAAGAAGATTACATTTATTTTCTGAAGTGGGGACAGAAGGACAAAAGTGATGAAGAATGGATAAACATGTGCTCCGACCGAGATGTTTTATTTTTATTAAGGTACATGAGTCGGATGAGAATTTGATGGTTCTTTACATTCTCTCATTCCATTTGTGTTCTCTTCTTAGTTTTTGACTGAGGCCTTAAGAGGAAAGATATGCTTTTTTGGTATAGCAATTAAGTTTATTAGGTTGTGTTTGGGTGTAAAATGTTGGAACATTGTTACACAAATGTGTTTGGCAGCTGCCAAACGTGAACGAAATGAACTGTGTATAGTGTAAATGATAAGGAAAAAACACAATGTATAGTTTCATTCCTGTAAAAGTACGAGAGTACTCTTTTTATTGGCTAAATGTTGCTTTAGTCTGCAGCACCCCATATTTAATGAGAGTTGTTTTTTTTCCAGGGAATTGTATTTGTAGACCTACTTTGCTTTATATTTTTTTGAATAACTTATGGTCACGACGAGCCGATTCGTGTCGCTGTCCCCTTACTGGGTTTAGTGGTTTTCGCTGACTGAATAATTCATCTGGTTTATTGCTTGTTTGAATTGAATTGAACAGAATAGACATATAATTATCCATCATTGATGAACCGCACTTCTGAAGAGCTTTGACTTTCTAGGTAACCTTGTGTTTGCGAGACCTGTGTTTAAAATGCTTTTTCTACAAAACCTGTCCCCATTCCCTAATAAAGCTTAACTCAAATATATTCTGTTTTTAGACTCTTTTAGAAATATTTAGTTGTAAATGTATATATTTCTGTTAAAGTTAATATCTGGGGCTTGTGTACTAACATTTTATTTGTGTGTAAAGCTGGGAATAAATGTATGCACAGATGTATTAATTTTTGCATACTCAACCACTGCTGGAAAAGAGAATTCACTATACAACTCCCAATAATTTTTAGTTAAAACGGTGAGGTGGTTTTTTCTGTAAATGTATTCTAGAGGTGCAAATATGGGAAAGGTGCCATTTTTACCCTTAAATTAGTGTGAAATTGAAAAAAAGCACATTTTAAATGTGTCCCAGAAGTGCAAAATAGGTTTTGTTAGCGGACTTCTTTAAGGTGAAAGTGACCACATCTGGAGAGACCCATATCTGGAATTTGTGCTCTGCATGTAACCCATCCCAGTGTACACACACACACAGCAGTGAACAAACACACCATAAGCACTCACCCGGAGCAGTGGGAGCCATGGCTGCGGGGCCCGGGGAGCAGTCGGGGAACTGGAGCCTTGCTCAAGGGCTCCACAGCTGTGGTTTTTGAAGATGGAGAGCTAGTGTTTCATCACTCACTTCACCTTCAACTCCGTGGATCTGGGGATCGAACCTGCGACCTTCAGATCACAAGTCGATCTCCTCATCTACCGGACCACAACTGCCCCAATAATAAAAGAATAACGGTGTCTTGTTTTTGTTGGAGGAAGAGGAGAGTGACTCAGGTGGCAGCAAAGCGTCATTAACGTCATCTTTTTACAATAAAACTATTGTACATTTATGTTTGAAAATGTTGCTATCACTACTAACATGCTGCACCACTGCTGCTTGTGTTGGCCGCCATTGTTTCGTTTATGCTATTGAGAAAAAACTTCGCAAAGCGATGCAACCTCGAAATTTCGGGAAAAACAGGACGCATTTGAAGGACACGTTTTAAGGACCCTTCGAATTTTTGGCGAAATGGGACGATTTTGGCGCAGCGTTGTGACGTAAGTAGTCTTGAAATGACGCATCCGGATGCGGAACCTGGAATGAGACATAGCTAAAGATTACCTGCAATAGTGTTATATATAGTTTTGTATATCTATTTATCTGTTCTTCGAGATAAGATCCTCTGTTAAGCATGGCTTGTTCTGCGGATAAAAGTGCTAAGGGTATTTAATAAAGCCTGTGTTTTGGTTTTATATTACACCTAATTATTTATTCAGCTAACTACATGTCTGCTTGTTCAGTTGATTGTTGTGTTCCTGATTATTATTTCTTTTAAAGTGCATAATATGTTATTTAGCCTTAATTATTCTTTGCTAAAATATTAGTTTGTGTTCTATGATGCTCTTTATTTCTATTTTGCTCTTTCCATACAACCACACGAAATTCAATTTTATGTATACATTCTGATAAACTACCTCATGTCCTGCTCTGATTTTGCTGAGCTACAGCTCGAGTCTAAAGTGGGGAGACTCTTATTTTGAAAGCGTTTTACGCATTATGCCTGTACAATACTCTGTAGTAGGACATATAGGACTTAATCAATATAAAATAGGAAACCATCCGACAGGGAAATGTGCGATATGTGATGAAGATGAGACAGTAGATCACGTGCTTACAAAATGCAAAGGTTATGAAGAGAAAATATCTGAAGGAAATTTTAGTAAAAAATAAGATACAGCAGTTCACTCACAGCAACAAACCTATTAAGAGATGTCAGGATGTATAAGGGAATACTAATCTTCCTTCATAGAACCAAAAATACTTTCAGAATATAAAAGTAATTAATAATAAAAAAAACACAAATTTTGCTTTCCTCATACTCTGATCTAAACACATCTCTAGTAGGTGGCGGTAATGCACCAAGAGTCAGGTTTGAAAACTGCCAACAAAATCGAAGAAGAAGAAGAACGTGCGATATGTGACGAAGATGAAACAGTAGATTACGTGCTAACAAAATGCAAAGGTTATGAAGAGAAAAGAAAAGATCTGACGGAAATTGCAGTAAACCATAAAATACAACAGTTCACAGCAACAAACCTGTTAAGAGATTCAGAATATAAAAGTAATCAATAATAAAAAAACAAAAAATTTTCTTTCCTCATACCCTGATCTAAACACATCTCTAGTAGGTGGCGGTAATGGACCAAGAGTCAGGTTTGAAAACTGCCAACAAACAAAACCGAAGAAGAAGAATACTCTGTAGTTTTGTATTACACTGCTACTTTCAGTTAGGAATCGAGATGGATGGATAATAACGAAGTCCAGGAGAATCCGGGGTAACTGTTGATATTATCAATTTATTAGCGTTTGATGACGAGCTGCACTGCAGTCCTGTGGATTACGGTAACGTTACACTGTTGAAAATACTCCCAAACGTTGTAGTACCATATTGCCCACAAATGTTGTATAAAGGTAGTTGGTCGTAGGAAAGTAAAGTTAGGCAATGTCTTGTCATGTAACGCATATTGTGCGTCTTTGTCTCGTCTGGTGCTAGTGTTGTGTCCCGGGGCCATGGCGAGAACAGCTGATGTGGCTCTGGATGCTGCGGGGTTCTTCTCGGAGCTCTGCCACACGGATCCGAAGGCTCCTCTGCCCGTGTGGCAGAACGGCTCCATCAGTCCCTGTGCCAACCAGCTTCTGCTGGGCTCTCTGCCTCATGCTGTCATGGCTGGCATCAGCGCCTGGTACATCAGTGTGCCGAGGTGAGCGAGCGAGCATAAAGTCAGCTCAAACACAGACTATAAAGATGAAGGCTCTCCGTTTGCTCTAGTTATTTTCTTTCTGTTGCATCCGAAAGCTCCTCGTCATTTTCTTTTATTCTTTTTAGCTTCCTATGAAAACTTTCTGCAAAAAAAAAAAAAAAAAAGTTGTTACTGTATAGTTCATGAGCATGGTGAGCACATATGATACAAATTAAACTAACAATTAAAAAAAAAAATACAGAATGTTTTTGTTTGGAAAACGACAAGAAAAAATGATATTTATTTCACTGCTGTAAGCTGGTAGCTTTTCATTTGACATAATTTTTCAGTCTCACTCAAATCGTTGATTCCAGAAGGTTTATCACTGTGCTTGATTTTCGTATAATCTTTCATAATCCTAAACTTATCTCCTACAGACTGGCCCATGTCGTCTCCTCCCTTCCCCTTGGCTGGAGCTTCAGGACCACCTCGACACTATTAATGGCTGCCCTGTTTGTTGGAGACCTAGTGCTGGTTTTTGAGCTGCAGACTCCATACAAATATCTGGATGTTTTTGCTGATGGATGTGGGATCCTGGCCTGGTTGGTTCATTTTTGCACTCTTCTGTCTTTACGAAGGTCCATCTACAGAAGGACTCGAGGGCCTGTCGTGCTTCCTGTGGTCCTTAGTTTCTCCACTCCTAATCTCGCTTTTATCCTCGCCGTTTACATCCAGGACCTTCATCACTTCAGCATCTCTCAGCCATTACAGGTTGTCCGTCTGTCTCTGACCATAGCCAGAGCTCTGCTCATGTTGGTCTACTTGTTTAGCTGCATCTTACCCTGTTACAGAACTCAAAGAGGTGCTCTGTCCTCTAATGCAGAAGATACTGCACCGTTAATTGAATCAAACGAAGGGGTATCTGTAACTGAGGATGGCTGCAGCTGGCTTTCCAGGCTCCTCTACCTGTGGCTGAACCCTTTGTTAAAGCGTGGCCTACAGGGAAAGTTAGAAGGTCCATCGGACCTCCTTGAACTGCCACATCAACTACGTACCAGATCAGTTACTCACCACTTCAGCCAGTGCTGGCAGAGTTGTCTTCATGCAAGAGGCCTGGATAAACCCGAGAGAGTCCTGAGAGGAAACCTACAAGACAACTCTCGGAGTGAGGCTCAGCCAGAGAGGATTAGTATATGGGTTCCTCATCATGACCTCAAGCTTCTGCAAGTGTTACACAGAGCGTTTGGCCTTCGCTATTACCTCTTGGGGTTGTTGAAGTTAGTAGCTAGCATGTTAGCTTTCTCAGGACCCCTGCTTCTCGGTGCCCTGGTAAGCTTCATGGAGACTGAGGGTGCACCACTGAGCAGGGGCGTTTGGTGTGCTGTGGGACTCTTTGCGAGCACGTTTCTTGCTGCTCTGCTGCGAAACATCTTTGTGTATGAAGTTTCAAAGGTTGCGTTGCAGGCACGGGCCGCAGTGGTATCTACCATCTACAGCAAAACTCTGAAAGTCAGTGCGCCTGCTCTGGCCCACTTTAACATGGGTGAAGTAGTCAATTTCATGAGCACAGACGCGGACCGAGTTGTGAATTTCTTTAATAGCTTCCATGAAGTTTGGAGTCTCCCCTTCCAGTTTGTCTTGGCACTGTACCTGCTGTATCTTCAGGTGGGCGTGGCCTTTTTAGGTGGAGTGGGTGTAGCCGTGCTGCTCGTCCCTCTGAATAAAGTCCTGGCTTCCCGAATTCTGGAAAACAATAAGCAGATGCTCTTTTATAAAGATGGGAGAGTGAAGGTAAGGTTACCATACATGTTGTTTTTTGTTTTTTTTCTTTCTTTCTTACTTCTCTCTTTCTCACCTCTCTTCCCTATCTATACTCTACTTCTCCTGTCTATCTCATCTCCCTCTTCTATCTCCTCTCTCTCCCTCTTCTCTCCTCTTCCCTCTCTCTTCTCTATTTCCTCTGTAGCCCCTGTCTCTTTTTCCCTCTTCCTCATCTCTCTCGCCTATTTTCCTCTATATTTCTCTCCTCTCTCTCCCTGTCTACTCTCCCTCTCTCTCTATTTCTCCCTCTCTTCTCTCCTTCCCTCCCTCGCTCCTTATTTCCCTATCTCCCCTTTTTCTTACTATCTCCTCTCTATCTTTCCCTCTCTCTCTCTTTCTCCCTCTCTCACTCCCTATTCCCCTCTCTCCCCTATTTCTTTCTATCTCCTCTCTCTCCCTCCTCTCTCCTCTTCCCTCTCTCTTCTCTATTTCCTCTGTAGCCCCTGTCTCTTTTTCCCTCTTCCTCATCTCTCTCGCCTATTTCCTCTATATTTCTCTCTCTCTCTTCTCTCTCTCATCTCTCTCTCTCTCTCTCTCTCTCTTCTCTCTTTCTCTCTTTCTCTCTCGTATCTCCACTAAACTTTCTCTTTCTTTCTCTCTCTCTCGCTCACTCAGTACAGCAGAGAATGTGTGTTCAAGCGATCGTTGTTTGTTTCTTTAATTTTTTATAGATATAGAGTAGAGTGTTGTTTAGTTCAATGATGAGTAAATGATTTAATTGACTACTTTTGATGTGTGCAAGCTTTCATGACCAGACAAACACAAAGTGCATGATATTTCTGCGCATCGTTTTAGCTTCTGAGGAACACTCATGCAAACTGGGTGATCAGAAGTTGTTTTTAAATGTCTTCAACCCTATTGATAATGTTCCTCAGAGAAAGATTGCGTCAGATGCGCTCCACTAACAGATAGATCCAACAGAACAGTGCTTTCATTGAAAACCAGATGGTATGTACTATTTTTTTTATTTAAGAATGTTAAATGCAATTTGACAACAATAAAATGATTGTACACTGTTTAAATATTTAATATTTTAATTACGTTTTACCATGTATATATGTAAAACCATCCGTTAAATCCTACACGAGGGGGAGAAGAAGAAAGAATGGAAAAAGGGAAGTCCTAAAACCAAAAAAAAAAAAAATATTTTAAAGTAGAATAAAAATATTTATGCAAGCAAATTCCATATACAAAGTCAAAATATTGCGTAATACTATAAACTAAAACTGCATTTTGAACTGAGAAAAGTCTAATTTAAATCACTGTACAAGGAATTCAACACATTCCACATTTGAACTACTAGTTTATTCATTAAAAATTGAAATGCAGCCCAATCCGACAAAAGGTTTCAAAGCTTTAGAGGTTTAGTTAAGTTCCTTATCCTCTCCGTTTACACAAGATAATTCAATGTAGTGTTACATTACAGCCTGCTGCGGTTTTCCTCCACTTTATGGAGCCATGGTGCAGCCGGTCTGCTCTCTCTCCACCCTAATGGAGGCATCTCAGACGCTGCTTTTGGATGATACTAAAAGAGTGTACCAGCTCTCAGGTATCACAGGCGCGTGAGGGGAAACATGGGTATGCAAGCCTTTCACAGAGATTAGCATGCAGGAAGAGAGCCTTTTATAGTGTACCTGCGTCTGATTGCTGTAGAATTAATTTAATCTATGTGGAGTAAGGAACTAGAACCATATTTTCACCCAGGATCCTGAATGATGAACGCTCTCAAGATGAGCCTAATGTGTAATGTGACGTTCACAGTTCTGACCTCTAGCCAAGACACACATCTTGTGTTTTTTTTCAATATTACACTAACTTTGGATGTAAAAATTGCTGCATTCACATAATAGCATCTCCATCAAACATAAATAGTAGGAAAAACACATTTAATCTTCATTGAAACATTCAGTGCCACAGAATTGAATGAGTGTTTCAGCTTCATAAAGAAAGAAGGTGTAGGGGATGCGAGTAAAGGTATTTTTACATCTATGTATCTACTGCATGTGTTTGCTGTGCACATGAAATCATTGGGTTTGAGCTTTTGCTCTGAGTTATGGGAGAAGAGCTTTTCTCCTTGATGCTAGGTGGTGCGCAAGTGGAATGAATAAATGCGACGCATGAGGTTTTTTTTTATAATACTGTACCCTGCGTTTTACTGTACCCAGATCCGGCCTGCCAGGCATGTTATGTTTATCGATGACAATGTAACGTAACCTAAACGTCTGATACGGTTCATGCGGAATCTTCCTGGCTGGAAACAAATCTCCAGCCAGGAAGTGCAAGTGCTGCGTGTGTGTTTGCATGCTGTTTCTCTTTCTTTCTTTCTTTCTTTCTTTCTTTTCTCTCTCTCTCCCATCTCCTCTCTTACTTTTTTATTTCTTTCTCTCCTCCCTCTCTCTCCAATCTCCACAAAATCTTTCTCTCTTTGTAGTAACATAAATATGTTCCTTTTTTGTGAATAAAGACCAAAGATAAAGGAGTATACATTTTATACAAATTATTTGCTATGTGTTGTTTTAAATGTCTTTATTTGATATTTCTTCTATGTTTTTGACCTCAGTGAGGTAATGGTTCATTTTGATTTGTCTTGTACAATTTGCCCTTAGGTAAAAATAATAAGTGCATTCGTACCCCTCGTGCCCTATTAAAACAAGAAAAATTTTAGTGACATTGTGTTTTTTTAAAGAACTGTGAAAAAATATGTGACAGTCTGCATAAAATTTGATTTTTACAACATTTCTGACAATAATGTAATAGTGTTTGTGTTATTCATCATTTGAGTGTCCCACGTCAAAATCAATCGCTTGGCTGAGTTTATTTAGTTATATGTTTACAGCTTAACTCTGAGAAGATGACAGAAAATATTGATTGTATCTTCGTCATCATAAAAGCCGTAAAAACAAATGCAAAACATTGTACACGAAACAACACCGAAAAGGGACATTTCTCACTTTGCTTATTCATATATTTTGTGAAAGTCAAAATAGCTAAAACTGCCACTATTCACTATGTTTTCATTTTATAAGTTCCAGAAGTCGAGTAGGCTTAACACTGGAGACCAGATTTAGAAAATTGTTTCGCACTCAAGACCACTTAAATCTTATTTCAAGATGAAATGCATTAAAATTTTCTCTTGATTCTTTTTTTTTATTATTCTTTTTTTAAAGTGTTTTGTCTCATTTTAAGACTTTTTACCAAATCATACTAAGTTATACCAGTAGTTGTTTTAGGTTTTTTAAACTACCTTAAATAATTGTTTTTACATATTAAGTTCTTTGTCTATCCTAACACAAAATACAATTATCTTGATATTTGAGGAGTAATTGCTACTGTGGCTTGTCATCAAGGGCCTAATTCTGCTCTTCTTTACTGTTGTTTTTTGTACTTTGTTTAGTTAATGACTGAGGTCCTTTTCGGAATCCGGGTTCTTAAGTACTATAACTGGGAAGAGCACTTCACTCAAAAGATTACGGAGGCTCGTAAAGCAGAGCTGCATCACCTGAAGCTCCTGAAGTATCTGGATGCGGTGTGTGTGTACACCTGGGCTGCGCTCCCCGTGCTCATCTCTATTCTCACCTTCACCACGTACCTTCTGCTAGGAAACAGTCTAACTGCAGCAAAGGTGTGTGCAACTCACGTTTCAACCTCTTCAGCCAATTCATACAAACACCTAAATTACTCGACTCAAAAACATGAGACATTAAAGCAGAAAGGGGAAACCCCTGGTCATGTTCTTGCACTGGGTTAAGAGGGAAAAATTAGTGAAATTGTAATCACATACTTGGCATTTACATCTTATGTAACACTACACTAGTTTCTATTCTTTCTACTACACTAGTTTCTATTCTTTAGAAATTTCTATTCTTTTAGGAGAGCCTTTGAACTGTAGATCATTTTCACATGACCTGCAGCTTCCACTTGATCAGATAATTTCTCATTTTCTTTATTGTGTTTCCAAGCAGAAAGTCTGTATTTATACTGCCATAAAACCAGTTACAGTACAAGTCATCTACTTTCTCCTTTTTTTTCCAGACTAGTGTACCTTCTTTTGCGTTTTCAGAATGTAGAGAAATATACCTTATCGTAATACCTTATCGTAATACCTTATGGCCCAGACCACCATCACTGATACACACTTCCTGGGCGATTACAACTGGCTAATGGAAACATCGGTCACAATCATATATATATATATATATATATATATATATATATATATATATATATATATATATATATATATATATATATATATATATATATATATATATATATATATATTTCAGAGCCAGACTCAGAATGGTAAGGCTTTTTGAACTGTGATAGTAGAGTAAAGGGAACATGCATACTCTTTTGCCTTGCAGGTGTTTAGTACTCTGACTTTAGTGGGCATGCTCATTTTGCCACTCAACGCCTTCCCCTGGGTGCTGAACGGAACCCTGGAAGCTAAAGTGTCTTTAGATCGTATTCAGCTCTTCCTCACCCTACAGGACCAGGATCTATCACGCTATTACACTCAAGGTACATCCAAAGAATTAAGCAGATCTTACCTTGAAATCACATGTGACTCAATGTTCTGAAACGTATTAGCTCATTGAATACATTTACATTTATACATTTGGCAGACGCTTTTGTCCAAAGAACCTTACATCAGGGGAGAGACAATATGAGATCTGTTACACCGTCAAAGTCTATCTCAGCTTCTCATAATAGAAATCAACTGATCAATAAACCAAAGCAGTGAGGGAGTAGAGGAAGAAGATAAAGACAGAGGAGGAAAAAATATATATATATTTTTTTTTTTACATTTTTTTTTATAGTAGGTGTTCCCTGAAAAAGAGAAGAGTTTTCAGTTGCTTTCTGTGAGCTGTTAGTGTTGCTGCTCTCGTGACTGGATCAGGAGTTTGTTCCAGCAGCCAGGGACAGTGAAAGAGAAGGTTCTGCTGAGAGATCTTCTGGGGGATGGACCACGAGTCGCTGTTCCTTCTCTGAGCGCAGGTTTCTGGAGGGCATGTAGGAGCGTATGAGCTCATGGAGGTAAACAGGGGCTGATTTGGAAATATTTTTGTACACCAGCGTCAGCGATTTCAATTTAACACGAGCTGCAATAGGGAGCCAGTGAAGAGTGATGAAGAGGGGAGTAACATGAGCTCGTTTCAGTTCCTTGAAGATAAGAGTTCTGGAACATCTGCAGAGGTTTGAGTGCGTTTGCAGGAAGTCCTGCTAGCAACCAACAAATACCAAAAAAGCAACAACCATGCTCTACAGACAGGTCAGCTGAATGTTTTGGCTCAGTTAGGATTGAAGAGAAAACTGATCTGCAGAGAAGAGAAGAGTTTGGGCACTATTTACAATCATTTATATATTCATATCTACCAAACTTGCGATGATATTTGTTTAAACCACTCATGTTTTCTTCATGCAGTGTCTCAAGAAAAAAAGTTAATGAAATGATGATAAACGTTTGACTTATTTTAATATTCCCAGCAATTGGGTTGCGACTGGAAGGGCATCCGCCGCGTAAAACATATGCCGGAATAGTTGGTGGTTTATTCCACTGTGGCGACCCCGAAAGGGAAAAGCCGACAAGATAATAAATGAATGGATGGATGGACTTATTCTAATCTCAGGCTCAGACCTCATGCCTACAGAATGTTGGCTAAAGATCTGATATTTTTTGTGTCTTTTTTTATAATAAAAATGAGTCTTCTGTGACTTTTTTTCCACTTGTTGCACGTCAGTCAGTTGTTGTGGTGACATTTTCACCCTCCAAAAGCATGACACTATGCAAAACAACATGGGATTGGTTATTTTTCGTGTCAGTCAAGACGGGTCGGGTTTTGACCCAAAAATCTGCAAAAAAAAACCCAGACCTTCCCTGAAGCTCTTTCTTCGAGAGACTAGAATTATTCTGCCTGAAATTAAAGCTTACTAAAAATAACTTACAAAAATATAGCATAAGATTAACAAAAAGTTTTTAGTTAATGTATTTAAATAAGAAAAAGTGGAAAAAGAGGATTTAAGAACACTCTGATTATGAATGTAATGTACATTTTCTGTAGCCAGCTTCCCTTCACTGTGAAGTAATATTTTTATTATAATATTTTAGCTCTGACCTCTGTTAGGTCTCTTCTGCTAGCAGCTCCTTTCAGGGGTCGAGAGAATTAGCTGCTAGAGCACACTCTTATGAGAATCATGCTCTGGTTTTGATTATATGTATACACTTATTATAAAAATGACATTTATGACTGATTAACCTGATTAACCCATTCTTGTCGCATTATCTTTAAAGAGTTTCAATAAAGCTATCGACTCTGGCTGGAGAAACTGTTCCGTTACCTATTAGATTTTACCAATGAGTTTGAAGCACTTTATGAAACAATCCCAAAATGTGTTGCTCACGAATGAGCTGTTCCAGAAACATGACGTATGATATGATTGTTTTGGTTTATCATAAAAAAAAACATGTGCTTCCAGGAGCAAAGGTTGACTGTTGTAGTTTGGTATCTAACCAGTCTCGTGAGACCTGATTGATGGGATGTTTCTGATCTGGATAGCTGTACATGTGGCTGAAAATAACTTGTAGATGTTTTTTAAAGATGTTTGACATCAGTTTTTGGGTGCTTTGAGTGTGTTTTGCTCATCCTCAAATCCCCTGGTATTTGCGACCAATCTTTACGACTCCTTTTGAGGAGAGTTGTAGGTAAAGATCTTCCAACAGAAAAGTTTCAAACACACCTAAGAACACTAGAATGACTCTGTTTGGAGGGGTTCTCTAATGTATTTTCTTTCTCTGTCTACGTTAAATGTGACCCGAACCAGAGCAAGAATTTCATTTTCTCCTCTGAGGGACAGAGACACAGCTCTGATTTGACTTCTAAAAGATTTACAGATTTTTTAATAATTGTTAAAGACGTTACCTCTCAACAGATGGCCCTAGTGACCCTTTGTCTGTGGTCGAGATGGATCAGGCGAGTTTCTCCTGGAAACATTCCGAGGAACAAGACTCAATCGCTGGCGATACTGGCACGACCGAGGAGTGGCCCCGACTGAACAGCTTCTATCTACATTCACTGAAGCTCAGTGTTAAACAGGTGCGTTCTGATCAGATCAGTATTTACAAGAAGCAGTTCAGGCTGAGTTCATTCCTCCGGTTCCAAACACCAGGTGAAGTCTTAGGAGAGCTGGCTTTAGCTGCTTTTAGTGTAGAACGTTTCGTGTGCTCCAATTCAGATTTGATTGTAGCTGCACAGATTGTTGCCTCCAGGAGCACGTAGAGCGCATGGACTGAAGATTGAAACGTATGACAGCAGGCTTAGACTAGATATTGCACTGGGATTTTTTTTAATTGAATACGATTTTGACTGAATTACACTAAAAGATCCATGGAGAACTGATATTAAATTAATGCAGAGTGAAAATACAGTATTCATGTTCACTTTGTTTAAGTGCAGACGGATGGACACTTAAAGGACTGGAATCACCCACAGAGGAAAACACTCGAGTAGGATTATGAGAGGCTCAAAATCTTGATATATATGTATTTCGTCTGTGTCGATGCACATATATTTCAAGCTTATGTTTTACCGTTTAGTGCTAATAGGATTTTTAACATTCAAAAAGTTTGATTAGTTTTCAATCAAATTAATTGATGTTTCATTTACTTAAATACTCATTCACAGTCAAGCGGATTAATCTCAACATGGAGGCAGGATAATACAAGAAACAATTTGGGAATCTGAACTAGACCAACAAGTCATGGGTGAGGAGATCGTGGGACTCAGACCTTTATCCAGAACACCTCTTCTCAGATGTAGTTGAGTTGGTACTTGTCACCATTGCCCAACCCTTCTCTTATGATATTTTGACATATTTCAGTCGAGTAAAGGCCTTTTTGGTTCACTCCAGTGCTTTACTCTGTTTTTGGTGATGGGATGTGCATTTACTATTTGTGAAACAATTCTCAGTCGCCCTGGCTTTTATTCGATAAGCTCAGCTACACTCTCAAATGATCATCCAGAGTTTTCTGTCTGAGATGGGGTGCTCATTCGTATCAAACTCTAGTGTGTGAAGGGTTCAGAAGTGGACCTTCTGCATGAGAAACGACAACCAGCAAGCTACTTCTAGGATAAGCAACAAAAAGAATAATGAGAAAACCATGCGTTTTCATATTTTGGAATTACAAGGTTTTGATGACTACACATAGGAAAAACAAATGGAAACATTACATATAAAATAGGTAATAATAAGCAAAACAAATGATGAAAAATGAAACATCTAGACTTTCTGATTTACCCTTTTGGACAGGGGCCCTTCAGCTTTGTTCTAACTGAGCATTTTTTTCTGTCTCCAGGGCTCTCTGGTGGCTGTGGTGGGAAAGGTTGGATGCGGGAAAAGCTCCCTGCTGGCTGCTATAGCTGGCGAGCTCACCAGGTACTAGTTCATTTTGTCAATAAAATGAAGAAAGAAAAAAAAAGAATGGAATCTGTCAAACTAACATCTCTTCCCTGTTGCATTTCATATCACTAGAATAATTGGGGAAATTGTTTCTGTTCAGTTTAGTAATGAATAAAGACTAAATAAAACTTAGAATACATTAATTTTTGAGTTTGTTACCTGAAAACGCATACAGGAGATGTGCGCCTACACACACCAGTGGAGCAACTACAAAGAGCGATGGCGTGACTATTTGCAGCCGCAGCAGCTCTTAAAACGCAGCTCTCCGCTTTCATACAAATGCAGCCCTCTCATTTCTGATGTCCAATGTACTGCAAGGATCATTGTATAATTAGATAAATGATCCCAGTTTTTGAATAATAAAATGAAATGGTTTATTTTGTAGAACGATAAAGCAAGCTGTAATCAGATGCGTATGATCATTGTCTATGGTCAGAGGCGCACGAACATTTGCAAGCTTTCCCTAACCCCTACCAATTCAACCTTCCCCGTACAGCACATTCAGTGGAGAGGAAAGGGAGCTGGTGCTCTGCAGTGGCATCCACGTGTCAGTAGAGACGTCAAAGGCTTTGTGCAGGCTCAAACGAAGCTGGGCAGTCCACTTGCACACATCTAGCTTCAACAAATTAAAATGTTCTCCCTCACAGGGCTTGATGCAGCCATGAGTGAGTTTGCAGCATAGTGAACCAAACCGAGAGTGCACCCTGAGGGCTCAAGCAGTTACTCTGGAAGTGGTTTAAATTAACTAGCTGATTTACATTTTCTAATTTGGTGAGTATTGTTGTTAGCCTAAATTGTCACAATTTAAAGAAGCAAAATCTAAACCCCTGCAGCCTGTGTTTATTGAATTTATTTAATGAACTAGATGAGCTTTATTACTACCTTGCACATTCTTGAGGACACGCCTGTACTGTACAATTTCAGAGAATTCATCTTAAAGCATAATGAGCTTACATTTATTTACATTTACATCTATGCATTTGGCAGACGCTTTTGTTCAAAGCGACTTACATTAGGGGAGAGACAATATGAGATCTGTTACACCGTCAAAGTCTATCTCAGCTTCTCATAATAGAAATTCTATCAACTGATCAATAAACCAAAGCAGTGAGGAAGTAGAAGAAGAAGATAAAGAAAGAGGAGGAAAAAATAAAGTAGTTTGTTATATATATATATATAGTAGGTGTTCCCTGAAGAGAAGAGTTTTCAGTTGCTTTTTGAAAGCTGTTATGTGTTGTGTAACTACTTGTGCTGTACACATACTGAAGTAAGAAACTTGTACTTTGTAGATTTCAGCGAAGCGCTCATTTTTCTCCCATCGCACTGTCTCCTGGAGGTGTGGTGGAGATGTTTTTGTTCAGGGCAGAGAGCAAGGTTTTGGATTGGCTGTCCAGGAGCCTTGGATCCAGCATGCAACAGTGCGGGACAACATTTTATTTGGCAAGGACTTCGATGGTGCGCTTTATCGAGCTGTGATTGAGGCCTGCGCTCTCACTGATGACCTAAGCGTGAGTGTGTTTAGTGCAGTGTTTCTCAAGTATTTTCTGTCGCGCCCCCCAAAAAAACATCTTGCTCCCCCCGCGTAACTATAAATAGTATTATTTGTCTTTAAAATTGTTATAAGTACACCTCTGCATAACACCGTATCCTTATTAACGTATAAGAGAAAAAAGAAAGAAATATGGACCAACTTTCAACAAAGAATAGCTTTATTAACTGTAGCAGAAAAGATTTAAGGTGCAAAACATTAAATCCTTAATAAAACTATAAATATTGTTTGACTGATTGTGATTGCTGGCAATATTCGGCTTGTTTTCGCTGAAAAAACTCAAGCGGTTTATCAGTGTGATTGGGGCGTAACGTCTTTAAGTTACGTCTTCATTTATTTAGTTTCATGCTGTCCGCTGCCAACATTTTTAGACTCAGTAAGCACACCTGTCTCTCCTCGTCTCCCACCGCAGTAACAGTGAAGCCAAGCGCTACATACGAGTCATATTTCCTCGTCTTAGCTTTCAGGAGACTTTGGTTTGTCTCTTTATCTCCTTCTCTCTCCGCCTGTCTTCTACACTACATGTCTACACTTCATACTCTGCCAATGAGAGCGCCACTGCCCCCTAATGTAGTGGAATGGTATTGCACTTTATTCTAGAACAGTAAAAAATAATAGACCCCCCCACCCCTGGGGTCTTACTTAGTGTAGCTGTAAACAGATAGTCCGGACTGACAGTGAAACCTGCTCTTTTCTCCAGATCTTGCCTGCTGGTGATCAGACAGAGGTGGGAGAGAGCGGTGTGACTCTGAGCGGGGGACAGAAAAGTCGTCTTGCCCTGGCCCGCGCTGTTTATATGGTGCTCTCCTTGTAAAGGTCGGGCAGGCTGTACACGGTGAATCTGATGCGTGTAGTTAAGGATCCTTCTTTGTTTCTCAGGATAAAGAAATCTATCTGCTGGATGATCCATTAGCTGCTGTGGATGCAGATGTGGCCCACTACCTCATGGAGGAATGCATCTTGGGAATTTTAAAGAGGAAGACCAGAATTCTTTGCACTCATCGAACCGAGTTTGTGGAGTGGGCAGACATGGTGGTGCTGATGGACAACGGTATCGTTGTTAAAGCAGGTATCGACCGTCACTAAGGGTGATAATCGTTTAAGGGCTTAGTTCCTCCTCTGAACACAATTTTGTTCGGTTTGAATTAATAAAAAAACTTGCTTTTTGTTTCTGATTAAAGGAAGCCCAAACAAAGTCATGTCCGTTGTTGAAGGCCCTTTAGACAGCAAGAGCAGCAGTAATCGAAAAGAGAAAGGTAGCATACAGTAGTTTCTTCTTATATGATGTAACTGGAACTAACACTAAGAAAACATCAGATTCTGTCAGACGAGAGGAGTCGGGTGAGCCGGCGCTAGAGGCTGAGCTGAAGACGTCTGGTGAGGAGCAGAAGCAGATGGGAACGCTGTCTTGGACTGTGTATCACTCTTACTGGAAAGCTGTGGGAAGATGCTTGGCTGCAGCTGTCCTGCTCTCCCTTTTCCTCATGCAAGGTACATTTTCTTTTTTTGTACCAGCAAACGATGGCTGCACAGTCCTCACATTGATGTGTCCTGGATCTGATTGACCTCTACAGCCTCTAAAAATGTGTCAGACTGGTGGCTGTCTCACTGGATTTCTCACATGAGAGATAATAAGAGTGACCTGGGAGCAGTGTTCACTGATCCGCTCTTAACTCTGATGTGTCTTTCTTCTGACGGATTGAGGTATGTTTCTCACGTTAGGTGTTATTTAGTCCAAATTAAAATCTGGAATTGATTCTTAATGTGTTATCATTTACCTGCCAGTAAGACTTTTATTATGAAATCCATATATTACATAAGCAGCAGCCTTCTGATAATCCGATAACCTCTGATAATCTCGTCCATTTTTTCATGTAGTCATTGAAAGAATTAAAGGCTTTTCCGTTTCGACCCTTTCTTTGACATTTGATTTAATTGGTGAAATTAGAGAGCCTTCGCTTCATGGGATTTTGGAGGAAGCAAGGTGTCATAAGAAAAAGTAAAATGAATAAAAACGGTACTACTAAGTTATTAAAAATAAAAGTAAATAAACAATTAGTTACATAAAAAAGTGATTTGTTGGTTTATTTATTTTGTATAGTTTTCCCCATTGTTTTCTGTATATCTGTGTCTATATTCCAAATCTAAGAGGACAAGAGTTAAACTATTACGATGAATCTATCGTAGTGAAAGGATTGTCAGTGCCAGACTAAACCCCTGGTAAACAAGTTATTATAGTTTTTTTTACTGCGATAAACAAGCAAACTGCTGTCATGCTATGAACATGTTCCTCTATTCTTATTAACGTCTGACTTTATTTGAACAGCTTTCACAGACGTTCACTTATCAGCTTCTGAACTGTGTTTAGTGTTAAAAGAAGTTGATTCTAGGATCCTCTGCAGATTGGAATAATCAACATTTTACTGACAATTTATTGCCATGGAAATAAGGATTGAGCTATGAAATATACAGTAAATTATTATTTAATTTGCTCATTTTAAAAATGTGCCAACCTTATTGACAGAAACTCAAAATTATCACAATAACAGTATCAATAATCATTTTTCTTGATGATCAGATTTCTCTCAGTGAAATCGAATCATTCTATCATTTGTATGATATCACAATGATAATTTAGACCCTCTGGAGACTGGGGTGGGCAATATGATACGATATGGCCCAGCTCCAGCGGAGACAAATCTGATGTGTTTGTCAGAGCAGCAGGAATACAGCAAGAAAAAGAAGTATTTAACAGTTAAACAATTCCAATTCTAAACAAGAAGAACTTTGTTTTCATATTCTTCTATTTTATCATCAGCAAAGTTCTTTCTTTTCTTTGTGTGTTCTGCTATTCAGTTCACTTCTATCATACAGCGAACAACTGCGCTAAAACAATCTAAGGAAAAATGATTTGACTTATTTCATCTCTGGAAACCTTAACTTTTCCAGTAATCATGAGCAAGGAATTCTCTATCTGGCAACCTTTTGTTTACATGTGAAACAATAAGCAAGAAAAGGGAAGAAGGAAAAGACATTCAATAGACAATGTTCAGAATGCAGCCCAAAGTGACCAGATTTTTTCTAATCAGATTTTTTTTTCTCATATGTGACCTGTATCTGATTTTCTGCGATGTGACCTTAGTCTTAACAGCCAGGTCACATTTACATCAGACTTTTACATCAGACTTCACCTTTCTGTGTATGGAAAGTTTAACAATCAGACAATGGAGCTGAAAGCAATCAGTGGAAGGAAAGTGAAGTAATAAAATTAAGAATTATCTCTTTTTTTCATGTGATTTGGTTTACATGATTGTGGCTCTGATCAGAAATGAACTTAACTAAAGCCACAAATAATGAATCACATCCTCGTTTACTTTTGTTTTGACCAAAGCCCGTTGCTGTGCATGCACCTCAGAGCGAGCTAGACTGCGTTCATACTCAGAACGGATACAAGTCGTATGTTGTTTGTAATGTAAATGAGCACACAAGAATAATGGGATCTGAGCATTAAGACCTGCAGTCTGAACGTAGATGTAGAGCTAATCTGATCTCCTGAACAAAGACGTGCTCTGAGGAGAGGAATAATCAGAAAGCTGTTAGTGTTGCTGCTCTCCAGCAGCCAGGGACAGTGAAAGAGAAGGTTCTGCTCAGAGATCTTCTGCCCTTTGTGGGACGGACCACGAGTCGCTTTCCTTCTCTGAGCGCAGGCTTCTGGAGGCAATGTAGGAGTGGAGGAGCTCATGGAGGTAGACAGGGGGAATGACACAATGACACAAATAATGTTTTGACATCTTACTGAACCCATACGAAAGTGAAATATTAACTCAAATGACTTTAATGTTACAGATGTTTAATGTTTCTCTGGTGACTAAATTTGGATGATTTACTTTGCTCTGACTGGATTTTTCCTTGTATTTCTAGCAGTTCTAGCAGCTCCCTTGTGTCTGACAGAGGTTCAGAGTTTACGGAGAACATCAGCCCAGAGCTGAAGTTTTACATGGTCGTGTATGGATCTCTAGCATCAGCAAACACTGTTTTCACCGCTGCCCGAGCTTTTCTCTTCGCCTATGGTGGAATCTGTGCTGCTACCACCGTTCATGAGAGACTGCTGTCCAGCATGCTTAAGGTATAGCGTGTTCCTGAATATTCATATTGTATCACAGTTATGTTCCTAACGTTTTCATTGCAGTTTAATGTGTTGACAAAAACTAGCGCTATTAATCGATTCAATTAAAAAATGTATCACAGTGTCCTACAAAAATTTCATCGGGATTAGTCACTATTTATTTTGTATTAATTTATACACGAAAAGCAAATGGGACACTCATTAGTACTCATAAAAACTATAAATAAATTAATAATTAAATAACTAAAATAACTTTACTTAAAATAAAAATTGAGGTTCCTATTTCACAAGCGTGTTTATAGTCTAGAAAATATCTTTTCAGTAGAATTGATGGCGACTGAGACAGAGTTAACATAGACTAACTGTACTAATGGTTATATTTCTGTGCTTCTTCAGTTACTCTAGTTGTGCGTGATTGGGTTTGTTTTGATGACACTCATAGATATGAGTTTCTGACCTTATCTCTGGCCCAATCAGAGAACTTTCAGGCTCTCTCTGGTTCTCCGCAAATATTTAAAGCATCAAAATACAACCAATATATTCTTATATCCAGTCATTGATCAAGCCTCACTCAGGGATCAGTGTTTTTTAAATGTGTTCGCGTTCAACCTCTACATTTGACCACAACAACCCTTTTCCAAAAATGCGTGAACATGTTAATTTTAACTGCAATAAAAACAAACTAACTTTGATTATTTTAGCTTCTTTAAACTGAACTCAAACAACACACTTTGAAGGTTTTCTTAAGAAACTGCTTTTTAAACAAAAAAATTCCCAAGACTCCAGCTTTAAAATAAACATCCGCATCATTCCTTTTCCACTTTTTCAGGCCACGATGACATTTTTCGACACTACCCCCTTGGGCCGTATCTTGAACCGATTCTCCTCCGATATTTACAGTGTGGATGACTCTCTTCCCTTTGTCTTGAACATCCTCCTGGCCAATGTGTTTGGGCTTCTGGGCATGCTGATTGTCATGAGCTATGGGCTGCCTTGGGTGCTACTTCCTTTGGTTCCTCTGGGGGCGCTGTACTACCAGACTCAGTGTTTTTATCGACACTCGTCACGTGAGCTGAAACGCCTGTGTAGCCTCACACTATCTCCAGTTTATTCTCACTTCTCTGAAACCCTCAGAGGTTTGTCTACAGTGAGGGCCAGCGGACACACCATCAGGTATGAAAGCGACTGCTCATGCAAACACGCAGTACTTAAACACACATTTACATTTATGCATTTGGCAGACGCTTTTGTCCAAAGCGACTTACATTAGGGGAGAGACAATATGCAATTTGTTACACCTTCAAAGTCTATCTCAGCTTCTCATAATAGAAATTGTATCAACTGATCAATAAACCAAAACAGTAGAGGAAGAAGATAAAGACAGAGGAGGGAAAAAAGAAGGTAGTAGTTTTTTTTTTGTTTTTTTTTAATAGTAGGTGTTCTCTGAAGAGAAGAGTTTTCAGTTGCTTTTTGAAAGCTGTTAGTGTTGCTGCTTTCCTGACTGAATCAGGGAGTTTGTTCCACCATCCAGGGACAGTGAAAGAGAAGGTTCTGCTGAGAGATCTTCTGCCCTTGTGGGAATGAACCACAAGTTGCTGTTTCTTCTCTGAGCGCAGGCTTCTGGAGGAGATGTAGGAGTGTATGAGCTCATGGAGGTAGACAGGGGCTGATCTGGAGATAGTTTTGTAGACCAGCGTTAGCGATTTGAATTTAACCCGAGCTGCAATAGGGAGCCAATGAAGAGTGATGAAGAGGGGAGTAACATGAGCTCGTTTCGGTTCCTTGAAGATAAGACGAGCTGCAGAATTCTGGATCATCTGCAGAGGTTTAAGCGTATTCAATGGAAGTCCTGCTAGGAGAATACCTATAACACCACACAGAATACCTATAACATACAGAATACCTATAACATACAGAATACCTATAATACACACAGAATACCTATAACACCATAAAGCATCTGAATTTTAAATCCATATATTATTTATACTTATGACATGTAGGAATTGGTTCATGTATTGTGCATTCATGTCTTGATTTTCATTTTTTAATAGTAAAAATCTAAGGAAAAATGTAAGACATTTTACCATCTAAACGTTTCCTGAGCCTTCACGCTGTGGATCAAAATCCACGAAATCAATCTTAGACGTCTCACATTACAGTAGACCAGAGCTCCTTCAGAATAATCTTAGCTTAACTGTAACTTGGGTCTCCTAGGTAAAATAAAGGTAGAATCTGTGCTAAAAACTAACAAAGATCAAAAATTCACTTTGTAAATAATCTCTCGCCTTTTTTTTTCTCTTCCGACACCCCATTTTATCTACAATTCATCATGTCATCAGCTGTTCATGAATTTTCATGCTAACATGAGTCTTAAAAGAATGCTCAAAGGTTCTCTTTTTAGGTAAAAGTAAAAAAAAAATTATTCCATTTTAAGCTGAAGCTTCAAGAGTCCATTGCAAGAGGTAAAGGTATCATGTAAACACGAAAACAAGTGAAACCTTAGAAACTTAGAGGAGTTTTAAACAAAATAGAATTTGATGAGGACTTAAAATAGTCCTCCATTTTCAGAGCCAGCATTGATTTGAGTCCTCCAAGCAGTAAGTACAGTTGATTTCAGCGACATCTTTAATGAACAATAAAGGATGCAGTGTTACCCCTGCTTCTATAACTTTAAAAGTTAAATACAATGTTGGTGTATTATTATCTTTAAGGTGTGAACAAGCAACTGGCATTTTACACGAGTACACCTGTAAAAAATCTTTCAGAAAAAAGAAACTCTTCACTAGATAACTTGTTATGTAAATGAGTAAGAACATCTTAAAGACCATTTTGAGACTTCCTGAAAGAAACTTTGTGGTTTGTCAGTAAAATTAAATTCCAGGTCTGACTCTGGGTTGTAAATATAAGGAACTATTTTGGCTATTTCACTTTTTTTGGCTATTATTATTATTAATATGACCTATTATCTATTGATTATATAGTGTACTAATATATGTTCTAATGTTTTGAAAGACATACAATCGGAGGCGATCGAGGTGATTATTAAGGGTGCTGTGATGGTCTAGAGGGGTCAAATATTTATTATAAATGAATTAAAAAGGCACAATAAGGCACCTTTAAGAGGCTTATAATCTATGTTGCTTCAAGTCCAGAGTGAAGTTTCCATTCAGGGATGATTGATGCAGAGTATTTCCTGAGATGATGTATAAGATTTTGGTAAATACCAAAATTCAACCATTTTATCACCAATCCAAACATATCTTAATCTGTTTGTTGGTGTTTTATTAAGACTGACTGATTAAAGGTACAAACTGACAGAGAAGTTTCTCATCCTTGTGATTCCAGGTTCTATCTGTTCAATTCTACAATAATGTTTTCCAAAGCCCAAATTAAGTTTTAAGTGCTGTACAAGCTCTTTTTTTATATTGAAAGTTTTTAGTTGGCCAACATCTTTGTATTGATCTTAGGTAATATTATCATTTTCCAAGATTTTCATTTGTTGTTAGTTGTAATAATCAAAAATGTAATGTATCAGTCTGTGTGTAGTGAATTCATATAATTTATAAGTGAAACATTTTTAATGGAATTACTGAATTAAATCAATGTTATTCTTATTGTATGGACAGGCTATAAAGGCCTATAAAAACTAGGGCTGATCAACTAATCGCATTTGCAATTAAATCACAATATGACTAAAGAAAATGTCAAAACGATCCCCAGTTACATGGTCACCTGATTAAACACAGTCATCTGAGTGCAGTCCACAGGTTTACATGTTTGGTACTACAAGTTTCAAATACTAAAATGTGGTAAAGCACCCTATTTTTTTTTTGTTAGAGAATTTTTTATTAGCGTTTACAACAGGTTTTATTTGTTGTTCAAGGCTGGAATTTCAACAAAGCACTCATTATAGCGCTCCTGTAATTGCAGTTGATAAATACAAATTTTATTCATAACGATTGTTGCATCACAGTCTAGAAAATTCTGTCTAGTCTGGAGTCCAACATGAACTGGGAAAAGGTCTGACTTTCTGCCAGCAGTGCGAACCATTCTGCTACTTTGGTTGTGCAGAGACTGGTCGGCCCCTAGCAGAGGGCCCCAGCTGGGAAGTGTGATCAATCCTCTTTTCATTGGAGCACATGTTGTGGTGTCCCTTCTTCCATTGCCCTGGCTGAAATCATGGAGGTAGTTCACCAACTTCTTGGTGGTGAAGCTTCAGGTGTGGATGAGATTCCTCCTGAGTTTTTGGAGTTTCTGGAGTTTTACGGGGCTCTCCTGGTTGGCACGCCTCTGCAGTGTCACATGACACTTGGGGGCAGTACATCTGGAAGGTCAAGGTGGTGGTTCCACTTTTCAAGAGAAAAAAAAAGTTTTACTTTCAAATCTCTGCATATAAAATATAAGTTTGTTTACAGTCACTATTGAGTCAATAGCCTCCAAACATTTGTTATATTCATAACTCCAGGATACCTTTAAGTTGCATGCAAACTTAAAAATGTTTTAAAAGATGTTTTTGTGATTTTTTGCAGGTTTGAGGAGGAGATGGAGAGCCGTCTAGAACAGAACCAGCGCTGTCTTTTCAGCAGTAATGCTGCTATGCAGTGGCTGGACATTCGACTGCAGATGATCAGCGTCGCCGTAGTAACGGCCATCAGCGCAATCGCTGTGGTTCAGCATCAGCTGAAATACATTGATCCAGGTATATATCTATTAGCACAAGTGAAATAACACATTTAAAAGCTTATTGTTTTAACTGGACAAGACAGGAGAGCCACCGAAGCGAAATGTAGCCTGAATTACGTGAACTTTTATCTGATAAAAGACTCCAGTAGTGTTTCTGATATTTCATATTGTTCATGAGGTACGGTGAAAGCTATTTTCAGCCTCAGATATCTTGCTCACGAAACGTTGGCTATACAATCAATCAATCAATCAAGTTTTTATATTGCGCTTCTTTAGCAGTTGCTTTCAAAGCAGCTTCCCAACGTCTGATGAGTTTGGTGCTGCAATACTTCAAGAATCCCAATGCTGTGATCTGATTTATTAAATTTGTCCAGATTTCCAGAAGAAGCGAGTGTCACATATATTTTCATTCCACTGGGAAACAAAGTTAAGCCACGCGATCGGTCAAAGAGCTATCATGTGTGCTGAGAATGAGCGTTAATAAAGAACAGCTCGACGTTGGATAACAACGAGTAACTTGTTACGTGTCGGTCAGTTTTTCTTTTGACATTTCCATGCTTTGAGACGTGATGTTATGTGAAGTGAAATGAGATTGGTTGTTCGATGCGTCAGTCGAACGGCTTCCTGAGCAGGTCTTAGGCAAAGAAGGCTGCCAAACACGACACTATGTGAAAGTTAACACTGTTATATTTTTAAGCAAGTTTAATAAAAAGCCTGTAAAATTGAAATCAAGCAAACTCCAGATATCCCAGCTTGTCTTCTTTGTGCTAATTATGTAAAAGCTTGAGGGCCAGTCATTGACTGAGGAAACACACTCTCACTCACACCCAGCCGTGTGATTAGTTTATGTTTGGGTAGAAACTAGAAGCAAAAGCTCATTGTGTTCCATTCTGAAACTTTGTGTTGGCAGGCCTCGTGGGATTGTCTCTGTCCTACGCTCTTTCCATCACAAACCTGCTGTCAGGCCTTATTTTCAGCTTTGCTCAGACAGAGATGCAGTTGGTGAGCATTGAGCGCACGGAGGAATATTCAACAAACATCCCCTCAGAGCCGCAACTAGCAAGGCTTCAGGTGAGTTTTTGGTCATAAAAACAGATCCTGTATTCTTTAAAGCGGTGGTTCTCAAACTGTGGTACGCGTACCACTGGTGGTATTTGAAAACCTCTTCGTGGTACGCGAAGGCAGTGGCTGTCCTTTACTGTGTGAGTGGATGTCCAAAAAAAATATCGGCCATGGCCATCTGAGATTGATCATGGCACACACTGCAAAATAAAATGCACTCTTGGAACAAGAAAGAAAAACCTAAAATGAAGTTAAACTCTTCCTATATCAAGCAAAAAAAAATCTGCCAATGGTGTAAGCAAATTTGACGTGGCAAGAATTCTTATAATTAGCAAAAGATTCTAGCTGATAACAAACGCTGTTGGCTCTTAAAAATAGGCAAAAACTCTCAAAACAAGTCTTTCCAAGCTGAGAAACTGAACTGAAACTAGAATACTTGTATCTAGTTACTAGACAATCTATAAACTAGACAATCTTTAATTTAGGACTCTAATTTAGAAAATCTAATATTAAAATTAGTATATTTTGAAAGTGGCCATATATGAAGTGACCATACCCGGAATTTGTGCTCTGCATTTATCCCAGTTTCGGGTGACCACGTTCTTATTTAACCCAGCGCAGCAAAAGAGGCACCGCACCAGGATTCACTTCGATCAACCCAAACGTGACATACATGTACACCACTAAAGTCTCTTCCAGAGAGGCTTTATTGGACTACGACAGTTTTTCTAACTGTAACATAACACAAGCACAGAATTACAAAAGAACTGAAAATATATTACAGTGCAATATTATATTATAGTATACCAGTGGTTCTCAAATATTGGGAACTAAAATTCCCTGGGGGAACATGCTTTTTTATTTTTCTATTTTTATTTTTATTTTTTTTACATTAGGGGGCAGTGGCACTCTCATTGGCAGGGTATGAAGTGTAGACACGAAGTGTAGAAGACAGACGGAGAGAGAAGGATATAAAGAGACAAACGAAAGTCTCTCGAAAGCTAAGACGAGGAAATATGACGCGTATGTAGCGCTTGGCTACACTTTTTTTATAAACAAAAGTTCTGTGGCATATGGTTTCTCATCTCCAGGTTCCCGACTCGTGGCCTGAAAGACCTCGGGTTGAATTTGTAGGAGCTGAGTTGGCATACCGACCCGGCTTGGCCAACGCTCTTGACGGGGTCAGTCTGGACATCTTACCTGGTCAGAAGGTGGGCATCGTGGGCCGCACAGGATCCGGGAAGTCCTCTTTGTTCATCGCTCTCTTTCGCATGGTGGAGCTGAAGCAAGGACAGATCTTGATTGATGGAGTCAACATCAGCTCCATCCCTCTCAGTATCTTGCGGTAAGGTTTTCTGCACGGCCACCTTGAGATTCGTGAAAGTCGCCTCAAAAAAGTCTATTATTATTATTATTATTATTAGTCATATATTATATAAATCTGTTATATATATATATATATATATATATATATATATATATATATATATATATATATATATATATATATATATATATATATATTACAGATTTAAATAATATATGAGTAATAATAATAATATATAATATAATATTATAATATATATATATATAAAATATAAATCAGACAATTTACAAGCAGCAACCTACTTCTTTAACCCTGGTTCCTCTAGGTTTTTTCTTTCACTAGTTTCAAACTTCATGACAACTCTAATGGTGGTTTTATTAGTCCTTTTTTATGTTAATATTTACAATTTGCATTATGAAGGACTGAGTTAATCAAGTAAGAGGCACCTGCCAAGTGCTAAGGTTTAATTCTCGTTATTTCTCTGATTTCTGATCAACCAATTTACCTCTTTTTGCTTATTTGGAGTCTTTTGTAGTAATGCTTTTACAAGGAGGAAAGGGCTGATTTACCAAACCTCTGAACCTCATTTGTTTTCCACTGAACCAATGGCACTTTATGTTTATGTCATACACAGTTATTTACAGCTTTCTCATTCTGTCTGAGGATTCCTTTTAGCTACTCACTCTCCATCATATCACATACACTCTGAAAGTATACACTTTGTCTGAATATATCTACAACACGCCAAATCAGAGGTGAGCAATCTTTTTTTCCATGGGGCCACATGAGAAACAGAAAATATTGTAGCAGGCCGGGCCCAAATGCTGATCTCAAGTCTGCATAATATTAATTGTATTTCTTTATGAAAAGCTGTAAATAGCATCGTTTTGACAAGCTGGCATGTGTAAGTTATTTGTTATAATTAAGCAATGAAAAAGGAGGTTGCCTTGCACAAAAATCATTTATTCAATCAAATTTCCCAAACCAGTGACAAAGAAAATATGATGTCTTATATTAGTGAACATTATCAAGTGCCACAATTAATTAAATAAATATGCCATCAATTAATTTAAAAGTGGAATCAAATAAATAATTATATATGTGTGTGTGTGCGTGTGTCTGTGGTGCGTGTGCATACTAATTAAATACAAATTTTCTTTAATGAAAATTATTTCTCTATTAAATAAATGCATGGTCCCTGTGAAGGCAGTTTCAGGAGTTTATTTTATGTCAATCACCCATCAAAGTCAGGTAGGCGGGGCTAAAGTGGAGAAAACAGAGACCATGCATTAATTAATTTAATAATTAAATGCTGTTTAATACAGAAAATCAAATTAATTAATTACAAATCTATATTTTTTATTATTTATTTGAATTAATGAATGGCATATTATTTGATCAATTGTTGCAATTTTCATCCAGCGTTAAATTATATAATTAATGTAAATGACTCCACTTTTTTGTTTAGCATGCTAGTTAAGGGTTCGGCGGTTACTTCAGCACGGCAAGTTACGGACCTGCGTGATGAGCTCATCTTGTCGCATTTATTCTTGCTCTTTTAAAATGACTTTAATTTAAAATACTTGCTGTCTCTACCATGCACTCTTTAAGAAACTCCCCTTCGGAGAAAGTCTTGCTGGCTTCGCTAGTTTGACTGCCAGTAAATAACTTCTCTTCGTGCTCTTCTTGGATGGAAGTCGCTCGAGTAAAGGTGTTTTGCTGAGCCTGAAGCGAGCTGCCAACCTGTCAGCGGTAGCCGTACGTTCTTGTGTTGAAAAGTTGATGGTGTAATTAGCATGCTTGGTGAAAAAAGAGCGGCTGATCTTGTATTCTTTTAAAACGGTTTCTTGGTAAATAAGACATACAGCCTCGGACCGGACTTCAATAAAACAGTTTTCAAGCGTCCAGTCTTTCTTAAACACGTCATGTGCTCGTGTAGTCCATCTCATATCTGCTTTAGCACTGAGAGCTGAGTGCAAACCCTCGCTCTGTCTCCATTAACCATATGGAGGCTGAGAAAATGCTACACAGAAATGCCAGCCGAGGCTCGAACCAGCGACCTTCTTGCTGTGAGACGACCGTGCTACCCACTGCGCCACCGTGACGCTCCCATCTAAAAATATTAAGGTTATTAAAAAGATTTTGCTTGCCACGTCTTTTCTTCTTAACACAAATTCTGAGCCAGACATCTATATTATTTCTATGGAATGCCACAACACGTGACTGGTAAAGCCAGTTTTTTTTGTTTATTTTTTTGTTTTTGTTTCTGAAACAATTTCAGATGTCCTCATCACGTTCCAGATGCTGACTCGAGATTGTTTTCTGTTTAAATGTCCCTCTCCAGAACCAAGCTAGCCATCATTCCTCAGGACCCCTTCCTGTTCTCCAGCTCAGTGCGAGAAAACCTTGATCCTCATGGCCGTCACTCAGATGTAGAGTTACTGGGTGCTCTGGAGCAGTGCCACCTGGGAGATGTAGTTCAGAGGATCGGTGAGAGGAAGCATGAACTGTTTCACTTAAATCCATCTTTTCTGAAATGATTTATTAGGGACATGAGAACGTACTCTTGGATCAAAACAAATAGTTTCATCTCATTATTTTGCTCCATCTGTCTGTGTGATTACAGGTGGCCTAGATTCTGAGCTTGGCGAGAGAGGAAGGGCTCTGTCTGTGGGCCAGCGGCAGCTGCTTTGTCTTTCCCGTGCTTTGCTTACAGAAGCTAATGTAATGTACTATTGAGCACTGAGTTAAGCGTGTTTCTCTCGAATCACTTCACTGTGCATTTCTGCTCGACAGATTTTATGCATCGATGAGGCCACAGCGAGCGTGGACCAGACAACTGACAGACTGCTTCAGAAAACCATTCGGGACAAATTCAGGGATAAAACGGTCCTCACCATCGCTCACAGGTCACTCAATTTAGGATTTAGTGTTTTCTACGCTTAGTCTTCCCTTTTTAATACTCCCTAAAACCGTATCAATAAATTAGTTTGAAAGTTTTTGACGGTGTAGCAATTGTCTTCAAACAGGATGAAAGGAAAGGTTGTTTTGCTGACATCAAAGATGCCTTTCTTGCCTTTATGAGAAATGTTAGATCCCTATACTAGAGCTGCACCCTCTGTAACTGGAAAAATTCATTTTTTATTACGGACAGCATCTTTGAGTCAGATCATATTTTTAAGCATTGGTGCACCGAGAATTAGTTAAGGCTTGAATCTCAAAACCTTCACTTTTTCCACCGGTGAATTCCGTTATGATCAGCTTGTCAGCCATTGTTCTGTACAGTCGTTCATTCATCTTCATGTCGGCTTTCTTCCCTTTCGGGGTCTCCACAGCGGAATGAACCGCCAACTCTCTGGCATATGTTTTACGCGGCGGATGCCCTTCCAGCCACAACCCATCGCTGGGAAACATTCACACACACTCATTCACACTTTAACACTATGGACAATCGTTCTTACTTAATTCACTTATACCACATGTCTTTGGACTTGTGGGGAAACCGGAGCACCCGGTGAAAACCCACGCGATCACGAGGAGAACATGAGAACTCCACACAGAAATACCAACCGACCCAGCCGAGGCTCGAACCAGCAACCTTGCTGTGAGACAACCGTGCTACCCACTGCGCCACCGTGATGCACCGTTGTTCTGTACACTTCTCTTGAAAGTTCTTATGTATGTGACAGTTAAATATTCAACCTTCTGTGACAATTTCCACATTATCTGCACCATTACGGTGCATTACCTGCGTCACAGAACCTGCATTACCTGCTCCGCCTTGTCCACACAGATTCAAGATTGCATTTCACTGTAAATGAACATGTGAATCACTCTCAAGCCATGCAACTTTTATTCTTGGTGCGCAGGTACAGTTTGTCCCTGTCCCTCCCACTGCCCCGCTCAGAGCAAACCTCTCCTGGCAGTCAGAACTTGAGAGCTGCTTAAAGCCGTGTTAGGTCATGATCACACTATGAAATCAACTCCATTCACTTGAAAGGAGTCGCATACGAAGGTGTGAAACCGGAAGTTCCAGTCTACGCGGTGAAATTCGGGATTTCACTCCAACGAACATTCAGCTGATTTTAACTTTCATCTGCAATAGCGTATCGCGAGCCATGACTACTAAGCACAGGTTGGATTGTTTACTGAAATTTTGTTTTAAAGCTAGATTTTATTTTTTTAGGGCTCCAGTGTTTATCAGAGTGAAACCCGCTACTGTTTGGATCCTTTATATTTAGAGCTTGATATATTTTAAGAACGTGCTACCTGCAGAACGGGGCAAACAGTCTGTCCGGGGCTTTATTCTAATATTGAGCCCCTGATTGAGTATTTAGTGGACTGGGATCCACATCAGCCCTCAGAACAGTGTTTTCAAAACCAGCTTGGTTTAAAAACAGTTTGCTTTGAAAAGCCACACTTTTACCTCTGGGTATCCAATAACACTCTTTCTCTCTGGCATTGTTCCATTCTGTTCTTACAATTCCAGGTTCCAGTTTTTCGTTTCTTTTTTAATTCTCAGACTGTGGATACGCTCTGTTTGGAAGTAAGTGGGCAGTGGTTGCAATTAATTAGGCAGGAGATAAATGCCATGACATTAGTTAACTTCCTGGAGCCATTTTCAGCTCCCATAAAAAGAATGAAATGATTACACACGAACAAATCCGAAACACAAACTCAGGTGTGTATGGATGCAGAAAAACTAAAACAAAATAAAAAATTGAATCTTGAATTTGCATTATAGGACCCCTTTTCAACATTTATCCTCAAACAGCACACTACATACTCCAGGGCACTGTACAGAGGAATAGAAGACACAAGCATCATCGCAATAATGGAAAGCTTCAAATCAGAATAAAAAGAACACACTACAGTAGAACTGTTAGCTCTCATACTCACCTCACCCATACGCTAATCTGAAGAGACTTACTGTTGTTTTGAAGAAGTCCAGCTCTGAGGTAGACTTGAGGTCAAGTGGTACTTAACATTGGGGCAGAGATGCAAAGTCAAGTGCTTTCACACCATATCCCAAGAGTCGCCTGGTAGCTGAGCTTAGCGACATGAACACTTTGAAGGTTATTCATACGTCTGCATCGAGGTGACGTGCAGCACACAGTGTGGATGAGGAGTCCGTGTGCAGAACACCAGAGCTGTGATTGGCCGAGCTCATGAATATCCCACAGTCTGCGGCATGAACATTTTCCAACATCGTTAATGTATGATTAACATTTCGTTTACTATTTTATAATAACCAATTTTAACATTGCATTTAATTATTTATATATATATATATATATATATATATCCAGTTGGAATCCAGTTGTTTAGCTTCATAGCGTTCAGTTTGAAGAATCATATGCCCTTTAAAGAAAATAAAATAAAACACACATTTTGAAGTCCGGGAAATCTTGTATATTACAGTGTTTTAAACGAAGAAAAATCTTTTGCCATTTTGATGTTGTCAACAATAAACATAACGGTTTTTATCTAACAGTTATTAGCAGATGTGTTTTCAGTCTGTGGAAGAATAAACGCAGCGGGATCTGATTGTAAAAACACTTCAATAATGAGCATCATCTCTGTTTTTCTTTGACCCGAGCGGTCATCTTCATAAGAGCAAGTTATTTGTAGCAAAAGCTGTGAGTAACATCATGATTGGCTGTAAGTGAAGCTGTCAAAAAGAAAACATATGAGTTTTAAGTCTTTTAGCCAACTGTCTAAAATATGTTAACCCTTGTGAGGCCTTCAGGTCAAATTGACCCGTTTCTAATTTTTACAAGAATAAAAATGTTACAAGTGTATATTCTTTTCTAGTAGGGACTGGCTGCAATAATTCAAGATATGATCTCTATATTGTTTGAATTTGAGATAAGTCATATGTTAATGGAGTGTTATGGAGAAAAATTTAGATTTTTAATTGCTGTTAAAACGGGAATACCCCACAAAGGTTAAGACGATTTGCATTCCCTCATAAACTCAACTATTCTGTTCTGTTCCACAGACTGAATACAATTATGGACTCTGACAAAGTGGTGGTGTTGCATGCTGGGAAGGTGGTGGAGTTCGACAGCCCTGCTGCTCTGGGACAAAAAGAAGACTCTGTTTTCCAAAAACTCTTACGAGGAGGGGATAATCAAGTGTAAAGCGCTGTTTATTGAGCTGCGGATGTGATGCGATTGCATTTCTGGTACACTCTATGGGACTCAGGGATATGTGAATGTTGTTTTTGAAAGCTTTCCAGTTGGAGTTTGTGTCCGAAGTAAATCCATTTTTTAATCATGCTTGCATTTGTTCTTTCATTCTCACAGCCTCAGGTGTGTCTTTGTGTCGAATGATTCTGTGGATTGTACCGGAGCAACTCTTCTCAGAATGATAATTAATGAAAGAAATGTTCAGAAGAAGCCGTCTCCACCCTAAACATTTGGGCCCAGAGTGCCAACGCCTTGTGCAAGTCCCTGTTTCCCAGCATGCATTAGTCACAGGGCAGTGTGCTTGTGAATAGTTTGGAGATCTTTTGTGATTTCCTCCAATCAATCCGAATTGGGGAAAGGTTTGTTATTGTTCTACATTGACCCCGCCTCCACGCTGAACCAGTAGCGATGCTGTCACTTTATGAGGCATGTGCTTGCAGTGGAACCTGTTTTTCCACTCAGGAAATGTATTTCTTACTGCACAGATGTTCTGTAAACAGTGAGAGAGACGAGCTGTCATCCAGTAGAAACGCAATTCCTAAGGGTGGCAGTTTACTGTTAATTCTGGACTTAACTGAGGATTTAAAAGCTTGTAAAGGCACGAGGTAAGACGATTATTTGGACTCTACTGTGATAGAGATTCTTTAATAATTTACAGTATGTTGTTTTCTGAAAGTTAAACATGATTCTTTTTTTACTTGCTGTTGATTTGTTTATATGTCAAACATAGCTCGTCTGTTCAAGTTTAGATTGGGACCATTAAGGCACAGGTTAGTTGAAGTAGTAAATGAATGCTTTAACTTTTTATTAACATAAAAAAAGTCACCGCCTGGATTGACTGAGCAAAACACATTGAGTAATAATTACGACATGGAGGATTATTTCTCAGCCAACAAGGTGTTTAACCCACACTATAATAATGAGCTGCTTCTAATTTCTTTAACATTAATGTTAAAAACACATCGTGTGGTCGTAGAAAAGATGTCGCTCTGTTAGAGAGGGGACATCGTTGGCATGCATCAAGCAGAGAAATCATCTAAGGAGATTACAGATACTACAGAGTGCATGTTTTACACCTCCTTAACCCCTTACACAATCTTTGAGAGGTGCTGGAGAAAGTTTTCTGCAGCAGTCATTAATGTAAGATCTTGATGAAAAATGCAACACCAGCTGGAAAGAAATCGTGTTGCATTACAGCAGTTTATGCAAATTTGTGCCATAACTACGCTATTGCGCTCAACATAAAGTTAGAGTGTGACTTTTTGTTGGTGGGAACTTGACCAGGTAGTACATTACCATATTTCCTTACTGCTATGTGTATAACATGTTGCTTTTCTAATTCATCATTTGTCATTCATTTTTTACTACAACTGCGTATAAAAGATTTTGTCATCAAAGACATTACTGGCTTAAAATACAATGTTTCAGAGATAGTTGGGATTAAATACCGTTGACTCTTTAAAACTGAACACCGTGTGCCTCCTACAGAAGATGCAGACCGGAGTGAGAGCACACGTTTAACACTGAGGGTGTGGTTATAAAGGTGAGGTCTGTTCAGTTTCTTTGACCTAACCTGTTTCGTAAGCCCTAACATCCTTTGAATTCCTTACAGTTTCGTCTGTTCTCACTGCAGGATGGGCAGAATACACCGGGGACTCAAGGTTGGTAGAAACAAACCACAGTGGCACACATTAGTTTGCCATCAAATTTTATATATATATATTTTAATTTATTCTTCTACCATAGCAAACCCTGTGGCCTTTTTTAAGCTTTGAATCAGAGTTGAAAATGTTCTTAATTTATGGTTCATGAATTCATGTTTATGAACCACTGTTGGAAACCACTGTTCGTTTTCATTGCTTGGCACATACCTGTACAGGTGGATAACCTTTAAAATGGATGTGAATTTAAAGTCTAGGATTCTTACTCTTGCCACTAGGTGCCATCAGACTATGATTATTGTTTTCATCAGGAAAAACAAATGGGTTATTTGGCTTCCCCACATGAGCTACTAACCACCCACCTATTAGAAATGCAATAGCACCCATCCAATTTTTATTTTCTGGAATAAAGTGTGGATCTAGATTAAAAAAAATATTTAAAATTTTTAATTGATCGACAGCACAAATTTTTATATATTTTATATATTCATGAAGATCAAAACTAGCGAATTGAGTAAACAAGCCTAATGAAGCCAGGGGTGGAAAATGGGTTTTTTCAGCTCCAGAGTTTAAACATTGGAGTGAATGAGAACTTGCTCTGTTTTGAGTCAGCCTCAAGCGGCCGCTCGGGGTACTACAAAAAAAGTGCATTCGCAGGAGCATTACGCTACTTCCTCATTTAACGCAATGGCTGCTGGGACATGTAGTGCCCAAACACCATCTCACTACAGTTATGTTCTAGTTAACTTCTGAAACTTGATTATCACCTGTAACTTCTTTGCAGATTTAATGTTAAGGGATATTCTTCAATCAAAACAAACTCTTAAAAAATGGTATGTGACCATATTTTCATCTTTTCTATCTTCTTGGCTATTTTGCATGATATTTACAACTTAAATATCTACTTTAGAATATTTAAAAAACAGTTGTATTCCATATTATCTGTACTTTGACTAATAAAGTATTTGTTGAGGAGGGAAGCAATACTTCACTGAGGCTAATACTTTGTGTTTCTTTTAAACACAATTATTACTCAATGAATTTACTTAATTGGCATCATGTGCAGGCTCTTCACAGACGGAGTCTCTCTGACAGCTTGCTTCTTGAAGATGGCTCTAAAGAAAATTCAGAGTACACAGACCAGCACCTAAAAGAAGGTCAAAAATGTCAAAAAATATTTGTTAAGCAATGGGCTTGTTTATATCTTTATATAGTGGATAAAATGTCTTTGTGATTAATGTGGTGATAAGTTTGAAGTAACAATTGCTTATGTATAAATGTATTTCAGGAGATGACATTCTGGGTGCCAGCAGCCAGTTTGAGATCAGAACAGGAAATAGACCAAATACAAAAAAAGTGAACATTTTAGAGTTGATTGAAAATGACAAGAGCTTGAAAAATGACTTGAAATCAAGCAAAAGTTTTGAAAGTCTGGATGTCAAAGCTCCAGTTGAGGTCAGTAAAAGTGTTTGTGGATTTTTTTGAAAACCTGAATAATTACACTCATATTGATATGTATTCATTTATATGTTTCAACAGGTGTGGAAAGATTCATACAACAAGCTTTTTAATGCCAAAGTTAAGAAATTCATGAAGGAAAATCAAGCTGGAAAGGAAAAAAGAAATGATCTTCACACAAGACCAGTGAAATCTCAAACACTTGAGCCGAAAAGCAAACCTGATGTAGTAGCATTGCTTGAGAATGCAAATCAGATGCATCTCTCACCATTTGAAATCCAAAAATCAGTGCAGGCAAAGATTGAATCCAGTGATTCAATGCCCCTCTCCAAAGGTCAGTTTAAATTGCCTGATGATCATTGTAAAAGCACTTCATGGAAGGTTAACCGGCCGAAGATGAACATGCCTGGTTTTGGCCTATCCGGTGAGAACACAGACATTGATCAACATAATTTTAATTTGGCTGCTTCAACTGCCAAAGTAAATACAGAAATAGATGGTTTGGATATTGACAATCAGTATCCTAATGGTGCTCAAAAAAGTCAAAAGACACACCTTACACCTTCTGATATGGATGTGCCCTCAGGAAAGGTCAAAATGGCAAATTTCAAAAAGCCAGATTTTGTTTTTTTAACACCGAGTAATACAATGCCTCATGCTCATGTGAAGACTCCTGAAGTTTTACTGTCATCTCCAAAATTTAAAGAGGACTTTGATTCCCCTGACCTTGCATGCCATAACTCTAATGGCAATGTCCCTGGTTTCAATGTTGACGATTCCAGAAGAAAAATGAAAGCTCCAAATTTACCTAAAGGAGATCTTGACATGAAAGTACCAGATCTTCAAATTAATACCTCTTCAAGTAAACTAAAAATGCCAAAATTTAGTTTATTCAGTAGTAAGCTAAAAGAATCAGACGTTGAGAAAAAATCTCAAGAATTGAATCTCAAAAACCACAAAACAAAGGGTGTAGACATTGGTCTAGTTGAGAGTGCATCAACTCCTAAACTAAATGCAGGGATAAATGGCCCTGACATTGACATAGATGGACCTACTGCTGATCTCAAAGGTCTGTCTAAAGACCTAACACTTCTTGACATAGACATGCCGTCTGGAAAATTGAAAGCACCAACATTATTAATGCCTAAATTGGGTCTGTCTGTACCTACATTAAAAGCTCAAGATCAAGACCTTAAGTTTCCTGATCTTGATATTCCAACTCCAAAGTTCAAGGGTGACTTTGATACCCCAGAGATCAATATTAAAGGTCATAAACCAGGCTTCACAGACCCAGACATTGATATGGAATTCCCTGAAGGGAAATTTAAGGGTGTTAACATGAAGACTCCTAATCTTGAAATGAATACCCCTGATCTTGACATAAATACCGCTTCAGCTAATTTCAAGCTGCCAAAGTTTGGTGTTTCAGGCAAACCAAAAAGTCCAGATCTGTCTTTGAAGTCTCCCAACCTTAAACTAAAAAACCCCAAAATGAAGGCAGGTATCCATGTGCCAGAAGTGGATTTGACATCCCCTCAAAATGATTTCAAAGGCCCCAACCTAGATCTCAACTCTCCTGACATTGACTGCAGTGGGCCTTCTGGAAGATTTAACCTCCCTAAGATGAAGCTGCCTAGTTTTGGCCTGTCGGGTTTAAAAGGCCCTCGGATGAATATGAACACTGACATTGAGAGGCCTGATCTTAATCTCAGTGCTTCAACTCCTAAACTAAATGCAGGGATAAATGGCCCTGGAATTGACATAGATGGACCTACAGCTGATCTCAGTAGTCTGTCCAAAGATGTAACACTTCCAGATATGGACATGCCATCTGGTAAAATTAAGGCACCAACCTTAAAAATGCCTAAATTTGGTCTGTCTGTACCTAAACTGAAAGCTCAAGATCATGACCTTAAGTCTCCTAAACTTGATATTCCAACTCCAAAGTTTAAGGGTGACTTTGATGCCCCAGAGATCAATATTAAAGGTTGTAAACCAGAGTTCACAGGCCCAGATATGAATTTGGATTTGCCCGAAGGTAAATGTAAAGATCTTAACATGAAGACTCCCAATCTTAAAATGAATACCCCTGATCTTGACATAAATACCCCTTCAGCTAATCTCAAGCTGCCAAAGTTTGGAGTTTCAGGCAAACCAAAAAGTCCAGATCTCTCTTTGAAGTCTCCGAACCTTAATCTAAAAAAACCCAGGATGAAGGCAGGTATCCATGTGCCAGAAGTTGATTTGACATCCCCTCACAATGATTTCAAAGGCCCCAATCTAGATCTCAACTCTCCTGACATTGATTGCAGTGGGCCTTCTGGAAGATTTAACCTCCCTAAGATGAAGCTGCCTAATTTTGGCCTGTCGGGTTTAAAAGGCCCTCGGATGAATATGAACACTGACATTGAGAGGCCTGATCTTAATCTCAGTGCTTCAACTCCTAAACTAAATGCAGGGATAAATGGCCCTGGAATTGACATTGATGGACCTACAGCTGATCTCAGTAGTCTGTCCAAAGATGTAGCTCTTCCAGACATGGACATGCCATCTGGTAAAATTAAGGCACCAACCTTAAAAATGCCTAAATTTGATCTGTCTGTACCTAAACTGAAAGCTCAAGATCATGACCTTAAGTCTCCTAAACTTGATATTCCAACTCCAAAGTTTAAGGGTGACTTTGATACCCCAGAGATCAATATTAAAGGTCGTAAACCAGACTTCACAGGCCCAGATATGAATTTGGATTTGCCCGAAGGTAAAAGTAAAGATCTTAACATGAAGACTCCCAATCTTAAAATGAATACCCCTGATCTTGACATAAATACCGCTTCAGGTAATCTCAAGCTGCCAAAGTTTGGAGTTTCAGGCAAACCAAAAAGTCCAGATCTGTCTTTGAAGTCTCCGAACCTTAATCTAAAAAAACCCAGGATGAAGGCAGGTATCCATGTGCCAGAAGTGGATTTGACATCCCCTCAAAGTGATTTCAAAGGCCCCAACCTAGATCTCAACTCTCCTGACATTAACTGCAGTGGGCCTTCTGGAAGATTTAACCTCCCTAAGATGAAGCTGCCTAGTTTTGGCCTGTCGGGTTTAAAAGGCCCTCGGATGAATATGAACACTGACATTGAGAGGCCTGATCTTAATCTCAGTGCTTCAACTCCTAAACTAAATGCAGGGATAAATGGCCCTGGAATTGACATAGATGGACCTACCGCTGATCTCAGTAGTCTGTCCAAAGATGTAACACTTCCAGACATGGACATGCCATCTGGTAAAATTAAGGCACCAACCTTAAAAATGCCTAAATTTGGTCTGTCTGTACCTAAACTGAAAGCTCAAGATCATGACCTTAAGTCTCCTAAACTTGATATTCCAACTCCAAAGTTTAAGGGTGACTTTGATGCCCCAGAGATCAATATTAAAGGTTGTAAACCAGACTTCACAGGCCCAGATATGAATTTGGATTTGTCCGAAGGTAAATGTAAAGATCTTAACATGAAGACACCCAATCTTAAAATGAATACCCGTGATCTTGACATAAATACCCCTTCAGCTAATCTCAAGCTGCCAAAGTTTGGAGTTTCAGGCAAACCAAAAAGTCCAGATCTCTCTTTGAAGTCTCCGAACCTTAATCTAAAAAAACCCAGGATGAAGGCAGGTATCCATGTGCCAGAAGTTGATTTGACATCCCCTCAAAATGATTTCAAAGGCCCCAATCTAGATCTCAACTCTCCTGACATTGATTGCAGTGGGCCTTCTGGAAGATTTAACCTCCCTAAGATGAAGCTGCCTAGTTTTGGCCTGTCGAGTTTAAAAGGCCCTCAGATGAATATGAACACTGACATTGAGAGGCCTGATCTTAATCTCAGTGCTTCAACTCCTAAACTAAAGGCAGGGATAAATGGCCCTGGAATTGACATAGATGGACCTACCGCTGATCTCAGTAGTCTGTCCAAAGATGTAACACTTCCAGACATGGACATGCCATCTGGTAAAATGAAGGCACCAACCTTAAAAATGCCTAAATTTGATCTGTCTGTACCTAAACTGAAAGCTCAAGATCATGACCTTAAGTCTCCTAAACTTGATATTCCAACTCCAAAGTTTAAGGGTGACTTTGATACCCCAGAGATCAATATTAAAGGTCGTAAACCAGACTTCACAGGCCCAGATATAAATTTGGATTTGCCCGAAGGTAAATGTAAAGATCTTAACATGAAGACTCCCAATCTTAAAATGAATACCCCTGATCTTGACATAAATACCGCTTCAGCTAATTTCAAGCTGCCAAAGTTTGGTGTTTCAGGCAAACCAAAAAGTCCAGATCTGTCTTTGAAGTCTCCGAACCTTAATCTAAAAAACCCCAGGATGAAGGCAGGTATCCATGTGCCAGAAGTGGATTTGACATCCCCTCAAAATGATTTCAAAGGCCCCAACCTAGATCTCAACTCTTCTGACATTGACTGCAGTGGGCCTTCTGGAAGATTTAACCTCCCTAAGATGAAGCTGCCTAGTTTTGGCCTGTCGGGTTTAAAAGGCCCTCGGATGAATATGAACACTGACATTGAGAGGCCTGATCTTAATCTCAGTGCTTCAACTCCTAAACTAAAGGCAGGGATAAATGGCCCTGGAATTGACATAGATGGACCTACCGCTGATCTCAGTAGTCTGTCCAAAGATGTAACACTTCCAGACATGGACATGCCATCTGGTAAAATGAAGGCACCAACCTTAAAAATGCCTAAATTTGATCTGTCTGTACCTAAACTGAAAGCTCAAGATCATGACCTTAAGTCTCCTAAACTTGATATTCCAACTCCAAAGTTTAAGGGTGACTTTGATACCCCAGAGATCAATATTAAAGGTCGTAAACCAGACTTCACAGGCCCAGATATAAATTTGGATTTGCCCGAAGGTAAATGTAAAGATCTTAACATGAAGACTCCCAATCTTAAAATGAATACCCCTGATCTTGACATAAATACCGCTTCAGGTAATCTCAAGCTGCCAAAGTTTGGAGTTTCAGGCAAACCAAAAAGTCCAGATCTGTCTTTGAAGTCTCCGAACCTTAATCTAAAAAACCCCAGGATGAAGGCAGGTATCCATGTGCCAGAAGTGGATTTGACATCCCCTCAAAATGATTTCAAAGGCCCCAACCTAGATCTCAACTCTTCTGACATTGACTGCAGTGGGCCTTCTGGAAGATTTAACCTCCCTAAGATGAAGCTGCCTAGTTTTGGCCTGTCGGGTTTAAAAGGCCCTCGGATGAATATGAACACTGACATTGAGAGGCCTGATCTTAATCTCAGTGCTTCAACTCCTAAACTAAATGCAGGGATAAATGGCCCTGGAATTGACATAGATGGACCTACAGCTGATCTCAGTAGTCTGTCCAAAGATGTAACACTTCCAGACATGGACATGCCATCTGGTAAAATTAAGGCACCAACCTTAAAAATGCCTAAATTTGGTCTGTCTGTACCTAAACTGAAAGCTCAAGATCATGACCTTAAGTCTCCTAAACTTGATATTCCAACTCCAAAGTTTAAGGGTGACTTTGATGCCCCAGAGATCAATATTAAAGGTTGTAAACCAGACTTCACAGGCCCAGATATGAATTTGGATTTGCCCGAAGGTAAATGTAAAGATCTTAACATGAAGACTCCCAATCTTAAAATGAATACCCCTGATCTTGACATAAATACCCCTTCAGCTAATCTCAAGCTGCCAAAGTTTGGAGTTTCAGGCAAACCAAAAAGTCCAGATCTCTCTTTGAAGTCTCCGAACCTTAATCTAAAAAAACCCAGGATGAAGGCAGGTATCCATGTGCCAGAAGTTGATTTGACATCCCCTCAAAATGATTTCAAAGGCCCCAATCTAGATCTCAACTCTCCTGACATTGATTGCAGTGGGCCTTCTGGAAGATTTAACCTCCCTAAGATGAAGCTGCCTAATTTTGGCCTGTCGGGTTTAAAAGGCCCTCGGATGAATATGAACACTGACATTGAGAGGCCTGATCTTAATCTCAGTGCTTCAACTCCTAAACTAAAGGCAGGGATAAATGGCCCTGGAATTGACATAGATGGACCTACCGCTGATCTCAGTAGTCTGTCCAAAGATGTAACAATTCCAGACATGGACATGCCAACTGGTAAAATGAAGGCACCAACCTTAAAAATGCCTAAATTTGGTCTATCTGTACCTAAACTGAAAGCTCAAGATCATGACCTTAAGTCTCCTAAACTTGATATTCCAACTCCAAAGTTTAAGGGTGACTTTGATACCCCAGAGATCAATATTAAAGGTCGTAAACCAGACTTCACAGGCCCAGATATGAATTTGGATTTGCCCGAAGGTGAATGTAAAGATCTTAACATGAAGACTCCCAATCTTAAAATGAATACCCCTGATCTTGACATAAATACCCCTTCAGCTAATCTCAAGCTGCCAAAGTTTGGAGTTTCAGGCAAACCAAAAAGTCCAGATCTCTCTCTGAAGTCTCCGAACCTTAATCTAAAAAAACCCAGGATGAAGGCAGGTATCCATGTGCCAGAAGTTGATTTGACATCCCCTCAAAATGATTTCAAAGGCCCCAATCTAGATCTCAACTCTCCTGACATTGATTGCAGTGGGCCTTCTGGAAGATTTAACCTCCCTAAGATGAAGCTGCCTAGTTTTGGCCTGTCGGGTTTAAAAGGCCCTCGGATGAATATGAACACTGACATTGAGAGGCCTGATCTTAATCTCAGTGCTTCAACACCTAAACTAAATGCAGGGATAAATGGCCCTGGAATTGACATAGATGGACCTACCGCTGATCTCAGTAGTCTGTCCAAAGATGTAACACTTCCAGACATGGACATGCCATCTGGTAAAATTAAGACACCAACCTTAAAAATGCCTAAATTTGGTCTGTCTGTACCTAAACTGAAAGCTCAAGATCATGACCTTAAGTCTCCTAAACTTGATATTCCAACTCCAAAGTTTAAGGGTGACTTTGATACCCCAGAGATCAATATTAAAGGTCTTAAACCAGACTTCACAGGCCCAGATATGAATTTTAATTTGCCCGAAGGTAAATGTAAAGATCTTAACATGAAGACACCCAATCTTAAAATTAATACCCCTGATCTTCCAGACATGGATATGTCATCTGGTAAAATTAAAGCACCATTCTTAAAAATGCCTAAATTTGGTCTGTCTGTACCTAAACTGAAAACTCAAGATCATGACCTTAAGTCTACCGAACTTGATATTTCAACTCCAAAGTTAAACAGCGACTTTGATACCCCAGAGATCAATAATAAAAGACATAAACAAGAATTTGCCGCCAACCTTTTGGACAAACCAGACGGACCTACCACTTATCTTAAAGCTCGATCCAAAGATCTCATACATCCTGGCACAGTCCTGCCTTCTGGAAAAATCAAAGCTGGAACCTTAAAAATGCCAACATTTGGTCATTCAGGACCAAACTATAAAACACCTGACTATGACCTGGAAATCCCAGAAACGAATCCGTCAACTCCAAAACATACGGCAGGTGTTGATCACCCTAGGATCAAAATCAATGATTATAAATCAGATACAATAGTTCCAGATATCTATGATACAATTCCTAAAACTACATTAAAGGGATCAAATTACAAGATAGAGAAAATGACAAAAGACAATTTGAAAACTTCAAATGTTGAAATGAGTAACAAGTCGAGATCTCCTAAAATGGAACGAGATGTCGGTTATAAAAGGAAAACTGAAATGCTTTCGATGAGTAACTTAACTACTGATGACATATGCTACACTTACAAAGGGATGACTAGACCTTCTGGTTGGGGTCATTCACAAACCAATCCCATAAACACAATGGGACATATGCATATAAATGCATTAGATCTGGAGGTTCCAGAATGCGCTCTGAAAGGTTCAAAAGTGTTTTTTTAAGCTAACTTAGTAGGATGAGCTGAGCATGTGTTTGGGGTTTTTGTTTACAATTATCAGGATTTAAAAGTTAGCTAAATTAGGTATGTAGTAGTTTACTGACTGGATTGTACAAGCTCAACATATGCGATACTTCTTGATCCTTGAACAAACAACTTCTCAAACTATGTTATGTTCATTTATTTATTATTTAATTGAATTTCAATTCATTTGCACTTTACTCTGGTTTGTTAAACTTAAAAAGTGTTTTTTCTTTCAGATTTTAAAAAAATTGCATAATGCTTGTGTGAAGTAGTTCTTGAACTTTGTAAATTATACATCAGTTGTAAATACAGTTAATTTTTAGCAATGTGAACAATATGAATCTGATAACTGAATTATCAAACTAAACGTACAATTGTTGTTTTAGGCCATACAATACTTATTGTCATTTTTGTTTAATGGTTGACTTTTGTTTTACGGGTGATATGTCTGGATTATTGTTTAAATGAAATATAAAGTGATGTCAATTTCTTCAGATGTCATGCATTTGTCATTCCATTTTGAGTATTAACGGGTGTCAGTTTAAAGCAGCAGCAGTCTGACACAGCAAACACGTCCTGTATCCCAATGGTAAGTCCACACTTTTTTGTGTGTGAACTAAGAGTTAGTGTGTCCCAATCATAGTATACATAAAATAGTATCCAAGCAGTTCCTGGATGCATACTTTTTGAAGTGCAGATCGATGAATGTTCAGCCAGCTGATATTATCCACTGTCCACAATCTACGCATTTGGGTAGAAGTGGTTTCTTCTTGGACCCAAACAAACGATCGCTCTCTGCAATATGACTAATTGTTTAAAGAAGAAGCACAAAAATAAATAATAGCATTATAGAGAGGGTTATATGTATTATTCTAATTTTTTTAATTAAGGAATGGAAAAGAAGGAGTTAAGTTCTCACACACGTCATGCGTAATGGCGTGTCACAACTACTTCCTTCAGGTGACGTTTAGTGCATCCCAGATCATGCACACTCGTTTTGCACAGTAAAAAAGTATGTACATTTTCTTCTAAAAATGTGGATCTACTTTAAGGGTACATAATAAGTATTCTATGTAAGGTAGTACAAGTTTAAGGATTGACGCAGCAAAGGATTATCCTCTCAGGCAACACTTCCTGAAGACCTGCTGGGGGAATACAGAAATGTATTTTGGGGAAAATGTATTCAGCTTGCTTTTGGGGTCCTATCCGCAGTACAGGTCATCATTTTCAGTACCCGTTGAGATGAGGTTCTTAAAAGCAACCCGAGTTGAGCTGAAGCGATTTTGATTTCAAAGAAAGGCATGACTTGACATTCTGTTGATCTCTGACTGCTCAGTCCACAAAGAGCGCTGGTTGGCTAGAACCGCCACTGCATGTCTCACATCAGAACTTCTCGTAAACTCATACCACCACAAACAGAAATCACCTAAAAACAAAACACCTGATTTTTTTTTGTGAAACTAGTTGGTTGATGAAGTGTTTGAGTACCAGAAACAGCAATTGGAAAATATAGTTTATTGTGGGTAAAAAAAGAGAAAATTTCTTTAACCAAATACACCATACACAAAATAATCTTAGTTGTTTGCCAAGTAGTGCCTCAAAGCAATTCAAACTCGAATAGTGTCAAAGCTTTGCAGGGTTGAGCTCTATTGGTGCAGAGCAAGCACATTCAGTCTCTTCTTGGGTTATGCTCCAAGTTAATTTGGTGATAAAGTAGATAGCTTCCATTTATTATCAGTGTTGTCTTTCGTGTCCTACCTTGAGCTCCACAACCCCTTTCTGATGAAGATTTGTTTCCCTAACCCTGGCCACTAGTGAGAACTATAAACATAGAGAAATATAATGTAGGATAAGCTGTAAATGATTCTTTATACTTTTCAATTGTTGTCCTTTGACACACAACTTTTATAAACAAAACAATTTCATAAATAATGCAACACACTAGGTAGGCATTTGGCCACCATGACAAATAAAATTTATGTTTGTTTGCGGTCTTGTCACAAACTTCCAGTGATACCATTCATATCAGTAATGGCACTGTGTCTGAAAAAGACATTTAATACTTTTTTATTTACAAAAACAAACTTTAACCAATAAGTAACATGCCATAGCCTCAGAAATCTCCTGTGTTGGGATTCTGCCCATTACATGATAGACACAACTTGTTTTAACATTAGCTCAGTTTTAACATCAGCTCAGTTTTAACAGCTCTTCTGTGAAATAAAGACAGCACTTAAAGCAATGTACAAAATACATAACAGGCGCTGGAGCAGATATTTGGTGCTTGAGAAAGATTGTTCTCAAACCTTTGTATATCCCTTACATATTCAACTAAAAAGAGGGGGGTTGCGTTAAATCCTTTAACATGAAGCATTTCTCCCTGAAATTATATGTAAAATAATAGTTTTTTTACATTTCTGTTTATTTCTTAACTATAAGAATGTGAGGTTATTGGGAGGTTATTTTATGTGTTGTTGAACTAGTTTTTTTAACTATTTGCATTTTTTTTACCCTTACCTGTATTTTTTAATTATCTTTTTAGGTTAAAATGGTATAAATGTAACAATGGTACCGTGGCCTAATACTTAATTTAAAGAAATGTCCCACTTGGCTAACATATGTAATTTTTAAATAACAACGTCTAAAGTTCACAGAAGGTTTTGTAACTTAACTGTAGATATATTAACCAATTTAAATATGTAGCGATGGCTTATTAAATATTTTTTAGCGTGTAGCTTTAGCTCTCCTCCTCTGCTTGTTGCTTCAGGGCTCGCTTTCCGGCTGCAGTATTTCGCTCTTGCCTCCATTTTGTACCGATTCCGGGATTTCCGGGATTCCGCCCCGCTGGGTTCGCCCGAACAACATCGCCCTGGCTCTCGGGACAGCGATGTTTATAGCAAGAAACGTTTCTGTTAGTGTTTTTTTCTCAGGCTTTGCTTTCACGATACGTTTGGTCGGTTTAGAGTAACTTTTGTTAGTTGACAGGAAGCAGCCGCCACTATGACAGCGGAGCACAGTAAACTCGTCTAATCCAGCGCTACGTTACCTGACCCTAAAAGAGAGTTAGCGTACAGATAAAGACCATATATTGTATAACGTTCATGTTTTTGACACAGGATAACTTATTACGACGGAGAGGTAAGTTAAGTTTGTTGTCGTTTGGTTTTAAAGCGATACGGAATTTAAGTTGCTTTTTTTTATAACACAGAAAATAATAATAACTGTACCTCGAGCTAAAATGTGGCGTGTGGTAACTCTTGTTTCGTGGAAATGATTGTTTGTGAGAACGAGTTAATGTTAATTCGAGTCTTGACTTCATTTACCCGATTCTTGGAAACGATTCGACTCGGTTTTGAAATCTAGTCGGATTTTTTATGTTTCATATTCTTCTTTATATTTCCGTTCGTGAGCTAATGTGTCTGAAAGCTTTGCTGGATGGTTGAAGTCGTCCAAATTTCCTATAAATTAAATATAACGATGTATTGTCTCTGAAAACGACTTGTTGAACCATGACTTCAAAACCCTGAAAACAGTGACGTGGTACATGTGATGGTGGTTTACGATTATTTCGTATTTCTTCCAGCGAAACGTTCACTACAAATACATTTGTGTCAATGGAATACTTTTTTTAATTTATTTATATATATATATATATATATATATATATATATATATATATATATATATATATATATATATATATATATATAAATAAAGCAAAGTTTTTTACATAACTATTTGACTCCAGTTAATACAAAGAGATAAACATGAGCAACAACAACTGTTGACAGACTAGATACCAAAGAAAAATGTTTTTTCTTCTGCTAGCCATAAAGTCCTTGCTAAAATGGCTCATAAAACAAAAAAGTTAAGTACTGGAGGTGTTTTTCCTCGTCTGATGTATTGTGATGGTTGAAACATTTTTCTTGACTATTGACTTTTCTATTCTAGCATGTTTTAATATTGTTCCCTCATCAAAACATGCTTCAAGTCCTATTCAGATTGGTTCATTCATATTTCTGTACTCGTTCTTTCTTATTTTGGCTCGATTACTGCAGCTATGCCCATTTGCCCACTAACCAATGAGATGAACTGCTAATGGCACTCATCTCAATTAAGAACGTACACGTCGCTAAACCAAGTCGGATAAACAATGAAATGAAAGTGTGTTTTTGCATGTCCTGGATCAGAAGTGTATTTTGGCCAACCAAAAGATGAATTTGTTTGCCAACAAGCAAAACCCAGCAGAGGCAGTGACATTGTTAATGATCGCTACTGCAGAGGGGTCAAATATTTATTATAAATGATTTAAAGGGGCATAGAATGGCAACTTTATCCACACCAATGGCACTTGTGGATTGCAACTTTATTTCAGTAAAGTGTTTATAGTGCTGAGGCTGTGGACGTTCACTCAAATAGTGAGCCTAGACAATTTCTATGGTAAATGTCTCATGGTTAATAAGCAGGTAATCAAGTGTGTACTCACTGATAATGCAGTTTATGAGTTGGTCTTCTGTCATACAAGAGTTAAAAAGAGAACCTTAACACCAGTACACAATCACTTCCACCTTGACACCATTCTCAGAATGAAATTCACTTGTTTTGCTCTGCTCTGTGGCACAGTGAAGAATGTGAACGCTTAAATGTGGATCATCAGATTGCAAAACAGGTTTATTCATTAACTACTGTGTGTGGTTGTTAGTGCAGGTATCGAGTCTTAAGAAATGTCTGGTTTTGATCCATGTGTACGTTTTAGAAGACAAGGCTTTCGATTAAATTAATTTAATCTTGTCTTTTTAGAGTTTGCCACACAATGTGTTTAAAACTCTCTCCTCTTTCAGGATTTGCAGTGCGACTGAAAATCCCGCTTGGCCACATTCTAGTTTGTCCTGCATACGTTTTCTTGCAAGGTGTTTGTCTGAGAACATGTCAGAGGCTTGTGGGGTTTTAGAATCAGATTGTTTGAAAAGATCAAGCAAAATGTCATTGGTATTCAAAATTTTTAATAATTTAATTAACGTTAATGGCCATGTTCACTGCTGTGATTCCTGGAAATGTGTTTATAAGGTACTGTTTAGTGGAGAACATTGTCTGTGATAAAAGAACCATTAAAGAGTCCTTTTGGTTTACGTTCAGTCATGAACTGGTTTACCTGAAGCTGTCTATGATGGGTTGATTGCGGAAATTATTTCTCTCTCCAGGACTTCAGGGAGATTGTATTTGCTGAGGAGTAAGAAATTGAAGAAAATCTAGAAGAGTTTCCAAAATGCCTATTCCTCCTCCTCCTCCCCCTCCACCTGGACCTCCACCTCCCCCCACCTTTAGCCAGGTAAGTGTGGAAGATTCAGCTTGGTGCGTCATTGGCTGCCCTTTTTCCTTGTTGATTTTATAAGGTACATTTACTGGCTGAGCTCTGCTGTCCAAACAGAGCAGCATTTATGAACTTCTGTTTTTTCTATTATTCTATGAATTAGAATGTTTATCCTTTGCTCTCTTTTATCTCTGATTGGTTTTATTGTCTGTTTTATCTCTGATCTGGTTTTAAAAAAATCATTCGTGACACAAAGTACTTGCTTTCATGGAAAAAGGTAGAGAACCATTTACAAGTACCTGCCAGTTTTTCTTAAAAGTAGCCCTGTATCTAGTGTTTTATGGTGTTCAATTAATCCTTTAATCTTTTACACCTTCAACCTTTTTATTTATTATTCTCAGGTTAGGTTAAGTAAGTCGAATCTGCCCTAAATTCTAAGTTTTAAATGCTTAGAGCTTGGTCAGAAGACTCCTTTGTGGTCAGTTCTTTCTCTTAAGCTTTTACATTAAAAATCTTTCATCAAAGATTAAAAATCATTTTTAAATCAAAAACTCGATAGTCAGTAATTGCAATTAATTACATTTCTTTTAATTAATCGCTTTTTAAATATATTACAAAACATAATAATCATCATAAAGTAAAATAGTACTCATCCATCGTGGATAAAAATTGGTTGGTTGGTTTCTCAAAGCAAATGTCTTTTCATCGTCTTAAAAGTTTTTTCATCGCTCGGTCGTCCATCATCAGGTGTCTCCTGGCTCTGGGGATGCAGCCGCTCCGCTAGCAAATCCGTCCTCTCTGTGCATGTCTTCATCTTTTATACCCGTTATGACTCATTCCGGTCTCGAACGTTCATTGGCTCGTCTTTCTTGTGTTCTAGGCATGTCCAGCTCGTGTCCAGATCATGGAGTGTTCATGATCACACGCACTACCTCTTTTGCCCACCAGGCAGGCTCAGAGATGCACAGAGTTAACTTTTGGCCTACTTACTTCACCTTTAACCTATATCTGCTTTACGCATGCAGAATGCAACTCAAACGTATCTCTCTTGCAAGCACATCCTCATTTAGTACCGTAATTCATGTAATGTCTTTAAATTAGGCATGAGAATGAAGTTATTAAAAGAAGGAGGATTGCAAATTCTTGAAGTTATACAACACTAGGATGCTTGTGATTTCATTCAGCTCTTTATGTACATTTTTGTTTTAAGACTTCTGCTTGTTTTATTTTACATTCTTTCCGCAGTTATAGGCCTAATAATCCAGAAGTCAGGGTTAAGTTATATACCTAGTGTTTATACTATTGTGTATGTTAGTGTTTAGTAATTGGTCATTTTAATTCATGCAATAGGGAAATTTGACTAAAGAAACGGGAATAAAAACCCTTATTAGGTAATTGGGCTCATGCCAAATGTTATATTATTATTCAGCTGAGAAGTTGTTCCCTCTGTGAGGTGGATGCAATCTGTGCATGTGACCTCTCAAAGAGAATCAGACTGACAGGGCGTTCAGACCAAGCGCTAAACACGCTGACAGAACGCGTCTCCCGCACCTATCTGACCGCTTTCAAACCCGGGGTGCACTCGCGTGAGGACGTCCGCTCCGAGAACGGCGCGGAACTAAACACGAGCTCACCGGAAGAGGCGTGGCGATGACGAGACAGGAGCATACCTTCCATTCCTTTCTCCTCTCCTTCAAAAAGTGTCCCTCAACCCTCTCAACTTCTTCCTGCACTCTCCCTCTGATAAATTATCATGCTTAGCTTTAGCTAACATCAGAACAATATCCATTTATATCAGGTTGATTAATTAAAAATGTGTAACTTACCAGATTGTGCCACCTCAGCACCCACTTAATTCCAAGTAAGGTCATTTTCGCTTCCACATGTATAATAAAACAAGTTATTAATTCTGGCTGACCACAAACTGTGATATTTGTCTCCTCTATTGTTGCTGCGCATGTTCCCACTTCACAGAACAACCATGTGACAACAAGAGCAAGCCCTTAATTGGTAGCCGTGCAAATGAACTTTCGGATGAGTAGAAAATATTCCTACTGCTACGATCAGTCCGGTTTGCCGCACCTTGTCTCTCATGGCATTCGGGTCTTGACCCTTCACGCCGCGGGGTGCCTCATCACGTCTTTACATAGGCTTTACATTGAAATCAGCCGCTTTTCCCAGATCACTCACGTTTGGTGTGTAGGCCTCATAAGCAAGGTCTTGATGCCCTGTCTGTAGGTTTTGGGTCTTTTCCAGGTCATTGCCGCATGTAAGATTGTGTTGTCACCTCAGACCTTCCCTAACTCGTGGGTTGGCACATGGCAATTGTTTTCTTGGTGACTATGACTATGTTGTTCCCTTGAGATCACCGATGAGATACTCCTGAGAAGTTCTAGAGCTTGTTCCTAACTGTGTTTCTGTGGAATTTGGCCTACCCCTGTATATAACTGCACTAGTGTATAATGATGCTTGATGACTGAAAGTAGCATTTTAACTTGAATTGAAGGTGATATTCAATACATTAATTTAATTTTTGCTGGTCGTCATTCAATTGTCAGGCAAACACTACAGCCCCAAAACTAAATCGAGGTGAAGCAAAGGGAAGAGGTGCGTTGCTGTCCGATATCTGCAAAGGTGCCCGATTGAAGAAGACAACAGCTGTCAATGACAGAAGTGCACCTGTTATTGAAAGTAAGCTTGCTTGATTATACTTTGATTTAGAATCTTGTTACACTGTGTTCACAATATTTATATTTTTTGCTAGAATCTGGAGGTCGAGGTGGAGGGGGCAGTGGTGGAGGTGGAGGGGGCAGTGGTGGAGGTGGAGGGGGCAGTGGTGGGGGTGGAGGAGCAGGTCCTGGGTCGATGGCCATGGGAGGGTTATTCAGTGGAGGGGTGCCTAGATTACGGCCAGTCGGAGGTAAGTATCAGTTAAACAGTGAGTTCTGCTTTAAAAGGTTATCATCTGAAACCGTTTTCTTAACTGCTCTCAGACAGCTCTGTGGGCCGCTCAGCCTTACGTCCGCCTGGCTCTCGCCCTGCTGTACCTAGAACACCTTCTGAAGCAGATGGCTCCAGTCGCAGTGATGGCGCTTCTGAACAGCCACGGAATCATCGTCCATCCCTGCCAGATGTCTCCAAACCATCTGGAAAACCCAGCAACTCAGCTCCACCTCCACCCCCTCCGTTTGGGCGTGGTGGCAATCGTGTACCTTCAGCAGGCCATCAGAGTCGAGAGAAACCCCTTCCACCACCACCAGCAAGCAAGGGCCCTCCCCCACCACTGTCGTCTGCTCGTGAAATGCCTCCTAGACACACCCCTCTTTTATCCCGAACATCATCCTCATCCTCCACTTCCTCAAATGCACCCCCGCCCCCTCCTTACCGCCAACCACCATCTGCAAACAGTGACCCAGCACCAGAGTTACCGCAGAGGAGAAACTCACTCAATAAGAAAAGCCATGGAAGTGGTAATGTCCGTAGCCAGGCTCCGCCACCTCCCCCTGCCGCCCAGTCCAACAGGCGGCCCCCACCTCCAACACGGGATCCAGTGGGTCGTAGCTCAGGTAAACATGCCTCAACATGCTCACACCGTTCAACAGTGCTGCTATATAATTAGGGATTGTTATTATTATATTTGATCATTATCATATTAATAGTGATTTTGTGAATACTGATTGTTGCTTGGAAGCGTCACAGTGGCGCAGTGGGTAGCACGGTCATCTCACAGCAAGAAGGTTGCTGGTTCGAGCCTCGGCTGGGTCGTTGGTATTTCTGTGTGGAGTTTGCATGTTCTCCTCGTGATCGCGTGGGTTTTCTCCGGGTGCTCCGGTTTCCCCACAAGAACAAAGACATGCGATATAAGTTAATTGAGTAAGAACGATTGTCCATAGTGTTAAAGTGAGAATGAGTGTGTGTGAATGTTTCCCAGCAATGGGTTGCGGCTGGAAGGGCATCCGCTGTGTAAAACATATGCCAGAGAGTTGGCGGTTCATTCCGTTGTGGCGACCCCGAAAGGGAAGAAAGCCGACATGAAGATAAATTAATGAATGATTGTTGCTTAATTGATTTTATGATTGAAAGCATTCATAATATTCAGTTTTCTAATCACTACTGTTTTCAAAGGACAGTCATGTCCACATAGTTTTGTGAAATCAAATTTTGGAGGCTGTAGCATTTTTAAATTCTATATTAATATATTGAAAAAGTTGGTATTTGCAAGAAATGTTACAGCAGCAGTAATCAGGCATTTGATGTCCTTGGCAGGCATTGTTAATTGTAAGATGTGTTTACTGTTTATTTTATCCATTAAAAGTAACTAATACAACTATATTATTATTATTATTATTAATGTCAATCAAACAAAAAATACTCATTTGCTCATTGTAAATTCAATCATAATTTCAAACAAAATGGTCAAATTATCTATCCAAGCCATTTTAAAAAAGCTATTTGTAGAAATTAAATAAATGTAAATTAGTGATTACTCTGACAGTGACGACCATGATTTGTGTTTTCATTGAGTTTCTTTGAGACAACTTTTCATTGAGTTTTTATTAATTTCCTCGAGTGGTGTGCTGTACTTAAACCACTTCTACACCACCGAAGTTGATTCATTTTTGGGAATTAACGCTTCCTCTGAACTTCTTAAAGCCATGCTTAAAGATGTCATGTGATGAGAACTGACCCATGTTCATTGATTCGGAGGTCCACAAAGTAAGTTTTAATACATTATATATACATCTTTCCCAAAATTCTAAACCTGAACTCACTACAACAGTCAATTTTGTTGAACGCATTTTGTGAGCCAGTCCGTGCCCTACACAGACTGTTGGGTCAGAGTTTCAGCATTGAAAATCAAATCATAAATAAATGATGGAAATCTCTTGTGGAGTAACCCTGTACACGGATCACAATACGATAGGGGCGTTATTATGTGCCTGAAATCGTTATGTGCAGCACAAATTTTACAGATACAGGTTATACAAATTCATGAATGTACTGCACAAGTAACTTGATGAATTTCAAAAGACACTGTGAAAGCAGCTATACGCAATCAATCAATTTAATTTAAGTGGGCTGCGAACACTTGGGCAAAGAAGATAATGTTGAATGTATAACATACCAATGCACCTCAAAAATAATATTAAGATTTTTTGTTATGTTTCAGATCAAGGTAACTTTTGAAATACCAGAATTATCAGAGAAATCTCAACAGATAGGGTTATCAAAGCTCTGAATGGATGTTTGAATGCCATGCTTAGTTCTTTTAAACATATGTTGGTATGAACTTTGTTTAAAAAAAAATATCTAAAGTTTGCCTGGCCTAGCCTTTACATCTCGTATGAACCGATATAAATTGTGATGTTTCCTCAGCTCCTCAGATTCCACCTCCCTCTCGTAACGGTGTTCGAGAAACCCCGCCACCTCCACCCCCGTACCGCAGTGGGCCACAGACGTCATCTGAAGCCCCTAGTCGTGTGAAGACCCCCAATCTGTCCTCTATAGGGCGCCAGTCTTCAGGCCATGCCCCTCCTCCTCCTCCACATCGCAATGGCCACTCCTCTTCTGGCTCCAGGTCTTTCACTGGTCAGTGTCTGCAGGATTCTAAAACCTTTCTTTTCTCACAGTTATGGATTTGTTTTTTTTTGGAAGTGTTAATGGATCAAATCATCTGATTGTAAGCTGCTTTGCTGTCAGCTTCTGTAGTTTGCTGTGCGTCAATCCATCAAAATAATGCTTTAGTCAAATGAGCTCTGGCTAATTCAAATATGTGTCTGTTATTTCCTCTTCACTGCTGACAACAAAAGCTACCCAGGCTCATATCAGGCCTCATGAAACAGAAATGTATTTAAGGCTGGACACTGAATTAGAATGAAAAGCATAAAATTTTTTGGACTGAATCAGTCACCACTTGCTGGAGGTGACGGACTACAAGCTTGATTAGACTAGGGCATATAGATTAAAATAATTGTATTTGAAACATAATTTCTCACCACTGAAAAAGATTCTACTTCCAAGGCATCCTGTTTGACCGCGAACACAGTGAAAATAGTGTGAATTAATTCAAGCTTGAAGAACACGTAACAATGTGTTTGGAATGCAGATTGAGTCACTACGAGTAGCTGTGTTTATTCTGTAATTTTTTATCATTTTCTCTCTCTCAGTTTAAGCTAACCGTTTTGGATGTGATCTGTAGCATGTAGCAAGTTACTGAGGCTTTAATGCTAGCGATCCTTCAGCATTCTAGATGTGTACAACCTCATTTGAGAGATTTTTTAATCATTAATGTGAAATGTGAAAGTGACCAGATGGTCAGATATGGAGTGACCTGGAATTACCTGGAATTAGTGCTCTGCTTGTAACCCATCCCAGTGTACACATACACACAGCAGTGAACAAACACACCGTGAGCACTCACCCGGAGCAGTGGGAGCCATGGCTGCGGGGCCCGGGGAGCAGTCGGGGAACTGGTGCTCGAGGGCTCCTCAGCTGTGATTGTTGAAGATGAGAGAGCAAGTGTTCCATCACTCACACCAACTTCAACTCGGTGGATCTGGGGATCGAACCTGCGACCTTCAGATCAAAAGTCGATCTCCTTATCTACTGGACCACAACTGTCCAACACAATGTGCGACAACAACACACCCCACCAGTCACACACATCCACCAAACACACTCCACCAGTCTCACACATCCACCAAACACAACCCCACCAGTCACACACATCCACCAAACACACCCCACCAGTCTCACACATCCACCAAACACACCCCACCAGTCACACACATCCACCAAACACACCCCACCAGTCACACACATCCACCAAACACACCCCACCAGTCTCACACATCCACCAAACACACCCCCACCAGTCACACACATCCACCAAACACCCCCACCAGTCTCACACATCCACCAAACACACCCCACCGTCTCACACATCCACCAAACACACCCCACCAGTCTCACACATCCACCAAACACACCCCACCAGTCTCACACATCCACCAAACACACCCCACCAGTCTCACACATCCACCAAACACCACCCCACCAGTCTCACACATCCACCAAACACACCCCACAGTCTCACACATCCACCAAACACACCCCACCAGTCTCACACATCCACCAAACACACCCCACCAGTCTCACACATCCACCAAACACACCCCACCAGTCTCACACATCCACCAAACACACCCCACCAGTCTCACGCATCCACCAAACACACACCACCAGTCTCACGCATCCACCAAACATACTCCACCAGTCACACGCATCCACCAAACTCCCCCCACCAGTCTCACGCATCCACCAAACACACCCCACCCAGTCTCACGCATCAACCCAAACACACTCCACCAGTCACACGCATCCACCAAACACCCCCCACCAGTCAGACGCATCCACCCAAACACACTCCACCAGTCACACGCATCCACCAAACACCCCCCCACCAGTCACACGCATCCACCAACACCCCCCACCAGTCACACGCATTCACCAAACACCCCCCCACCAGTCACACGCATCCACCAAACACCCCCCACCAGTCACACGCATCCACCAAACACCCCCCACCAGTCACACGCATCCACCAAACACCCCCCACCAGTCACACGCATCCACCAAACACCCCCCACCAGTCACACGCATCCACCAAACACCCCCCACCAGTCACACGCATCCACCAAACACCCCCCCACCAGTCACACGCATCCACCAAACACCCCCCCACCAGTCACACGCATCCACCAAACACCCCCCACCAGTCACACGCATCCACCAAACACCCCCCACCAGTCACACGCATCCACCAAACACCCCCCACCAGTCACACGCATCCACCAAACACACCCCACCAGTCACACACATCCACCAGTCTCACGCATCCACCAAACACACCCCACCAGTCTCACGCATCCACCAAACACACCCCACCAGTCACACGCATCCACCAAACACCCCCCACCAGTCACACGCATCCACCAAACACCCCCCACCAGTCAGACTCATCCACCAAACACACTCCACCAGTCAGACTCATCCACCAAACACACTCCACCAGTCAGACTCATCCACCAAACACCCCCCACCAGTCACACGCATCCACCAGTCACACCCATCCACCAGTCACACGCATCCACCAAACACACCCCACCAGTCACACACATCCACCAGCCACCCGCATCCACCAAACACACCCCACCAGTCTCACGCATCCACCAAACACACCCCACCAGTCTCACGCATCCACCAAACACACCCCACCAGTCTCACGCATCCACCAAACACACCCCACCTGTCTCACGCATCCACCAAACACACTCCACCAGTCACACGCATCCACCAAACACCCCCCACCAGTCACACGCATCCACCAAACACCCCCCACCAGTCACACGCATCCACCAAACACACCCCACCAGTCACACGCATCCACCAAACACACCCCACCAGTCACACGCGTCCGCCAAACACACCCCACCAGTCACACGCGTCCGCGAAACACACCCCACCAGTCACACGCGTCCGCCAAACACCCCCCACCAGTCACACGCGTCCACCAAACACACCCCACCAGTCACACGCGTCCACCAAACACACCCCACCAGTCACACTCATCCATACTGGGCAATGAAGGTTGAAGTGGCTTGCCCATGGCCACAACGCAGAATGACACACTGACTCTCATCTGGTTTAAAGTTCCAGGATCCCTATCTGCTGTGTGTGTCCTCATTTTTGTTAAACCCTGAAGATCAGCCTCCCACTCCATCACCAGCTTTAGTATGGAAGAAACTGACTGATCGTGTGTGTTCCTGCTTGGGCTTCAATTATAACCCTCTACTTCTAATTTATTTTCAGATGACTTTGAGTCCAAGTACGACTTTCACCCTATAGAAGACCTACCTCCACCTGAGGAATACAAACACTTCCACAAGACCTACCCCAGCCAAACCAACAGAGGTACCCCGACACTCTTAACAGCACCCAGAGATTCTGCTCATTTACAGTTTACCCCATCTCATTCCATCCTCACATTTCTGTTGCTTTTAGTAAGAGGTGCTCCGCCGCTTCCACCTCCCGTTCCAGGGAGATGAACGCAATTCAGTGATGAGAAGGACCAGAAAGAAAAGACACATCAGTTCACCCATCTGCGCATGCAGTATTTGCTCGTTTACTGTACATCACAGCTGTGCTACAGCCTCAACTGTGACATCATCTCAAGAGGACTTTTAGAAGCTTCAAGCCACTCCAGAATGCTGTACCACTCGATCTAAGAACACTGTGCAATATTTCCTGTGCTGCCCAGAAAATGCACCTTCTGATAAAAAAAGATGGCAGTGGGATCCGTGGTGATTCTGAAGCTAGATGTGCGCATCCCAGGCGGTTGAGAATGTGTAGCACTTGAATAGATATAATGCATATCAGACACGATGTCTGTATTTCTGTAGGCAGTCAGGTCCTGTCGCTGTTTCTTCCTTTTCTTAATCGCTAGGCATACAACTGATCTTCTGCTTTAGTATTTACTCATGGACCATGAATCAACTTTTCTTGTGGGGGCCAAACTTCTGTGATTTTGCTGATCACATTAAATAATATAATTCATAACAAATACAGATTCAGAGTTTTGGCTCCTGCTTTAAAGTCAATGGACCAAATATAAAAGAGTGCCACCTTCTGGTGTTTTTGTGCCTTAATTTTCCCGACTATCAATGAATGCTTCAGGTTTTTTTTTTTATCAAAGTTGAATTTCAGGAATTACCTATAGTAGTTTTTGTATGAATCGTTACTTGTGCTATTTTCACCTTCCTTAATTTTGTTTCAATTGTCTTTTGTCATAAAGTGACCAAGTATGTTATTTGTTTGATTGGTGGCATTTGCTGATCTGTCATTCTAAACAATTTATGTTCTTCCAAAGGGACTTCAATCGAATTTTGAAATAAAAATTGGTCATGGGAAGTGTATGTCACCAGCTTCATCCTACTGTCATGATGGAAAACTATTGGCACCATGTATGTATATATATATATATATATGTATATATATATATATATATATATGTATGTATATATGTATATATATATATATATATATATATGTGTGTGTGTGTGTGTATAGATCAGTTATGTTAAAATTAAAACTTAAGATCCATCGATGAACAGTTCTCCGGACAGCACCTGAAAAAAACAAAACAAAAACCAAACAAAGACAAAACATAAATTAACAAATGAAAAACAATGATTAGAAATATGTAACAGAAAACAAACAGGTGATCAGCATCAGCTGCAGGATGAGAAATAAAAGATGAGGAGAGGTTAGAGAGGAACATTGTACCACATTGTTTTTCAACAGGTTCTATGTTTATAGCGCTATTTAAAACATGATTAGATATAAATTTTCTTTTTTACACACATCAAAGGTGAAATATACAATGAAATTAATCCATTAACCCAGTAATAATAATAATAATGCCTTAGATTTATATAGAGCTTTATTTATAGACACTTTAAATAAAATAAAAATGAAAAAGAACACAAGCATATATATCATTTAGCCTGAATAAAACATTAACATTGCGAATGAATGGCTGTATAAACATGCAATATAACAATAACATTTGATTAATTATTATAACTCTTATTTACAATAACATCAAAAATAGTGTAAAGAAACATGTAAAACATGATTATCAGAGGTGCATGTGTTTTTGCCACCAGTAGAGAAGGAGTTCGCAGCTGTTTGTACGGAGAGTCAGAATGCTCAAAAAGGTTCAGGCTGTTTTATTTTCTATTCACCTAAAATGTTAACTCCAATGCGTGAAAACACTGCTGCGAATATTGCTAGATCGTTTTATTCTTTTATAGAGAAAACAAAAAACATTCCAAATCGTGTGTGATTATTTCAACCGGAAATACAATAAATCTGAATTAAATGTGGATAACGTTAGAGCAGATAAAATGGTTCAGTACAAGTCATCGTTCTCAGGAACAATTTGACAATATTAGCACACGAGTGGATCATTTTTCTATTTATACGAGCTCCACAGTATAGTTTTTTTACTTGCATTTTAAATATTAATTGGTTTAAATGTTCATTTTAACCTAATCAAAATGGGTTCAAGTGTTTTAGCATGAATTAATGACTGTTTTTTGACGGAGCTGCTCAGCCGAGGAAAGATAAAAGTCCCTCATTAAAATATTTACCGGGAATTTTTTTCCGCCAAAAATAACAAAGCAAACGCCTTTTAGGATCAAGCGTCTGAACGGGGAGTTTTGAATCCGATTGGCTCTTCATAGCGTGGTGTCTTCGTGAGCCAATGAAATGCGTTGTCGTCACGCGTTGAGTCAGCTGGCAACTTCCTGCAACTCATTTGGCGCTAGTTTCCCTTCACTGGAGTCGTGAAACAGCAGATAACAGAATCGTTATCAGAAAGCGAGGAAGCTTTTATTCGGAATTAAACAGCAAAATTGGTTGCCATCTAACCCAGGTAAGATGTTTAGAAAGTATAATCTATATTTGTTTACCGATGTTTTAAAGGCAACAGGTCTAAACTAGTCTTTCCGTGTTGGGCTGCTTTTAACAACTTGGCGCCAAACTTAACGTTAACCCAGAACAACCGCATTGTTTTCGAGAAGATTTAACTTTAATTAGCTGTATGTTAAAAGAAGGAAATAACTTAACGTTATTCGTTTACGATTCCAATTATATACATCGTTATTGAAATGTAGCTTGCATGACTTTTCCGGTTCCAAACGGTGGTTTTTGGACTTTTACGTTCTTAAGAGAAACTTAACGTACGTTGTGTTTTAACCTTTGTGGGATATTCCCGTTTTAAAAGCAATCAAAAATAAAAAAAATACTACATAACACATTAAAATATATGAATGATCTCAAATTCAAACACTATAATGAACATATCTTGAATTATTGCAACCAGTCCCTGTTAGAAAAGAAAATACACATTTTTATTCTTGTAAAAATTAGAAACGGGTCAATTTCCCTCGAAGGCCACACAAGGGTTAAATTGAAATAGTGAGGTACAACACGAATGGTGTTTCTGGGCTGTTCTATTACTATTCTACATTAGGTTCACTCTGTATCGTGTTAAAGTTATCGTGTGAAGTTATCACTATAAAGCTAACGAATTATTTTCTTATGCTGGAGTTGTCACAAAACAACGTCTATTTGTTGAATTCCTCATGTTTTGTGTGTCCTCAGACTAAGTTAATTGTCATTGGCACTCTATTGCTCTCCAAATTTTGGGGGTTCATCCTGTTGATCAGGGGTGCCAACACTTTAGTCACGTTTAAATCCAGGCTAAAGACTCTCCTGTTTAGTTGCGCTTTTGTCGACTGAGCACCAACGTCCAACAACTATTTTAACTCTGCACTTCACCATCTTAATCTTTGTTTTAATCAATGTTTTTACATTTTCAGGTTTTAATCACTTTGATTTTAAATGACTTTTTTTATACTTGATTTTATTAAATGTTCTTTCACAAAGCACTTTGAATTACCCTGTGCACGAAATGTGCTACACAAATAAACTTGCCTTGTTGGTTGGTAACGTCTGTGTCCTTTTCTCTCGTGTAGAGGTAGAATGGCCAGCACCCGCTCCCAGAACCAGCCTACCATTAGCTTCCCCAGGAGGAAGTCCTCGAGACCGGGCCTCGAGTCCAAAGCTTCCCCTGAGAGCGCTTCTCATCCGCCCCCTGGAGGTGCTCCTCGGACCCCGAAGGCCGAGAGGCTTCCTCTGAGCCCCCGCAAGAGGACCGGTGTGTGTTTGCACTGCCTACGAGTTTTCTGTTCTTGGGGAAAATGTGTTCTGTAACACGTTTGCTTTTCAGGTTATGAAAACGACTGTAACCTGCCTGCCACACTGCTTGGGTCTCCACCGAAGCAGCGCTGCTCTCCTCTGTCCTCCCCTCGAAAGCTGTCCTTCAGTGAGAACATCCCAGTCTTCTCCTCGCCTCTCCAACACTCTCCATCATCACAGCGCTTTTCTGTCTCTCCGAAATCTCGGCCGTCTCCCAAAAAGCATCCCGAGAGCCCTCGCGCCAAGCTGACCTTGAGGCCAGAAGGAATGGTCCCTGATGCGAGGCTTTTCTCCGTGAAGCGTAAGTTTTCTCTGGTGTTCAGTGTGTGTGATACTGGCACACAGTCCAGACGCTACATTTTTAAAATTGGTTTATTGTTCAATATGTTTAAGAGCTTGGTGACTAATCAAATAGCTTAAATCTATATTGGAAGAATACTCTTATAATTAATGCAATCCGTTGTGCGTCCCTATTTTCTACTTTGACTAGCCTCGCTGTGAGGATGTGTGTTAACTCGATTAATGGCTGATTCTTTTTAATGAAGCGCGCAGCACCTCTCTGGCTGATCGATGAGGATGCGCCATCTGTTAGCAGTTACATTTAGAAAGAAAAAAAGGGTCATAATGCTCAATTAGGATTTAAGAATTTTTTAAAGGGGTTGTTCACTAATAAACAAAGTAAGACAAACACTTGCTAAGCACTAACAGCTTAATATAGCCAAGTTATATATATACCGTTTCAGATAAGTTCTTTCAGAAAGGTTTTCAGAACCTGTAAAAATAGCCCACATATCAAACGTTAGGTATTTATTTATATTTAGTCTTTAACACTTATTACACTACACAATTAAAAATGTACTTATAAAATGAGTTCATGAGATTCGTATACCACAAACATTTAAACATATTTAACCATGCTTTTGTTTATTGAAGTCATCTGGGTTTTTTTTTTTAGACTTTCAGCTCATCTTAGCTTTCTCTAAACACGATATGATGATCTTCTGATGTTTTCGCAGAAATAATAATAATAATAATAGCCTGCTGTGGTAAACTTGCGTGCTTTAATTTAAAACAAACCCGTTTTAGACAGCATCGTTTCGAATCACACCCTGTACTGCTGTCACCACTCTCTTCATTCCGCCGCTCTTTTTTTTCTTTTGCGAACGAGTGTGTGTGTGTGTCTTTATAGGTTAAGAAAGAAGTCCATCAATGAGCGATCAATCACGATCAGTCGATCAATAGCAAGAGTGTCCGGCATCAAATTCGTCTTCTAGTTGATAACATTATTGAACTGCGTCAACAGGAAGTGTTAGGTTGCAGGAACATGGCAGGCAAACATGATTTAGCTCTTTTTTTTTTATGTAAATTAAAATAAAAATGTGGAAGTTTTAATCTTTGCATGTGGTCAAAGCATGAGTTGAGTGAGCTTTTTTTTTTTTCAACCAAAGCGACTTTTGAGCTCGTATAAATAGAAAAATGATCCACTCGTGTGCTAATATTGTCAAATTGTTGCTGAGAACGATGACTTGTACTGAACCATTTTATCTGCTAAATCTAACAGATGCGTATCAGTCACTTTTGTGGCTCTAACGTTATCCACATTTAATTCAGATTTATTGTATTTCCGGTTGAAATAATCACATTTATTATTTGTGGAATCATGTTTTTTTTTTTTCTTTGTAAAAGAATAAAACGATCTATTAATATTCGCTAGTGTTTTCATGCATTGGAGTTAACATTTTAGGCTAATAAATCCATAAAATATTGATACATTACTCTTTACCCATGTTGGACAAGCCTTCTAATATATAGTGAAATATTGTATTTGAAATAAAAAAAAGTTATTGGTTGTGATCTGGTTTCGGACCTTTGCTTCCAGACTCGGGTTATCAGAGCATAAAGCAGGCTCTTCACACCGCTCTTCCTGAACGCCTTCTGTCCCGCGAGGCAGAGCGAGCTGCCATCGTCTCCTTTCTGAAGGATCACGTGGTGGCAGACACCCGCTCCAGCCTCTACATCTCCGGTGCTCCTGGAACAGGAAAGACTGCATGCTTGAACTGCATCCTGCAGGAACAGAATGTGAGTTCGATGTAAAGCTCAGAGTTCCCTCTCTGGCTCCACTCAGAGGAGACTTTGAATACTTTTGAATTTCTTTTCTAGATCTCTAGAAATCTGTCTAACTGGGTGCCTTCATTGTTGTGTTTGAGGTTTTAAAAGTGCTTGGTTTTATTGATATTTTCCAAATGGTTAGCTTGGAAGATAAACTATGGAACAAACTTAACAAAGGAAAGCCTATAATTACGATGCACTGCCTCATTCATGTTTAAACCTCTAGTAAGCAAGATGTTCCTCTGAGGCAGTGGTTCTCAAATAGTGAGGCTCCGTCGGGGGGGGGGGGGGGGCATTTGACCTTGAGGAACAGGCTTTTTTATTTTTTTTACTGTTCTAGAATAAAGTGCAATACCACTCCACTACTTTAGGGGGCAGTGGTGCGCATTGGCAGAGTATGAACTGTAGACACAAAGTGTAGAAGAGATAAAGAGATGAACGAAAGCTAAGACGAGGAAATATGACGACGCGTATGTAGCGCTTGGCTTCACTGTGACTACGGTGGGAGAAGAGGAGAGACAGGTGTGCTTACTGAGTCTAAAAACAGCAGGAAGCCAAATAAATTAAGGCGTCACATAAAGACATTACGCCCCAATCACGCTGAAAAGCCGCTTGAGTTTTTTCAGCAAAAACGTAACAAATATTAGCAGCAATCACGATCAGTCAAACAATGTTTATAGTTTTATTAAGGATTTAATGTTTTTTTTACACGTCAGATGCACCTTTAAATCTTTTCTGCTACAGTTAATAAAGCTATTCTTTGTTGTAAGTTGGTCCTTATTTCTTTTTTTCTCTTAAACGTTAAAAGGATACAGTGTTATGCAGAGGTGAACTTATAACAAATTTAAAGACAAATATTACTATGTGCGGGGGGCATGAGATGTTTTTTTTTCATCCTAAGGGAGCAAGACAGAAAATACTTGAGAAACACTGCTCTGAGGAGACCTTGTTCGATGGTTGGTGTTGTTTTCACAGGTTCTGTTGAAGGCCGTTGAGGTGGTGGTCATCAACTGTATGAATTTGCGCAGCTCACATGCCATCTTTCCTTTTCTGGGTGAGAGGCTGGGAATTCCCAGAGGAAACAGCGAGGCACGCCTGCAGAAGCTCCTCACTAGCTCTGGACCCGCTGTGTAAGTGCTGCAGATGAATCAAAAGATCAAAGAGCTCCTGCTGGTTTCTGCTGAAGTTTATGGCTTTGTTCTTACACTTCAGCCTGTTGGTGCTGGATGAGCTGGACCAGTTAGATAGCAAGTCCCAAGAAGTTCTCTACACCATATTTGAGTGGCCTTACCTGCCCAAGTCCCGTGTTAGCCTTATCGGTAAGAGTGTTAAACCAAAGTTACTCTTCTGGTCAGGTCTTCTCCTGGCTGATGAATGTGAATGTTCAGGTATCGCCAACGCCTTGGACTTGACGGACCGGATTCTGCCTAGACTGCAGGCTAAGCCACACTGTCGACCCAAACTGCTCAACTTTCCTCCCTACAGCCGCGAGGAGCTTGGTGCTATCGTCCAGGCCAGGCTGGCTCAGGTTTGTCTCCTCTTCTGCTGTGCGCCAGTGTTTGATTTTGTGAAGGGGGTGCTGATGCATTTATCTTCTCCAGACATCAGCCGAAGCCGTGTTTGATACAGCAGCCGTTCAGTTCTGTGCAAGAAAAGTCTCTGCCGTGTCGGGGGATGCTCGAAAAGCTTTAGACATCTGCAGGTAGGGAGAGCTGCCGAAAGCTTTAAATGGCTGGATGGCTTGTGATTCCTCTCATACGTCTCTGCTCATCCTTCAGGAGAGCTGTGGAGATCATAGAAGCAGAGCACCGGTCTAAAACCGCATCGGAAACCACAGCCAGCCCTAAAGGTAACATTTCTTTAAAACTCGACCGTGGAAAAATATTGGAGTGATAAAGCTCAGGAGTGGCTTAGTTTATTCCAGTGGTTCTCAAATAGTGCAGGCTCCGTCAAGAGGGCGCGTTTGACATCAGGGAACATGCTTTTTTGTTTTTACATTTTTTTAATTTTTTACTGTTCTAGAATAAAGTGCAGTAGCACTCCACTACATTAGGGGGCAGTGGCGCTCTCATTGGCAGAGTATGAAGTGTAGACACAAAGTGTAGAAGACAGACGGAGAGAGAAGGATATAAAGAGACAAACCAAAGTCTCCTGAAAGCTAAGACGAGGAAATATGACGCGTTATATAAAATATATAAAATAATTGAGAAACACTGGGTTATTTGCTGAGGTGTTCCACTTTAAACTTTTTTTTTAATGTTTAACAATACTTAGAAACAAGAGAAACTTGGGGTGGAGAGGGGGTTACTTTTAGTGGAGATATAAAATTGTATATTACTTTTATCAGATATTGTTTTAAATGATTGCTACACACATCAGTGGGTGGAAAACCTCACACACACACACACAATTTAAAAAGAATCTATAGCTGTTATTTCCCCAGTGTGTTTGCACTATTCCACCTTTCAAATGTATTACCTGGCGTCTTTCACCAACGTCCTGCATGGACCTCCTCTTTCAGGCTATCGCGTGAGTGTCCCTCAGGTGGCGCAGGTCTTGTCTGAGGTGTACGGGGACCGCATGGTGTCCAGCAGTTCAGATGCTGAAAGCTTCCCTTTACAGCAGAAGCTTCTGGTCTGCTGTCTGCTTCTGATCATCCGCAGTGGCAAGAGCAAAGAGGTTCAGTTGGGCAAGGTCAGAGATGTTCGATTCACTTTCCAGACACTGGTGGCTCCGGGTCTCACTCTGCTTCTGCGCTCCCTGCAGCTCTGTGAGACGTACAGCAAGCTCTGTAAGCAGAGGCATGTCAGCAGCGTCGGCCAGAGCGAGTGTTTGTCTCTCTGCAGTTTGCTGGAGAGCAGAGGCATCTTCACACTCAAAAAGACAAAGGAGTCTCGGATGACTAAAGTAAGAGCAGTTTTCATTATGTAGAGTGTTTTCGAGGTGGAGAACATGTTTGACAGTACGAATCAGTCACGATCATTTGATTTGATCACAAGAAGAAAGATGGTTGTCCTCTCTCGTGCTCAGAGAGCGAGCGAGAACGTGAGTTGAGGTGCAGACTTTACTCGGGTAACGGTGTATTGCAGCAAAGCACTGTTACTGGAGTAACGTGGAAGCTGTTACGGTTCCTGAATGATTGCTTTCACACACCCGGCGTGTGTGAAAGCAACCATAACCGCTTCCAGACATAACGTTAGTCTCGGAAAACGTTTCAGCAGTTCAGCGTATATTTCTGATAATGAGACAAACTGAACCACTCGCTTCACAGCATCAGAGACTTCGGCTCAGCCGCTCTCGTGATTTATTTTTCTTGTTGTTTGCATTATGTGATGTGTTTTATTGAGCTGTTTACATGTTACTTTTTTGCTTTGCTTCTTAATAAAAAGTTAGATCTACATTTGCTAGATGAAATCCGAAAGCTTTGAAGCTCAACATCTCAAACACTGAATTCAAAAGAGGTGAAATGCTACCAAACATTTATAAAACATTCCTAAAGATCACTGAAAACAGATGTGATGAAAATATAGTTATGCATTACGAGACAAAACAATACAAGCATTTTTTTTGTAACTATTATTATATAATTTTTAATTAATGCAGGCTTTGATAAATCTTAGCCAATGTTGGGGATTTTGTCATTTTACATAAATCATTTTATAGTCAATTTTAACTTGTTTTCTTACATTCAACATTGCTTCGTGTGGTGTTCAATATGATAGTTAAAGTTCCACATTCAAATACACACTCAAAAATGTAATTTTCAGTATGTATTAGTACAAAATGTGTGTATTTAAGTTTGCATATCATATAGAATTTGATACATCTCTGTAAGGTTTCCATTTTAGAAAATTTCCAAGACAAAATGTAGAAATTCCGCCCCTTTGCAACCCTAGGAACCATTAACAAAACCACTTCCAGAGGAAGAGATGGGTTAGACATGTGGCTCAAGAGGAAGAGGAAGTTGCCTGCGCTGTACGTGATGCAATAACAGACTCGTTTGTTAATTCTTCATAAAAAGAATATGGCAGGAATGAATATTTCATCTTCCGAATTGCGTGATAAAATGTGCAAATATGGAGGCGGTGATGAGAACATTTGCAAAACAGCGTTTACTGCATGCCGCAGTTTTGAGGCTAACATTCCGTTTCCTGCTGGACGCCGACCATGTGCTTCTGGTGACAAAAATATGTGAATATAAAACGGCAGGGTTTGTGAGTGGAAGCAATCGTTCTCAGAAGTTGAATCGATAAGACGTTCCCAGCCTGAAAGATCCATGAACAAACAACCTAACCAGGGTCCCGTGCCTCATAACTGCTCGTTAGAACGGGGCTATTTACATTTCTCTTTCTCTGGTAGGGTTTTGAAGGTTAGGGGACATGATTGGTAGATTGCTCATTTCCAGCTTCAAATCAATCTGCAGGTTAGTGCTGTATTCTGTTGAGCTAAACATTAACCCTGTGTTTGCTGGTTCTAGATCTCCCTGAAGATCGAGGAGCGGAACGTGGAGAATGCTTTGAAAGACAGAACTCTCCTCGGCAGCATTCTAGCAGCTGGCCTTCCGTAACATCCAAGATTTTAAGCATTATTTATATATATCTACACACACACACACACACACACACACATTTTTGATGTTTATATCTATTTAAAGATGAATCTTTCTGACGGAGTTGTTGTGTGACCATTACAATTGTGTCAGACATGGTCACACTTGTTTTTTTTTAGTTTTTTTTTTTTCGTTGATTATGGAGTCTGCTCTGGTGTCAGAAGGGTGTACACTTTAAATAAAGCGGAATGTTTTAAACTCGATATGTGAGTTTGATAGTTCTTTACATAAAAACACACTACTAAGTATTTAGTGTAAATAAAAACAGGTAAATAAATGACAACGATGTACTGTGAAGCTGTTGGTAAAACTTTCCTAGAATCTTTTCTGAGTGCTATAGACAGCAGCCGTGGCGCTCTTCATAACTGCTGTTGATATAAAAGGAGAGCAGTGTAAAATGATTGAAAATGAGGACATAATGTACAGGTGCTAGAATGTTTGGTTTTGATATGTCATCATCCTCTTACGGCGGAGACAAGTGTAAGATCCCTTGCACAGCTGATCGAAGGTGTAAGAGAAAGAGAGTCTCCCATTGTTGCAGAAATGATCACTCTCCACAGAGCCTTCCTCTCAGCAGCGGTGGAGATTTCATGGCACACAGTGATGCAGGTGCTGAGGACCTTCTCCACATCCACACTGTGCAGTGGTAGAGGGTCCTCAAGACTGAGATCTCAAATCCAGCTGGTTGCAAGTTCTTGAAATGAAGACATTGATACATCGTTTTGACCGGTCAGGTACAGTTGGCACTCCAGGTGATGTTTTTAGATATAATCCCTGAAAGAGAAGACATCTTCCACAGCTGCTCCTCTTTTAAAGTGGACTACCACCTCCTTGGTCTTTTTCACCTTGATACAGAAATTGTTGTTCTGCATTGGTTTATAATAATTTAATTCAATTTAAATACGCTGTTCTAGACACTCAAAGACACTTTACAATTATCAGATCATTATTCATTCACTCCACATTCACTCTCTGCTGGTGATAAGCTACCTTGGTAGCACTCAGCTGCTCTGGGGCAATCTGACAGAATGTGGCTGCCATTCTGCGCCTACGGCCTCCTGACCACCACCAAACACACCCCACCAGTCACACACATCCACCAAACACACTCCACCAGTCACACACATCCACCAAACACACTCCACCAGTCACACACATCCACCAAACACACATCCACCAAACACACCCCACCAGTCTCACACATCCACCAAACACACCCCACCAGTCTCACACATCCACCAAACACACTCCACCAGTCTCACACATCCACCAAACACACCCCACCAGTCTCACACATCCACCAAACACACCCCACCAGTCACACACATCCACCAAACACACTCCACCAGTCACACACATCCACCAAAACACACCCCACCAGTCTCACACATCCACCAAACACACTCCACCAGTCTCACACATCCACCAAACACACTCCACCAGTCTCACACATCCACCAAACACACCCCACCAGTCTCACACATCCACCAAACACACCCCACCTAGTCTCACACATCCGCCAAACACACCCCACCAGTCTCACACATCCACCAAACACACCCCACCAGTCTCACACATCCGCCAAACACACCCCACCAGTCTCACACATCCGCCAAACACACCCCACCAGTCTCACACATCCGCCAAACACACCCCACCAGTCACTCACGTCCGCCAAACACACCCCACCAGTCACTCACATCCGCCGAACACACCCCACCAGTCACTCACATCCACCGAACACACCCCACCAGTCACTCACATCCGCAGAACACACCCCACCAGTCACTCACATCCGCAGAACACACCCCACCAGTCACTCACATCCGCAGAACACACCCCACCAGTCACTCACATCCGCAGAACACACCCCACCAGTCTCACACATCCGCCGAACACACCCCACCTAGTCTCACACATCCGCCAAACACACCCCACCTAGTCTCACACATCCGCCAAACACACCCCACCTAGTCTCACACATCCGCCAAACACACCCCACCTAGTCTCACACATCCGCCAAACACACCCCACCAGTCTTACACATCCACCAAACTCACCCCACCAGTCACACACATCCACCAAACACACCCCACCAGTCACACACATCCACCAAACACACCCCACCATTTACTCACATCCGCCAAACACACCCCACCTAGTCTCACACATCCGCCAAACACACCCCACCAGTCTCACACATCCGCCAAACACACCCCACCAGTCACTCACATCCGCCAAACACACCCCACCAGTCACACACATCCGCCAAACACACTCCACCAGTCACACACATCCACCAAACACACCCCACCAGTCACACACAGAATGGCCAGAATCACCAACCTTCAAATTCCAGAACTACGAACACCACCACTGCACCATCTTTCCGCCCCGTTATGGAAATCATGAATGTGCAAATACTTAGCAGAGGTGCAGGTTAACATGTAAAGAAAGATGATTAAATCAATTATGACTGATTATAGATGCTGTAAATAATTGTCAATTTTATTATTATTATTACTATTAACCACTTCATAATCTGAGTATAACAACCGTAAAAAAAAATTTTAATTTGAGTTATTAAAATAGAGATGTTTTATTTGGAATCCTTGTCATTTATCATGCATCCTGTAGGTGATGCTGATCACTTGTGTGTTATTTGTGCTACCTTGTTCTAACCGTTTTTTTTTTAACGGTTTGATCTGGCCATCCGTTCATTGATGGATTGTCATGTTGTATAGTCAATATGCTGGAGAGGTGATTAGCACCAAACTCTAGTAGAGGCTCCCTCCCTTCTTTTCTTTGCATTTATTTTTACTCCAGGTACCACAAAACAAATGTATCTAGCTGAGATAGACAATCAAGACCAAGAAAAACTTCAGGATACAATATATAACATATTTCTAAATGTTTGTAAAGACGAACATTTCTCCACTGTTTCATCCTACACCAGCACGCCTCAGTGCAAGCCATCTCTGCATTAGATCTCCATTGATGTGAAGTGAGTATGGTTTAAGTGTTTGGGATGGTTGATGAGTCTATCAAGTTATCTTGTGGAGCATCCATAAGATCTGAGAAACTTGTTTTACCTTGAAAAATAATGAGTCAAGGTTTCCTGAGAATGAGCTTAGAACACAGCAGCAACTCTGTGGCAATCCCACATCCCCAAAAAACACTCACTCACTTCCGTATTAATACTTTTAATTATAAAAAAAAAAATCCACAAACTTCATAGTCAGAACTTTGCTCATCAAAGCAAAAGCAGTGTAAGAGAAGCTTTTAGAAAGCACTTTCATATTAAATGGCAGATCTATCTCAGCAAACAGATTATATTGAATACAGTCAAGTAGAACAATGGGATAATTACAACAATCAAAAATATTAAACTCAATTTAGAAAAATCCCAGGAAATTTCAAGATGCCCTTTTTTTTAGTAATATAGACATCATTCACCTCATCAGTTTACTAAAGGCTAGACGACAAAAAACAAACTCAGTATCCGAGCTGCACAACTAGTAGTCAACTATTTCCTCAACACAAAACCATCGCGGTTAAAGCCCAGTAACCTCAAAGCATTGGTGCCAGTTTAGTGTTTTATTTCAGAAGAAAAAAATGCTAGAACGCTTCCCTTTGTTCAGTTTGCCTCCCAGGAGTCGACCTTCGTATAGTTTGGTCCCTTGTTCATCCACACATGTTCATCCTGCAAATAAAGCCAACCCACTCCAGGCCTGACGAGCGTGCTAAAGTCTTCACTTTCCAGCGTCATTAGCTTGCAATACCTGAATGGATAATGCAGCTGGAGCGGTAGAAAAGAACGAGACAGCAGTAGAAAATCCAACCCAGACTCAAATCAAAGTTAGAATATTTAAAGACAACAGTTGCACATTTGAGCCCTTGATTTTCCCCAAATATTACAATGACTAAAGTATAAAAGATTAGAATAAAATCTCTTTGGCATGGTTATGAATAGAAACATTAGAAAATTCCATTAAAAAACGTGTTAAATGGTGGATGCTGTGCTCCTCTTGTGAAGGCAGTCTTCGGTTAAGGTCTCCCCGCAGTGAAGTTCCTGCTTGTGTACCTCACAATACACCCCCGCCAATCATCAGCCTGAGAAATACAAGATGTTCCTTCAGTTCAATGTTCCTCTGAAGCTCCCCATTGATGTCTAATACGAGCCCAATAGTACAGAGCAGAGACTTTCGTTGACCAATTTCAGCTGCTCTTAAGCATCTCTGATCTTTTAGAGCACTTAGAGCACGGGTGACTAAAGTCGGTCCTGGTGAGCCACTGTCCTGCACATTTTAGTTGTGACCCTGATGTAGTATGCATACTGCTCTACTTCAGCCAATCAGAGGACCATAATTAGTGCCACAGGTGTGCTTCATGATGCTTGAACCAGAATTGTGCAGCACTCTGGCCCTCCAGGACCTGATTTGGACACCCCTGATTTAGATGCTGAAGGAATTTCTTCAAGCATATGTTTCCAGGAAACAGACTAGCGCTCCATTAACAGTCTAACATCAATGCCTTTTCACAAAACATCTGTACATTACACGCAAGAAGAAAAAGCTCAAGTATCAGCCTCTCCCGCAGCGCCTCTCTTCACTCCAACCATTTTCACAGTAAGAAGAGAACTCTTTCTTTGCAGGTAAACTCAGACATAAGGCAGTTTTTGTTCAATTAAGAAATTTATTTAAAAAAAAATAAAAAAAGAGGAAAGAGTAAGAATGAAAAACATGCCTGTAATGTCATGAATTTTAAGTTGTTCATGTCCTGTATGCATCAAACCATTACGTTTGATTTTTAAGGTTAGAAATGAGTGCTTCTCACTTGGACGTTGCATGTCCATTCACAGATCCCTAGAGAGTTCTGCTAGAGAGAAGTTCCTCACTTGCTTTAAAATAAAATGGAAATGGCGCTGTGTTTTTGAGAGATCATTCTCCTGTGAGCAGATTGATCGTTTGCGCAGAGATGACCACGCGAATGCCCACCTCTTCATTGATTGTTTGCTCTGTTCAGGCAAGCAAAGGCAAATCGCTCATAAATTAGGTTACACTTGACGTCAACACATCTGTCTCTAGCGCCAGGGTTTGCTTAGTCATTGAGATTGATTTACCAAGCGCCAGTAAAACAAAAAATGTATATAAAAAAAAAAAGGATTCTCAACATCCATGGACATACCATGTTGAGAGATTTTTCAACTGAAGGAAAAGGACAACTGTGTGCAAACATCATGGCGTGCAAACTTTGCCTGTCCAGACAAATAGAAATACCGTATTCAAGAATTCTACATATTACTAATTTGAAGAAACACATCCAGGTACCGGTAAGTTTTGTATGTTAAATCTGTAATATCTGGCATGGAGGCTTTATAAATGCTGCAAATGTGTAAGTTAACATTAATGTGGTCAAAATTGATAAATACAATTACAACAAAGATGGTTTATAAAGTCAGTCATGTAGTAGTACCTCTGTATGACTGAATTCGGAAACAATAACTGTTGTTATTGTACTTCAGAACCCTTAGTCGTTTGAAAATATATGCGCATTGCTTACTTTTTATGTAGAGCCTATTAACGTTACTGCTGCACAAGTTTGGTTTGTGGCGCCAGCTTAAGTGAAAGTTTAATGTTTTTTTTTTTTTTTAAATCAATCACAACAGTTAGATTTTAATCCATGGGTGCACAGATTTTGCGTGGGATATCAACCTTATATGTCAGCGTATTGTTGGTTCAGATATAAAATATGTAATACAGTGGTGTAGTCCTAAAAAAGGTGGTGTACTATTTTTCACCTTAACTTACCCAACCCAAGTTTTATATAAAAGTGGGCAAAGACGAATATCGATGTACTTTGATTGATTAGCAATCAATTAATTTATAAATTAAATTTGCATGCGTCACATGTGCATTTTTTTACTTAGTTTGGGCACCACTGGAGAATTAAATAAGTCCTGGGGCGCCCAAACTCAGTCCTGGGGCACTGGTGTTTTGTAGAGTCAAGCTCTTACTAGGTATTCTAGAAGCTTTCAGGAGGCATCTTTCAATGAAATATTAAAACCTGTCCGTTTGTGTCAATGCTTAAAATAAACCTCAATAGTTTGACATTAACATTTATAATTTTATGCACAACAGATTAATTAATTTATCCAAGTTAGCTCAACAGCGTCTGTGGCTGTGCAGCTTTTCTCTCAAAGCTGACAGCTTTCAACGTACGTTCTGCGTAACTTTACATTTACTAGACTAATCTAAACATCTATCAGCCATTGTTTGATTTTTAGATTTGTTCATGCTTGTTTTAAACCAAGCGAACAGCAAACAATGAAGCAAAGATGTAAATCATGACCTTTCTTTTTGGTGGCTGGCTTGACTGTAATATTATAATCTCATATCACTGTGCATTTTAAATTTATTGCATATAAGGTTAAATAATTTTGCAGTGCAATACTCGCTACTCGAGTACTTTTAAGAAGGGCTACTTTTTACTCATACTACTATTATTTAGAATGGAATACTTTTACTCTACTTTCTTTACTTTTTTGGTACTTTTACTTGAGTATGATTGTTCAGTACTCTGCTCGTACAGCATAGGTATGTATAGACCTTTGTACACAGCTAAAACCTTGACATCTGCAGACATAAAAAACCCAGAAATAATTACACTGCTAAAGATGGCTACTTTCAATTTAAGGAGGGCTGAAGATTGTCACCACAATATCACCATTATTAAAACTTTGTTTAAAACTCAATTATGAGCCTGATGATATAGCATCAGTACTGAATCAGTTTCTGTATCGTTTCTGATGATTGGGTTTATTCTCAGAAACTTTTCAGTTCTGCTTCAGACTCAGTTATATCTGAAAACCCATATCGAACCCTGACCTAAAACTAAAGTAGGTTCCCAAACTGTGAGCTCTGTGCATAGTTACACCTCTGCTAGGCAGTCATTGTCGACAAAGTCCTTCTAACCTGTTAGTAGTTATCATGGTACCCTCTGGGCATGGAGTTGTAGGGCATCCCTCCTCTGTAATCGTCCTGCATCTCAGCATCGATGCCATCCATGTGCATGGCATCACTATACTGGTATCCCGCTGTGCCGTACCCGTCAAGATCTGCAAGAGGCCAAGCACAGAATGAAGATTAGCGCTCTGAGAACTAGCATGTTCTTCTGATCATTGAGCAGAAACGGAGGGTTCGTTACCATCCTCAGGGAGTCCAGGATCCATCGATGCATGGTGTGCCTGAAACAGATCACCAGAACCCGTCAGAACCCAAAGCACCGCACCACTACTGAGATCTCCATCTAGTCCTTCTGCTTTGAGCTCACAGAGTGCTACTGGATAGGAATTTACCACGCTGAGAAACAAGCTTTTCTTTTCAAGTCTGAGGCGAAGCCCCGTGCTCGTCTGCCCATGTTATGAAAGCAAAGCTCTGATTATTATAGAGGAAGGGCATCAAAGCTTTCAAAGGGGCCATATTCTGCAATCTTCTGACATTCTAGCATGTTTTAGTGTTGTTCCCTCATCAAAAACATTCCTCAAACTCTATTTGGAATTTTTCAGGCGCGTTTGTGTAGCTCTATTTTATTTTTTTTTGGGGACAGGACATAGTTAAAAGGGTGCGTTAGTGGAGTTGAAAAATACTAGGTGATTTAAAGCCATTGCTTATGATAAATACTTATTTTCAAAGGTTATTAGGAATCGTCTAAGAGTCATATATTTTTTCTAAATGCTACAAAAAGGGCACAATACTGCACATTATAATATGAGACAATAACAATTTTAACCTTCTAGCTGAAGTTAACCAAAGATTCTTCTGTACCAAATGCAGCCGAGATGGGTCTCAATGGGTGGTTTTTAAGTATTTTTAGGGAATTATAAAATGTTTGTCAATTAACCAGTGGATTTTATTTTCAACCCAGAAGTATAAAAAATAAATAGCAGGGAAAAGTAGAAAACATGATTTATTTCCCTACTACCACGCTAAAACTATCTCTAAATGTTCAACACAGATATATCCTTTAGAATCCAACAATAGTTTACACCTCGAGGGTTTTGAGACTCCTCAGGCAATGAAAGACCAGGGGCCTCATGCATAAAACTTTGCGTAGATGTAATCCTTAAAGTGTGCGTACGCACATAAGGCAGAATTTGCGTACGCACAAAAGCGTACGCCAGAACCTGCGCAAGGTTCGCTTTATAAATCAATATTATCTGAATAGTGTGCGCAGGTGCACGTGCTTATTCCTTACCCAAATCTCCTCCCGAAATAACCATATTTGGAGGTTAAGACCGCCCATTTTGAATATGTATGATCTCCCTGCATATTATTACCACCAATAATTCGGTTAACAAAAGCAAATTCATTCTCAAATGGCGCATTTATTGCAACATGAGTGCAGTCAACAGCACCGATTACATTTGGAAAACCGGCGATTGCTGCAAATTGTATTTTGATGTTGGGCTGTTCAGCTTGCGTGTAAGGAAAACGGATGTATCGGGGGGCCATCCCCACTATGGCATCCCATACATATGGCATGACACGGCTCAGGGATGACTGCGACATACCCGATCGGTCCGCCAACACTCGCTGGAAAGTACCAGTGGCCAAGTGGCCTAATGTGGTCAATACTTGCACAGGAACACACAGCGCATGGTTTCTCCGCGAGGGTCTTTCCAATACTGGCCGTAATTCAGAACACAATTCCAAGAGGATGGCTCTTGAGAATTGAAATCGGCTCATGAGCCAATCATCAAGGAAATCTTCACGGTCTCTGAAAACACGCTCCCTCCGTAGAGCGTCATTCGCAAGGTCTTCTAACAGCGCTAGAGCATCCATTATGACGATATGTTATATACGCACATACCTTTTTATAGCCCATTCATTAAAACAAATGAGTAAATTCGAAGTATTTGCACCTGGTTAAGAATGCTAATAATGATAATTCAGGTTGATACAATTTGATTTATTGGGTGATGTAATGGGATAATTTAGAAGTTTTTAATTTTAAATAGCTATTGCTATTTGGGACAGTTGGTGTCGCCAAAACACATACTCTTCTAAAAGAGTGCGTACGCACGGTCAAGAGCATCCGTACGGTGCGCACTTATTTACGCCAAGTTTATTTTTTATAAATCCCGATATGTGCGTGGAAAAATGCGTACGCATATATCTATGCCCATTTTGTGCGTACGCAACGTTTATACATCAGGCCCCTGAACTGTGCTACCATAAGCAAAGCAGCACACCTTGTTCCTCACCAAACTCACCATCTCCCAGGCCTCCGGGTCGTGTTTGAACAGAGAGTGTGTGAGCTCTACAGAAACCCTCTTCTTATAGTCAGGGTTTTTGTCCTCTGAAATCCTGAAGAGAACAGCAGCGGCATAGGTGGCTAAAAAAAAGAGAAGAGTCTTAAAGAATATTTGAGGAAAGCATAAGCTTGAGCATGTTCATGTCATCTAGAGTCCTGCTGTCTGCAGCCTACAATCAGAGAGGAGTGGAGACAAACAAACACTTTTGGATGAAATGGCAACAATCATCATAAATGCTTTCTTGGATTGATGTCGATTCAGCTAAAATGTGTTAAACTTGATGCTGTATGTTTGAGGTGTCAGTGTTTAATGTTTACTAGCTTTCTTCAAACAATTACGTTCAGATCTGAAAGATCTCCAGCGTCCTCGTTGAGTCCTTGCTGCTCGGAGATGTTTTGAGTTTTTAAGAATTACGTTTACAGCATGTGTGATTTATTTAGAAACAATTAAATCAGCTAATTCATGCATCACATATTACTGAAAGCTTTAAAGAAAACCTGAATTTCTTTCCCTCTTTGGCATATTACTTTGATATATTTATATTTGTTGTCATATCTTTTATAGAAATAATAATGTGGTTTCCATCCAGGCAGTAGAACACTGAGCAAACTCCAATGAACCCTCGAGAAGACTATAGAGCTGGTCCAACCAGTCCACATATGTTTTGTGGAATTTAGAGAAGGCTTTCGACCATGGGACCAGGGACCTTAGGGGGGTTCTTTAGGAATATGGGGTCTGGGGTCCTCTGCTAAGGGCTGTCTGGTCTCTGTACAGCCAAAGCAAGAGAATGGTTTGCATTGAATGGTGGACTGAGGCAAGGCTGTCCTCAGTCACCAATTCAGCTCATTATCTAACTGGACAGAAATTCTAGATGGAGCCATTGGCTGGAGGGGGTCCAGTTTGGGGACCAGAGGATTTCCGCTCTGCTTTTTGTGGTTGGTTGATGTTGTCCTGTTGGCTCCCTCAGGCCAGGACCTCCGGCAGGTATTTGGGAGGTTTGCAGCTGAGTGTGATGCAGCAGGGATGAGGATCAGCACCTAAAAATCTAACAGCATGGCTCTCAACCGGAAAAGGGTAGTTTGCTGAGTCCAGGTTGGAGGAAAGATCTCGCCTGGAGGGTTCAAGTATCTTGGGTTCATTTACAAATGAGGGAAGGATGGAGCATGAGATTGACAGGCGAATCGGTGCAGCGGCTGCAGTAATGCGGTCGATCTACCGGTCTGTAGTGGTGAAAAAGGAAAGGCTAAACTCTCAATTTACCGGTCAATCTATGTTCCTACTCTCACCTTTGGCCATGAGCTCTGAGTCATGACCAAAAGAATAAGATCTCGGATACAAGCGGCCGAAATGCGCTTTCTCTGCAAGGTGATGGGGTGTTCCTTTAGAGATAGGGCGAGGAGCTCTGTCACTCGGGAGGAGCTTGGAGATAGGGCGAGGAGCTCTGTCACTCGGGAGGAGCTTGGAGATAGGGCGAGGAGCTCTGTCACTCGGGAGGAGCTTGGAGATAGGGCGAGGAGCTCTGTCACTCGGGAGGAGCTTGGAGATAGGGCGAGGAGCTCTGTCACTCGGGAGGAGCACTGTTCCTCCACATCGAGGTTGGGCCTGGGAACTAATGGTATCTCCAGAGATGGAGAGGTCTGGAAGTCTTTGCTTAGAATGCTGCCCCCATGACCCAGATAAGCTGACAAAGATGGATTATGGACCATGGTATATATTTAGCTTTTACGGTTTATAAAAAAAATAGAATAAAAGTAGAAAATTGTTTCAAACTCAGAAGATGCTTGGTGGTGTAATGAGCCTTCCCACTCATGTCGATGAGAGTTGAGATGGGGCGTGGTCGAAAGCTCATCAGTAGAACAAGCAACCCTTTAAAAGTGGATTCTCCCCTTCAGTTTAGCTCTGCTCTCTTGTTGGGTTTTTGGCCTGATTCCTTTGTTGTTTGATTGAGTTTGGTTGTTAGTTTAGTTTAACAGAACTACATATAAACACAAAAGAGCTTTAGACATTCTGTCAAACAGAAGTTGTGCTGATTATCTTATTTTAAGCGTTTATCTTCATTTATTGTTAATTAACTTAAATTGAATCTTTCAAAACCACGCTGTCCTCTATTCATTTGTCAAGACTTGAGTCAGTCATGACAGCACATAAAGAGCAAGTGCTACCTGGGTTTTGACTCTCTTTCCTTCTCCCTCTACCACGTCTAACAACAAATTATATGCAACCGCTTTTCCTTTTCTGTATCTTTTATGAATCAAATTTCTTCTTGAACAGCCTACAGAGCACATTTACCTGTTTTTAATAAATTTTATCCCACCCTCTTATTCCTCCTCAGGCAAAAGAACCCCTCATCAGCACTCTACATGCAATGTTCCTTCTAGAGCAGAGGTCTCAAACTCAATTCCTGAAATGCCGCAGCCCTACATGGTTTTGCTCTAACCTTAACTAAACGCACCTGAATCCACTGATTAAGCTCCTCTGAGTTAGGTTAAACCTACTGGTGTGTCTCTTAAAAGAGGGTTGGGACTAAAACCTGCAGGGTTTGCCGCCCTCAAGAAATTGAGTTTGAAACCCCTGTTCTAGAATTAGATAAAGATTTTCTTTTTCCTCATTTGGCATACCTGATCTGAGTTGGCCAAAGTAATTCCTCGAGGGTCGCTACCCGTGCTGGTTTTTGTTCTAACCCCGTTTCAAGAGACACGAGTAGCTTCAAAACAGTAATGAGGAGCTTCACTATTAGAATTGGTTGTGGTTCAGGATTCAGTTATATTGGGCTCGATGGCAGCCCTGCTTCCCCTCCTCTAGCCTAAACTGTTTTTGAGTGGGTTATGTTCAAAATGATCAAGTTAAAATATTACAAGAGCAGTTAAAGCAGTGTTTCTCAATTATTTTCTGTCGCGCCAACATTTTTAGACTCAGTAAGCACACCTGTCTCTCCTCGTCTCCCACCGCAGTCACAGTGAAGCCAAGCGCTACATGCGCATCATATTTCCTCATGTTAGCTTTCGGGAGACTTTCGTTTGTCTCTTTATCTCTTTCTCTGTCTATCTTCTACACTTCGTGTCTACACTTCATACTCTGCCAATGAAAGCGCCACTGCCTCCTAATGTAGTGGAGTGGTATTGCACTTTATTCTAGAACAGTTAAAAAAACTAAATAGAAAAATAAAAAAGCACGTTCCCCGAGGTCAAACGCGCCCCCCTTGACGGAGCCTCCACTGTTTGAGAACCACTGAGTTAAAGAATGATAACAGCCAATGCTTCCCCCTGGTGAAAGAATGAACAACTTGACACAATTACCGTTAGGGTTAGGCCACTAGCAAATTATACTTAGAACAAAAAACAAGCTTTTATTCTTACAAAAGAACACTCAGTCAAGTGAAACAAGGACATGGTTTTAAATTATTGTATGCTCAAGGAAAAGATGGGATTTATTATTAAAATATTTCAGCTAGTTGGTTCTCTCTCTCTCACTCACCAATCCCTTCGTTGCTGGAGTGCAGGAGCTCCATGAGAGGGGCGCAGGCCCCCTCAGCATCGATGACCTCTGCAGAGTGCTTATCGAGAGCCAGCTCACACAGGACTCCAGCTGCCACGCGCTTGACGTTATCCAAAGGAGAGTATAGCAGCTGCGCGCACACACACACTCACACACAGTTACTACACAAACACACCCAGACATACCAAACTATCGCCGTGTTGGGGAAGAAAATACCTGAACAAATAGAGGAATTGTCTCCATTTGTGCAATGGTGGCTTTGTTCATTGGATCTCTGGCCATGATATGCAGTGCACCAGTGCAGCCCTCCACAATCTCCTCCATTCGAACACCGTCCTGACACGTTAAATAAAGCAAATTGAAAATAAGCTGGGATGCTCAAGACAAAAGCAAAATGATGTTACACTCAGTTCATAGTTTCGGGCCTGGACCGGACCAGTTTTCCAGGTTTTGAGAAGAGGCTTCAAGAGTGGAAAACTCAAACCTGATATGTTTGCTGAGTTGCTGAGCCATGTTTCTGAGCATCCTGGTGGGCTTTTGAAAGCAAGGTGACCAGTTTGGGAATGGCTTCAGCGTCTCTCAGAGGAGCCTGATTGGCTGGACATAGAGCCAGGTTACGGATCAGACCAACCACAGCCTGCGATTAACACAAATAGAACAAACATCAGGGTATAATCTAAACCATTAAAGATTAAAATATAAATGTAGTATAAAACAGTAGTAAAAATAAATTATTAATAATGGTAAATCATTAAATGCTCCCTCAGATTATATTATCAGAAGACTTTTAATAAAAAAAAAAACGCATCTTTCCTTTCCCTTCTCTCCTGCTGGCTCCCTCTGTCTTGTGCCGTCTGAGACTCTAGTAGTCCTGCTCTCTCTAAACGTATCAGATCTGATCAGCTGGTCTCTGAATGCAATTGACACCATCTTCACGACAAGAAGCTCGGGTTCGGGGGAACGTTTGCTGCTGGCTACATGATGGGAGAATTGGCACGTTGTGCAACTGGCCGCTCCGTCCCTGGAGGACATTAAGAATATCTACTTATTTGTAACTCTGATCACAGGGACAGTGGCGCTCTCATTGGCAGAGTATGAAGTGTAGAAGACAGACGGAGAGAGAAGGAGATAAAGAGACAAACGAAAGTCTCCCGAAAGCTAAGACGAGGAAATATGACGCGTATGTAGCGCTTGGCTTCACTTTGACTGTGGTGGGAGACGAGGAGAGACAGGTGTGCTTACTGAGTCTAAAAATGTTGGCAGCAGACAGCATGAAGTTAAATAAATAAAGGCGTCACTTAAAGACATTACACTCCAATCACGCTGATAAGACGCTTGAGTTTTGTATTTTATATTGCCTGCAATCACGATCAATCAAACAATGTTTATAGATTTATTAAGGATTTAATGTTTGTTTACATTTCAGATGCACCTTAAATCTTTTCTGCTACAGTGAATAAAGCTATTCTTTGTTGTAAGTTGGTCCATATTTCTTTCTTTTATCTCTTATACGTTAACAAGGATACTGTGTTATGCAGTGGTGTACTTATAACAAATTTAAAGACAAATAATACTATTTATAGTTGCGCGGGGGGGGGCATGAGATGTTTTTCCTTCCTAGGTGGGGCGCAACAGAAAATAATTGAGAAACACTGCTTTAGAGGTTCAAATTTCAAGTTGGCTTTAGATTTTGAAATAATACCAGGATGCTTTGACTAGCAGCTAGGGCTGACGCCCTCAAGTTTTACCTTAACAACTGGCCAGTAGTAGGGCTGGTTGAGCAGTTTGACGATGGCGGGAATCCCGTAATGCATCCGCACAGCATTTTGGGCCGTCTCTGCCTCTGGGTGCCGACTAGTAAGGTGGCGCAGGGCGCACACAGCAGGCTCAATCACGTCTTGTTTGGAGCCAGCTCTCAGGATGGTGTGGATGAGTGCCTCCACACCGTTGCTCTGGCTCACTTGAGTTTTGTTGCGGGTGTTGTTGCAGGTGAGGTTGGACAGGATGCCGGTGGCGCAGGTTAGCATGTTGATGTCATCCGAAGACAGGAGACCCACGAGCACCTGAAGCAAATTCTCCATTCCATCCTACAGGGGGCGAAAGCACATATTGAGAAAATACCTCTTGCATACAAACCAGCAGAAGAAGAAAGAATATTTAAGTTTTTTAAAAGAAAGTTTGTTTTAAAAGAAGTAATTGTACAAGAGTGGTATGTAAGGTTTGTTTCCATGTCTACAACTCAAACGAGTAAGCTTATATAGATTCATAATCTTTTATTAGCACCTTTATATTAATCTAAGACTGTTTAACCACTTGTTTGTTGAGATGCACTCATTGCTCTTTCGAATGTCAAAACACTAACATACTTTAATTCATTGAAAAGCTTTACTTAGATTGTTTTAACAAGAGCTTTACATATTTGAGTCTCATATGAATCTAGCATTGTGCAGCATCCACCTAAATAATGTGATGACATTGAGATATTTACTGACTCACTGCTGGAGATGATACATGATTAGACTGGGATTATTAAAATGTATTCAATAATATAATTATTGAACAGAGACCAGTGGGCAGGAAACCAGGGTTAAACCCCAAATTTTGAAGCCAACATCCTGAGATTTCAATGAGCACAGAGTCAGAAGCTCTGTTTAACTTCTCATCTGAGGCAGTGTTCCTGTCAGTGCACTTCAGCGCTGGGACCCACTCAAAGCACAGACTGACAACCAACTCACTGGTGATGTGAGAGCAAGAGAGCCACTAAAAGAATTATTAGAAAAAAAAACTATGCGTTTTAAATCTAGGGGTTAATATTAAGGGTTTTCCACACGTTGAATAAACACCCAACTGAACAATTTCTTTAGTTTTTCCAATACCCAAGTGTGCTCTAAAGTCAAGAATCGCAAAAACAGCTTGTGAGTTTACTTCCTAGAGTTTACGTCTACACATAAATAATACCCTAATTTAGGGTTTTATGTAGTTAACAGTAAAACATCAAATTAAAAAATGCCTTTAGTTTTATTCGATTAAGCTAAAAAAAATTATCGGCCAACTAATCGATTATCAAAATAATCCGTAGCTGCAGCCCTACTTGAGTCCTACTAAAAAACGTTCAAATTGGCAATGTGCCAATGTTTGGGGAGTCCTTTATCCACAAATAAAGGCAACTGAAGAACTTTAGATCCTTCAGGTTCTTGATTGATACCAGCAGAGACAGTAACCTGGCAGCAGGCATTCTATCCTAAACTGGCAGAAGCAGCTACTGTTGGGTCCTCTGGATGGTGGTAGATTTACTTCTGCCGAATGAGAGTATCTGTGCTTAGCGATTCACCATGCTTTTGTTGTAAAACTTCAAGAATTTGCTCCCTCCTTTCCTAACTTCATTCTCCTGCCGAATTTAAAGACATTACATGCATTATGGTACTAAATGAAGATGTGTTGGAGTTGTTTTGCAAGAGAGGTATTCTTGAGCTGCATCCTGCATGCAAAGAACAGATGTAGGGGAAAGGTGAAATAAGTAGGGTAAATTTTAGCTTTGGACATCTGTGATCCTGCCTGGTGGACAAAAGAGGTTTGGTGTATTATCATGTACTTTACAAGAGCTGTGCATGCAGCGGCATGAATAGTGAATGTGGATGAGGAACCAATGAACTGTTGAGTTTAGAATGCGGTATAAAAGGGGTATAAAAGATGAAGGCATGCACTGAGCAGACAGACGAGAGAGAAGACAGTGGCCGCCTCCAGAGCGAGAGAGAGACAGCTGATGATGGACGAGCAGAAAGAAAAAGTTGAAGATGAAAAAACTTTTGCTTTGAGAATTAACAAACTTGTATCCACATTGGATGAGTACTAGTTTACTTTATGACGATTATTATGTTTTGTAATATATTTAAAAAGATATGTAATTGATTGCAATAACTGACCAGCGAGGTTCTGATTTAAAAATGTTTATGATTTTTAAATATAAAAGCTTAAGAAAAAGAACTGACCACAAAGGAGTCTTCTGACCAAGCTCTAAGCATTTAAAGCTTAGAATTTAGGGCAGATTCGACTGAGAATAATACATTTAAAAGGTTGAAGGTGTAAAGGATTAATTGAATACTATAAAGTGCTTTCTTTAAATTAGTTTGAATCTTTATTTGTGCTAGATTACCACACTATCATTTTGCTGATCTACATTTTCAATCATATTTAGTGTAGAGCCGGGATATTGTGTTTTAAAAGCCATGATCGCAGCTGGCAGGAATGGAGGCATCAGTCAATCAGCTTCACTATTTCATGCAGTCAATCACACTCATGCTATATTTATTTTATAATCTTTAATAAATATATGCCTTAGAATTTAGGAGGGTTTTGTGGTCAGTGCAGAAGAAGCACAAAACCATTAAAGCATTAAGACGTAATTTTGTGCTCAAAAAAACAGAGTCCGTACTGTGTCTTGACTGAAGCTCCAACAGAATACCAAGAGTCCATTTAGGTAAAGGAGGCCTGGAAGTGGATTTCAAACCCCTTTCTTCATCAAAAAACAGGCTTCGGGTTAAATTCAGAATTAGGAGAGTCAACACAGGTGAAGCTGGAGAAGGGGTCTTCCCTTGGCTGAGAGCGAATGACGCCATGCTTTGCTCGAGGTGTGCGTGTGGCTGGGTGAGAGATGGAGATGCGTGTGTGAACCTGTTTTGTTGCAGCATCAGATAGGTTTCTCAGAGTCCACAGGCAGTTTTGCATCAGACGTTGACTCGAGCCAGTTAGATGTTTACCAAGAGCTTGCATTCCACCTGAAACCGAGATCAGATTATAAGTAATATCACAGCGTAGGTAGCTGTTAATAGACTTTTTTTTTTCATTTTAAGAAAGAATATAAAGTTAATAAATAAAACATGTTCATTGTCAGCAACAAATCATTGGATGGGTTTCTGTTGAAGATAAAAATGTATGTGTAGAGACCCCAGTTCAAATATTCCGAGTGTCAGGAAACGATCCTGACGTAACATGGAAATAGCGAGAAAATTCAGTCCTTCCAAAGAGCTTTTAGGTGATTGGTATAGACAGCTAAAAGTAACTAGTACAAGAAAATAAAAGTAATAGAAAAGAGGTTTGCGTACCAGCCTCTACAATCGCAGGCTTGTTGCTAGGGCACACAGAGAGCACTTTGAGTACACGGCTAGTGGTCCAGAGTAGCTTCTCATAGTTGTATGTCCTCATAATGTTCACCAGACCCTCAGGACCTCCATTCGTAAGGATTATCAGCTATAAAAACAAATCCCATATTAAAGAGCGAGAACACTACAAACTAGTGTGTGGACTGCGCTAATTACAACAGAATCTTGATATAACACCTTGCTCTCTTGGTTGCCATATGACAGAAGTTGCAGGCAGTCTGTGGTGATGGCCAGGAACTTTGGGTTGCTTTTCTTGAGCAGGGGAACCATCCTCTGCAGACCATCAGCTAGGCGCACTGCCATCTTTGCTCCCTCCTGGTGCAACAGAAGGTTGTGCAGAGTGGTGATGGCGTAGAAAAGAACCGAGTCCATTGGAGAGCTACAACAACAACAGAATTCAATTACACACAAAAACAAGACAGAGTGATAAAGTGATATTAAACTGCCCCAATAGAAAGCTATAACTCGTTTAGCCCAAAGCCACATCTCACAAGAACTATGCAGCCAACCATTGTTGAGTCTGACATAAACAGAGATCGCCTATTAAAAGGTTCCTGGACATTTTCTGAAATAGCACGACGATGTGCATGAGGAAGGATTTTTGCTTACAAAACCAAACCTTAACTAAGATTAACATCTGCTCGGCTGAATTGAACTGAAAGCAGAAATGAAGATAATTACATTGTAAATACTCACGTAATGGGTGTTTTTTCTTCTCTTGACAAGAACAATGGGGACTCTTATTTTGAAGGTTCATTCTGGTGATGGACGGAAGGTTGCACCCATATAAGGACTGTGATAGTTTTAACTTCAGAAGGGTTAGCATCCACCAAGCTAGCACACAGCTCTTACAGTGGTGACTTTTGGGATCGGGGGGGATGCTACATACCTTGATAAACAGATTTTATATTACATTTATATTAGGGACACAATGAATATTCAACCGCTGAAAAGTTTTGGAAAATTTTCAATCACACGGTTTGTTGCGGTGATGCAAACCGAATCATCCACTTGTTTGTTTGTGTGTGTGTCGGTACACGTTTCTGAGATCAGAGTCCTTCTTTGTGACTGTGCTTGATGCTCATTGTAAATACCTTTACTGGAAAGTAGAAATAAAGCAGAGCACCCACAACACAACCTAGACTTGTATGTGTAGATTGTACTGTGAAGAACTTGCAGGGAGATTGAGAATGAGTAGCACAAGAAAAGAAGATCTAAGCACAGAAAAAACTATTCCTGACTTGGCAAATACACCAAATGAGTGCCGTTCTGCCACGCAGTAAAAGCACTGACAGCTGGAACAGATTTAACGGTGATAAAGTAACTGTGAGAGGTAGTATGGGCACGTCTAGTGTTTAAAGATTTTTATCCACTAGGCAGTTCTTCAGTTACCATACGAGCTACAGCAGTCATTAATTTGATACAGTATTCTGTTGCACCATAAAGCAGTTATACTTCTCTAACAGTTTAAATTAACTTTGTTTAATGAGTGAAAATATAAACTAACAACATTTCATTTGGCCAGAAGGTCTACATTTTAATACATTACAATATATAAAATTTTGTATTATTGTAATGTGCTAAATAAAATAGGTTCACAATTTGTAATTGATGGAGGGATGTAATTGAGCATTCATAGCCTTAAAGGAAATGGATCTAATAATAACGATTATCTAGTTTCTGTGTTTTTTTTTGGCATTAGGTTTCTTTCGATGCATCCCTAATATATATATCGTGGCAGCAAACATATTACAAGCACCACAAGTGTGCTTTAAACTGTCTCGATTTTTCCATTCTCTCGCCACTTCGTGACAATGATCCACACATACCTCCGAGTACTGCCGTTCCTCACTTTTAGACACAGTTAGATCGAATAAACGCAATTTCAACAAAGTGCGCTGTGATGCCTCGGTGGTTGTTATTGCTCACAGAAGCCCAGCGGTCCCTGTGAGTGCAATGTGTGACTCTCGTTCATTCTCCATGCCTTCTCATCGTCATACAAAGTACATGCGTCATATTCAAACCTTTTTTGGCTTCAAATCTCTAGTTTTGCTCTTTATGAACACTCTGGGGGGAGGTGAATAATTAAAAAATTGGTTTGTTTATTATATAATCCTTCAGCCAATCAGACATTTGGTTACCGGGAAGTGATGCACCTCCTTTTGAGCCACACTTGAGCCACAAAATGTCACGCATGCAACTTCTATCATATTTACAGTCGATGGTCTCACCTGAGCATGCGCACTAGGGCAGGAATGCCTCCTGATTTGAAGATGGCAAGAAGGCCTTCACGCTGGTGAGAAAGGTTGTGCAGAATGCTGGCCGTGGCACGGGTGGTCTCCATGTCAGATGTGTTCTGCATGGCTCTCACCACGGCCGCCACCATCTGTGGGGACTGCATCAGAGCCCTGCGGGACGCCTCTTTACGAGTCAGCTGATTCACAATCATGGCTGCTTTATTCACCACCACCTGTAGTCAACAGAATAAACATGGCTGTAACTGTAGTGATGTGAAGTGTGTCGTTCTTTCAAGTTGATTTATCACCACACAAATATTCATATTTCACAACGAAAAACAGAACTTAAATTATCGTCAAGGAAAGGTACTTTAATAGAGAACAGTGTTTACCCTTTCACTCATTAGAAGGGGTTCCTACCCCTCCAAAGATAGTTGAGTTCAAATATTAGTGCTGTTATTACTTTGACTGAAGAATGATCTTCATATTGCACACTTTACTAAAAAGCATTCACTCATAGATTCTGGAAAAATAAACACCACCAATGTTTATTTCCATTGTTTTGCCCTTTGTTGGGAAAAGCCATTGGGTTGGGATGAATCATTAAACTCCAGGCTTCAGTGTTCGAGAAGCTGACAGCTCAGATCTCACACAATATGTCTTTCAACCAGATCCTCTCAACTGATATGATCCACTAGTGCATGAGAACAGTGCACTCATCAAAACAGCTAAAATCTTCTCCCTCTCCCCCCTGATATCTAAATAAAGTCATTCTCATACACTCCCCCCCCCCCCCAAAACCTAGGGAAAACACTGGAAAGGTTTCCTTCAAAATCTTTAGATAAAGAAAGTTTTAACTGGTTGAGCTTATAATCTAAAAAAGCATCGACCCCTTCTAAATAACCAAGTCTTTCTTGAAGCTCCTTACTTCACTTGACGTGTTTAGAAATTAGACTACAAACTACAGACCATGACGATCAGGGTTGTTAGTGAGGCTCAGGTACCTGGTCTTCATCATTCAGGAGTTTGGTGAGCTCTGGAATGGCTCGCGTGGCAAGTTCAGCATCGTCCTGGTAGTTGATGAGGTGAACGATGGCAGCTTTGAGCTGCTGAGATGGTTCGGCCAGCTTCTGAACGTTCGTCTGCTGAGATGAGTCCACCTGTGTGGACAGAATGGCTGTCCCCTCCTTCACAGTCTCAGGAAACATCGCTGCCCTCACACGCTGAGCACGAGTCATGTTGTACTCGACCTCTGTCAGACACAATCAGACAAGAGAATTAGGCTCAAAACATCTGTAGAGCGCTTTAAAGCTCATTTACCATTGGGTATTTATTTTGGGGGTAGAGCAAACTCATTTTGACACATTTCAGGTATTAAATTGGACAGAATCTACTGTACACTGGTGGAATATTTTTTTTTTACCAGCTATGCATTGCTGGGCCCAAAAATCCCTGAGTGGTTGCTATCTGGTGAAGAATCCCAGCATTGGGGGCTGCTCTGATTGGTCAATAGCACTCACAAACCAGGACTCAGTAAGCCTAGCTAACTTCACTGATTCACATTCTTGGTCTTCATTTCAAAATGTCAAATTGCACCTTCTTTCATTGACAAAAATTGGTGAGTGAGTGAACTTTTTTTTTTCCTCAAGCAGAGTGCTTTTTTCGCACATGTGTAGGCATTATTTTAGATCACACCCTTTATTCAGTATTTGAGATTGAAATCTGCCACTGTAAACCTGATCAATCTTATTTGCAAGTAAACAATATCCTAAAATTGATTGATGGGATTGATTATTATTAAAAAATGGTGCAAAAATTTGTAATTTGTGTAAAAAAAAACATTTGTCTATTTTAACTTTAATGTTAAAAGCCTTCAGCATTTTAAATGTGTACAAGATCTTTTAAAACAGTTTTTTGTTAACACATTGATGGTTTAAATGAAATATTGGAGCTGAACTGACAAATCAAGTAATAGATGGCTGCAGCCCTAGACCTGAAACATGCGTCCTATGGCATACCTGCAGGGTTCTCTGCGTACGTGGAGGTGTAGGTAAACTGCTTGCTGCTGTACTCTGCGTCATCATTGGTGCGTACTGTTGTAGCACCAGATTGGATGCCTGAATCTGTTCCATAGTACGTCTGCTGCCATTCCGTCACCTTCGCCATACCTGGAGCCTCTGCCACTACACCAAACAACACACACACACACACACACATAAACATACACAAATCAACAAGCGAATGATGTTCAAATTTCAGCACTACTTTTTTTTTCTACTTGGTCAAAGCAAGATGAAGACTGAGGGGAAAAACCTTCAGCTCTATTGTTCCACTCGTTTATTGCACATATTAATACCAACTTAAATATATCTGAGTTTTGGAAATTACCATGGCATAAACATTGAAAAAAATCTATTTTATAAAGTGGAAACTGCTGTTTGGAAACTAAAAGTAAAGGTAGCATTGTTTCACAAGAGGGTTTCTCCTCTAACTTGCGCTCCAGAACAGAACATTCCACTTGATAATCGTATTTTAAGAAACCCTTGACTAACCTTTAATATGCCTCATTATTGGTAATTATTGTTCTTATTGATTTCAAATGGATTTAAAGTATTTTAGCACATTCTACCATTGAACGTTGATTGGCGAGTGGAATGGCAGGTGCCAGAAGTGGCACATGGCTTCACATTCGTTTTATCCGAGCTCCCGATTACATTTTCAGTACAATCCTTGGTTACTAATATGTTCAATAGCTATAGCTCTACAACCCACCACCTTCAGCTTCTAAATTAACCACATTATAAACTCTTTCCACTTTTAAAATATCAGCATAGCTTTAATCCTGATTACTTCCAGAAGGGTTGTTTGCTTAGAGAATACAAAGAGTTTTTAAAAGTGAATTCTGCTTTTTGTTATCGGTATTGTGATATTTTTTTATCTGTAGATAGAACTCTCGTCCCGCATACACGTTACTGCAACATTCACATGGGCTGTGTTTTAATGCAACAAGAATATACTTACAGTGCATCTCCATTTTGTCCTCCTGGACTCAAAGTAAACGGTCCAAAAGAAAGCCTAGAAACCAAACAAATTATACAATAAATGATTTCATAAATATGATAACATAATGTGTGATCAACGAGAGCTGAACTGTGTTCACCTCTTAACAAATACCGCCTTTCACACCCCGCCACTACAGCTCTCACTGGAGCTCAAGCAACCCCAACCAAATGACACTTTAGCAGATTACCTGAACAGAAGAAGGGTGGGACTGAGATGTTGCAAGCAAGGCGTGTGAGTGAATTGACCAAGCAAGCGCAGTAATAATCTCACTAAACCAGTTCTGCATGCCCCGACATTTCCACCACAAACACAGCTTACATTATATACTCTCTCAAACGAACAGATGAACAATGCTTCAAGGATTTGTCGTTAACGGGGCAATTTAAAGAGTATCGATAAAACACATCTAAATCCTCTGATTAAAGCTAATCATGTGTTAGATGAAAACACCTGTTTGGGAGTAGTAAACAAAAAAAATGTGTTTAAGTCTCATTAAAGTCACGATTGCATAGATTACAATATTTTTTTTTCCCCAGACAGCAGAGGTGAATGATATAAGTGGACATTTACTATATTACAGTTATGAAAATAAATGGTTAACTTTGACTCGTAAATATTTCATTAGATTAAAAAAAAACATGTAATTTGCATATATAAGATCAAAACTACAGCATAATAATTGGATGTTTGCCATCTGAACATTCTGTGTAAATGTCTGTGTCCATCATAACAATATGCTAATTGTCTATTAACTGGGATAATCTAAACAATAATTGGTCATGTAATTTTGTTTATTGCAGTCCTAGTATTTATATATTTGGTAAAACAATTCTACAGTGATTAAACTTAGAGCTGTAGAAAAGAACATGTTTTTGTAACCTGCTGTTTAATTAGATATCCAAAAAAGGTGCTCAAAGTTACAGAACAATACCATACAAATACATTTGCAAACAAATGTATCATTTTCGACAAAAGGCAAAGACAAATTTATGTAATAGACAAACATCACACATGCGCACAAGAAGGCAGAAACGCATGCAGAGTTTTCTTGACAGCTTTATAGATGATATACTTCGTTTCATATCTGGAATACCTTAGCACTACAACAAAATTGACGAGGGCGTTGGCCAGAATAAAATTAGACGCACTGATGGAACAAACAAAATTGACTTACGAATTCAAGGTCCATTAATTACAAAGACACACATGCACATATATTTATAACTAATCTGTGTATGGAGAGTAGATATGTAGAATCTGAATTGCTTGTCTTGTCTGCATCAGGTTTTAGGTTTGGTGGAGAAAGAGGAACCGGAAGACAAAGAGATGGAGAGATGAAGAAAAGAGGAGATAATTGTCTACATTCTATTGGCTCAGCTATCAGCGTCTGAATTAGTTCTATTCTTTCAACTGTTGAAAAGACAGTGAGATAGGCAGAGCAGTGCGTGTTAGCTTAGGAAAATCGATGTATGCGCGATGTGTTTTGCTAACGGTAGCATGGATAAGGAGTGTGTGATAGACGAACTCAACAGAACAGCGACAAAATATATAACAAAAGGAAAAAAATATAAACTGAAAACAAATCCTTTGAAAAAAGAAACACCCAAAATTAAAAATAAATAGAAACATAAATAAAATTTATTACTTTGTGCAAACTGTTAACGGTTAACTGGTAACAAGGTAATTATCATCAAGGAAAAGATCATTCTAGTGATTTTCGAGCTTCTCTAGTGATTTTTGAAAGGTTCGTCATTTGTTTATTTTTGAGGAGTCTCCAACAACAGGTTTACACACATCCAAGTCAAAAAAATCTTTCGTTGTCTTTTAAAATGTATTTAAATTTCCCAGATTACTCAGTGACTCCCATATGACTTGTTTCAAGACTCATTCATACTAAGCCTCTCCCATGCAATCAGAGTTGCTGTTTTACCTCTGTTTGCTGAAAAATGTTTGCTGCATGCACACTCTTTAAAAGCCACAAGAGCAGAAGTTGGAAAGAAAAATCAATAAGAACGATCACTTGATCCAGCGTATTACGAGGGAAATAACAACCAAAACGTCACAGCATTCATCACAGAATCAGCCGGAGTCACATGGAGCAGAACAGAGGCTATCAGGAGGGCTAGTGAGTGAATTCATCCAGGAGGGGGCCTCGCTCAGTCTCCATCAATCACACCCAGAGATGCAACTGTCCTGCCGCTGGATTCACTCAAACTATCTCCAATGCATGCTCCGTGCTAGGCTAACAGGTACCTCAGTCCCCTCACATTGCTCTCGAAATCATACATTTAACTCTTAAATCCAATATATAGTTGTGCGTCAAGCCTACAAAATGCTCTCTGAAAACAATGATATTGAATACAATGATAAAATGACTTGAAACTATAATGTATACAATATAATGGATATAATATATGCGTTGCAATTTATACAGCGCTTTCCAGACTCAAATACTTTTTATGATGTTTAGAGCATTATTCATTCACTGGTGGTGATAAGCCAACTTGGTAGCCCTCAGTTGCCCTGGGGTCTGACAGAATGTGGCTGCCATTCTGTGCTCACTGCCTCCTGCCCACCACCAAACACCCCCCACCAGTCACTCACATCCATACTGAGCAAAGTGGGTGAAGTGGCTTGCCCAACAAAGGGCACAGTGGCAGAATGGACCGGGAATCGAATCACCAATGGTTACAGTTACAGAACGACCAACTCCACCGCCTCATCACATTCCACCCCTAATAGTTGAACCTATCTTACATAGACAAGCGAACATGGACTGCTAGAAAGTTAAAAAGGATTTTGCTTAATATCTCACATATGCTAGCGCTGCGGTTAGACTGCTTTTAAGAAAAACTCTAACGTCAGAGAAACAGTAATATTCAATACAAGAAGTCTCTCTCAAATAAAATATTTGTGAGAAAAATAAGGTGACAGAACAGATCAGAAACAAGCACCTGACAACTTTAACAGAGCAGTACTCACCAATGCAAGAAAAGCTTGAGATCTGGTGGATGAATAAGACAGCATAAAAAAGTTAAGAGAAGTAGCAGCAGAGCAAAGGCTTTACATTTCCTAACTCCAGCCCCAGTACAAGCATGAACAATATGATAATGAAATGTTAGAGAACCTGGTTAGAGGCACTGCAAATCATTGCTTTTGTGTCCATCTGTCAAAATGCTCACTGTGAATTGATGAGTCAAGGATGTTTTAACATATAAAATATAGGCGTTTTGCAAAACTCATGGGTGTTTAATCTCTCTAATCCTCCAAGAAACTCCACCACACTGAAGTGAAGTTCTTGTAAGGTTTTCGAAACACTGAGATGGGTGTATCCTCATCAAAAACCTGTCAATACATGTAAAATGGAAAAAGCAGTGACTCCTGCCAGTGCTGCAGGTGAAAGAGAGCAGCAAGTGCTGACATGATCGCTGGGTGTGAATCGTGCTTTCGCCAGCCCAGACTGACAGTCACAGGCACCATCACTGCGACTACAATCAAATCACTGGTTCTCTACAACAGTTTAGCTCAACTTAGAAGGATTTTCGGCTTGCTGGCAATGCTCTTTTTTTGGTGAAATATTGAATTTTGAACATGAATCGTGACTGTCGAAAGGAGTAGAAGATCAGTTGGTAGGAATTCAATTAAAGTACTCTGTTCTGCAAACTGAATGAATCCCAAACAGCAGCACATAAAAGTACAACTGAATAAACTGAAATCAACCAATAAAGATTAATTTTTCAAACGTAAATTAAAAAAAGATCTAAAATGCAGACATTACAAACCCGAGGAACTGAGCCTGAATATATGTTAGTGTACCAAGTGAGATACACGAGTCTGTAAAATATCTTGTAAAAATGTTAACTGAGCTCTCGAATAACCCCTCTGGAGATCTGAAGCGAGCAGAGCAACATGCAGCACCTATCAGTGAAGTCTGCAAGATTTCAGACAAGTTTAACAACAATTTGTGAATTAAATAAGAACCTCGGCCAACATTTATCTGAAAAAAAAAAACCTCCAATCTCAATCAAATATTTATTTTGCATGTTACTCAAAATAGGATGAAAACTCTCAAGTTTATTTTATTCTGCAGTTGTTCAGAACAGAGCAGAATATATTTGCTTGAAACCAAAGGGGTTTACAATGCCCTTAGTAGTCGAATAAATGAATAAAACATGCATGAGGCAAGAACAAAACGGCCAAAAAATCGAATTGTGTCAAAAACTATTTGTGCAAGTTTAACTGTAAATCAGTAAACCAGTTTCTCGTAAACCTATATTCATATGAAGCATAGGCTTTGGTAGATTTCATTAAGTCACAGAAGAGCAGCCTCAGATCTTCATCAGAGTTGAATTTCTTTACAATATTTACAAAATCAAATACTTTTGTTAGTTTTAATGAAAATGCTTCAACTGCGTGTGTTATTCTACTTTACTCCAATACATTTCGATGTGGAAACCCAACAGAGACGGCTACAGATCATCTGTCCTAATCCTACTAGACCTCTCAGCTGCGTTTGACATCCTCAAACATCAGATCCTTCTCTCCACTCTCTCTGCAATGGGCAGCACTGACACGCTACTCAACTGGCTTGGTTCAGTCCTTGGTCCCCTTCTCTTCTACATCTACACCTCCTCCCTGAGCCCCATCATCCACAGCCATGGATTCGGAAACCACTGCTACGCTGATGACACTCAACTCTAGCTGTCGTTCCCCCCTATCACCAATCAGTAACTACTCACATAACTGAACGACATCTCTGCTTGGATGAAGAACAGTCACCCACAGCTTAACATTGCCAAGACATATCTTCTGGTAATCCCAGCCAATCCCTCTGCATCACAACCTCACTATTCAGTTGGAATCCTCAACGATCACCTCTTCTCCTTCAGTCCAGAATCTCGGAGTGACTTTGGATGAACAGCTGTCCTTCAAAGACCACATCACAAAGACAACTGGAGCATGTACTGAACTTCGTAACTGTGGACACAACTCAACTCCTGGTTCAGGCTTTGGTCCTCCCATGTCTGGACTACTGCAACGATCTTCCAGCAAATGTACTCAAATCTCTGCAGATGATTCAGAACTCTGCAGCTCATCTTATCTTCAAGGTAGCGAAGCAAGCTCATGTGTACTCCCTTCATCACTCTTCACTGGCTCCCAATCACAGATTGTGTTAAATTCAAATCACTGATGCTGGAGTACAAAACCATCTCCTAAACAGCCCCTGATTACCTCCACGAGCTCCTCTACTCCTACATGCCCTCCAGAAGCCTGCGCTCAGAGTCTCGTGGTCCGTCCCACAAAGGCAGAAAACCTCTCAGCAGAACCTTCTCGCTCACTGTCCCTGGCTGGTAGAACAAACTCCTGATCCAGTCAGGAAAGCCTCAATGACCAACTTTTGAGGCCCCTGCAGTAGATAAATATTACATTATCTAAAAAAACTATCTTTCCCTGTTTGAACAAGGGCAGTTTAAGTTCAACTTCCTCCAAAGAGGAGTCTCTTTTAAATAAAAGCCACACAGAATTGACTCCCATTTCAAAACGACACCCTTTTGATGCGAGTTAAGATTAAACATTAACCTTTAAAAGCAATGAGTATTGTTCAAATGCTTTTTCAACATGAGGCATGTTCTGTTGCCTAAACATTGGACTTCACACAGCTGTAACAATGATCTGTTAATGAGTACAAGTTTATTACGATGCATTTGACTTCATCCTGACTAATCCAGGATCCTTCGTCACAGACCATAACTGAGGTGTTGGAGAAAGAATGAGTTGTGTATACGACACATTACAGAGGTGATTGCCAAAACTCTAGGAGCAGTGCGAAATTCCACAGAGCTCCCTCCCGATAGCTCACTGGCTCTTCTACAAACTGTCTTCTACACACATTGGCTTTATCAGGAGTCTTATCCGACTTATAGGACCGTGAAGCATCATCTCAAAAATAACAGGCATATTTACAACCTTCATAAGAGTCAAAAGTTCACTCAGAGCAGAAGAACCACCACGTTGCCTTGTTACACAAGCACTATAAATGTCTATGCAAACAGTTGGAGCGATTCTTGGGACTGAGAACATTGAAGGTTGAGCCCAGGCTTTAATAGTGGAGTCCAACTATGGATATAAGCAGGGAATCAAATCACAAAAATTATTAAGAGCTCAAAAACATGTTATAGCTCAAAAACAAGATATCAGTGAAATACTACAATATCACTTTACTACAGAATACAATAATCAGTTTTGTTTACAAGGTACAGGAAATTAATAATCATAAAAATTCCAGTCTTTAAGTGGCAACAAAAATTAGAAATTGCATTTATAAATGCAGATATTTCTTCATGATTAGTCCAAATATAGGCATCTCTCATCAGAATACAATTATTTCTGTCTTTAAATGTTAATGGATAGACAGGTCAAACCTTGAAATGCCGAAACGGCATTCACTATTTCACTTTGTGTTGAATTTAACAGGTTATGTATCATATGTTAGATCATTTATCATTTATAGAAAAAGGGCATAAGGAGTGTCTTTTATGGACCATGATTCAGTCAAACAGAAGATATTTGCCATACTTTTATTAAAGCCTTGATCCCTTCGTTTATGATCAAGTTAAATTGTAATATAAAGAAAAGGCCCTTCTGTATAGTGTAGAAGTAAACCATTTTGAGGTGGCCAAATACAAATAATCCTCCTCTCTCACTCAAATATGAAACATCCCCATTTACAAGTCTGAGATCTATACAGTAGAAGTGCTCAACTAACTTACTGTAAAGATATTGATTTAAAAAAGGGTAAATACAGTGGAACCATAAAAAATGCTGTTTTAAACAAACAATATGAAGAGATCTTTAACTGAAAATGTACAAATATAATGCAATCACAAAGAACCTGTGTAGTTAGGCGATGATTAGATCTCTCTTGTTTTCTGTCCCGATTGACAGAAAATGTGGTAATGTTATCTGTTTTCAAACAAGACTAAAGAAAAGCATTTCAGTCTGGAATGGATCGTCTTCCAGTAATTTGATTAGAGGTTTCAACAACTAAAACAAACGGTTGGATTCGGTCACCATCTTGTGTTATTCTGCTTGACTGAACAGGTCACGTAATGCTGCTAAAGGATCGTGTCGGCTGCATCGCTCGTTCAGACATGCCTAAACAATTGCCTGCGACGATGTCGATCGGCTGCTTTTGAGAGGCTTCTTCGTTCCTTCGTGCAAATCCCACAACTGCATTTCTAGAACTACTGCTCATGAGATAGTGCTGTGCTGTAGTAGAACTAAGCTTTAAGGTTTGTAGGAGTTTAAAGACCAATTTTTATTACAAACGACAGACAAGGGCTTGAAATGGCATTCTTCTTTCCATTATACAGTGTTTCTCAATTGTTTTCAGTCACCCCCCCCTAGAAAAAAAAAAAACATCTCAGGCAATTGTGGCACTAGTGTGATTCTTGGTAAATAACAAAATATTAATATAAATTCTTGCATATCAAGACTTAGGCTTGCCTAAAGAATAGCACTTTTGTTTAATCTAAATATTTTCCCATTATTACTTGGATTAATTAGTACTCAACATTGTCGGAAAAACATAACAGAAAAGTGTTGAAAAAATAATCACATTGTCGATCACAATAATGGTCAAACAAATTGCATTTGGATTATTTTCCAGATTCCTTTGTTATAGACTAACTTGGTGTCACTCATCAATGAACACTGGAAGGAGGAAGCTTTGCCTCTTTCAGGAGAAGGATGTATGTAAATTCATTTCACTCATAAAACGAAAACAAAGCCTTTTAAAGTCTATAACTTTCTAGTAGTGTTTCTGTTTTTCATTGCTGAACTGCTACCATAAAATGTATGGACTAATAATTTCTTTCCAAAACTTTCCAAATCAGCAGGTGCTGAAGTCCTCATCTGTTCTGACATTAACCTGCGTGTGTGATGATGAAGAACGTAAGATCAGAAATCCTGAGTCATCTGGTGGCACTCTTATTTTGTCCCGAGGCCAGGGCTTGACACAAGCAAACGCACACACCCCTAAACACACACGCACGCGCGCACGCACACACACACACAAAGAGAAAGTTATCAGGCTCAGTGCTGTTCAGTCACTGAGCATGATCAGCACATCCGAGTGCACATTTCACATGGTAAAGAGCTGGCATTGAGCTACACCGGGTTTGTTTTTTTAGCCTTTCTGTGTTCGCCAAAAGCGTATGTGGCTGCTCCGATTTCTCATGATGAGCCGCTTTATTTTTAACAGCACATGAGCACCGTGCTAAAAACGTATTGAACTAATAAACATGTAAATGCATTTGTGAGCATGTTGGTTCAGAGAGTAGAGCAACAAAACAGCGATTGGGAGCAAAATACAGGATGAAAACTGGTGACCAATCAAATTCGAGATTAGACTCAAGTGTTCTCACAAATCATCAGGGATGAAGAACAAATGACATCAGCGGGCAATTTCTAAATTATTAAGAACCACTCAGTTAAATAATTTAGCCAAGTAACTAAATGTGAACTTTTTTATGTAAAAAATTGGTATGAACATTTTTGATAACCATCTATGTTTAAATAAGAGAATAAGATACAAGTCTTATTTATAGAGTTACTGAAAGAGTTTTAAATAGCATGCATACTGCCAGTAACATTATTGCACACACATATGACCCAACTGCGGTCTAAGCGCAAGCCGTTATAAAGGTGTGTGTAAAATGTACTTCTTGAAATTGAGAAAAACAATAGATTGTTGGGTAACATCTCCATCCTTTAACACTATTTGTAAGTCCAGTATTATATTGCCACGTGTTTAAATAAGTCTGTGCTGCAATGGTTAGTGTAAACACGCCTTGAGGGTTTATTCATACGCATGAAAATTGTGTCATGGATCTGATTAGCCATGAAATGAAGACCAAGGCTCGAGTTCAAAAACTGGAACTGAGGCTTGAACAACACCCCTCAAAAGCATGCTAAGGAATGATCCCTGTTTGAGTGGGGTAAACATGTTTCAGCACCGACGATTGGGAGGCGAGAAGGGATTTTAAAAATGCAGTGTTTAAACAATGGGTTGAGAATTGGTGTGTAGCTGGTGATAATTGACATAACAGGTATGATACATTTTGAATTAATTGTAGCACGTTTCTCTGAGTTTGTGAGTGAAAGGGTGTTACGGTGGTGCGGTGGGTAGCAAGGTCGCTGGTTCAAGCCTCGGCTGGGTCAGTTGGTATCTCTGTGTGGAGTTCTCAAGTTCTACCCGAGATCGCGTGGGTTTACGCCGGGTGCTCCGGTTTCCTCCACCAGTCCAAAGACATGCGATATAAGTCCAATTATATATTCTATATATTTTCTTATATATATATTCTTATAGAGTATGAGTGAGAAGGAGTGTGTGTGGGTGTTTCCAAGCGATGGGTTGCGGCTGGAAGGGTATCCGCCGCGAAAACATATGCTGGAATAGCTGACGGTTCATTCCGCTGTGGCGACCCCCCCGAAAGGGAAAAAGCAGACAAGAAAATGGATGGATGGATGCTGAGTGAATTAAACCGTAATCAAATCAAAACCAAAACGAATCAGGAAATGTAGAGTAAACGCATTTGTAAAAATTCCATTGATCACCAGCAGTTAGGCACAAACACTGCACCAAACAAACACTAAATGAAAGCATCAGTTGAGCACTAAGAATGTAGCTTCAGCTATGATAATCTTCCATGTTAGACACAGAGCTACATTTAATCCAGACTCTCCACGAACATGCTTTAAAAGCTTGCTTGAGGGGCATTAGGCCACGGTGTCATCTGTGATAAGTGCTGGGATTAACACACACAGGACGACACATGGCTTCAGCGAGGGAAGCGTCCGTGTGTCTACAATCGGCTTAATGTAGTACACTTAGAGCAGGTCCACGAAATTAACGTTCTTCCTCTCATTGAATAATCTGGCTTCTCGCTACAGTTCCGTCTGAATGGACCTTTCAGTGAATGTGGGTGAGTTTTCAGTGGCTTGATCAACTATTAAGCATGTCGCTGCCGGGGTTCACCAACGACAGAAAAAGCATGTAATATAAAGTAGAAGTGACTTTGGATAATTTGCTGGGATTTCACTTGATCAAAAAGATCAGCATTCAAGCCAAATAATTCATGAAACACAATGTGTTTCAAGCCAAAAGTGATACATCAATGTCCCTTGTGTGGTCACAATTTTCTAGGTCATTGAGCCGCTCCTTCCTCAGAGAAGCAGGATATGACTCCTTCACCAGTATTTAAGTTTAGCTACCTAACAGGGCGTTCTGACCAAGCGCAACATTTTCTACACACTCTTCTATCTTAATGGGGACATATACTATTATACTAAGTAGTATAGACTGAAATACACACAAATTTAATTGACCTCCACGTACCTCTAACGCAGGGGTGTCCAACGTTGGTCCTGGAGAGCCGGAGCCCTGCACATTTTAGTTGCAACCCTGCTGTAGTATGCATACTACTCTACTTCAGCCAATCAGAGAACCATAATTAGTGCCACAGGTGTGTTTCATGATGTTTAAACCAAAAATGTGCAGCGCTCCAGCTCTCCAGACCGACCCTGCTCTAACGGATGTTCGCATACCACTAGAGGGTGTCCAAGTACCACCCGTGGTATGCGTACCACATTTTGAGAACCTCTGGTCTAAATGATGCATGCACTGAACCTCCCACAATGCTTGAGAAAGGCTGTGAGAAGTCTCTTCCTTACTGAAACTGCTCCTGACACAAACATTTATTAAACACAAGTCTATATTCTCCTCGTGGCATCAAAAGATCATAGACTTGCCATTTTAGAGTTTGTCAAGTAACACTTCTTTTCTTCATGTCTTTTCATAAGGACAATGCTGTATTATCGTTAATTTTAACAATGAGACAGGATATAAATGTCTGCGGTTTGCTTTACATTGAGTGGAATGGGACTCCTCAAACCTCACTCAACATTAAACGAAATAGGAGAAGACGCATGGATGACTACACTCCCTTGTGACTGCTCTGGGTTCATTTAGTAGACCGGTACCCTTGCGAGGGTTTACTGACATCTAAGGAGGGCTTTGTAAATGTTTGATGAGACCTGGGTCAACAGCAAACGGAGTCAGAGACAAAGCGTGACTCATCCAGACATGATAAATATCCTGCTCATGATGTTTTCTGAAATATCCTTTTTAAATGTTTGATCCTCAAAAGAGGTCTGTGATGTCACGGAGAGGATTCCGATCAGGAATTTTGTAAGCTGAAAGTAGGCATAGTCAATTATTTCCTTCTTTGCACAAGGCAAGGGAGAGAGATACAATGAATGGCCACTTCATTCGTTCATTGGGAGTTCAGTTTACACGCTTTCCCAGCACTGTTCTAAAACATGTTTCTGCGGATTTGAAGGCTTTAAGGACGAATTCCATTTTTAACCATTCCTTTTCATTTTGCACAATTATGTAAGATGACAGTATGTCGCAATTGTCTTTTGATTGAAGATATATTATTAATGGCAAAGGCTACACAAATATTGAAATGGAAAGTTTAAAGCTGGAAAATGTGTGGGAATGACAGGTTCCCAGAGACTGCATTTTGTTTGTGGTATATTTATATAAATGAAAATAATTGTATCATTTGTAATGACATGAAAACAGTTGTTTTCAAATATATAATATGGATATAGTGGTAATTAACATAAAAAAAACATAAGTACCTATAAGCAATGAACCATCTCGGCTTCTAAGGGCGCTCCATTTCAAAGGTTTATATTTTATCATTCGGTTTAGCTAACCGATCAAGACTGAATGAGACTGACGCATCTCTTTTATAGCATTTGCAGGTATTCAGCTTTGAATAGTTATTGAAGAGATCCTTCCATAACGTCAGCTATTCTGCCTTATATTTGCTGTGAGATGGTGTTCTTTGTGGGCCCAAAAGATAGAAATAAGATGACAGTGACCCTTAGTCTCCTAATGTAGGGCAATATCAGGGATTTGTGCCTGAAGAGGGATTAAAGGCTATGTGAGCCCAAAAGCTTTAATTCTCATCTTAAAATGAGAGGGTAAAGCAACCAGCTGGCTCCTGTTTGCACTACTAATGTGAACAGGGCAAGAACTCCCTCAATTATATCCTGTCTGTATTAATGCGCTAGCAAAAACATACCAAATTGAGACCATCTGAAAAAAATGGACAGATACAGATATTTCACTGTAAAATTCATTTGGGCCTAAACCATAACTCAAATTTGTAAATGTAAAATGAAGCATTCCCAGTTCACAAACTTGGATTGAAACAAAGTGCATGTGTAACCAGAGATGGGGCACCCCATTGTGGACAATGAAATGAAGGCTATGTTTGGTCATCAGGTCAAAAGACGCAACTAAAATTTCTTGGTGAAATCAGATGTTTTAGTACACGTTCACATAATATTAGCCACCCCTAATTTGCATTGTATTTATAAGTTTGCCAATAATTATCCATCCATCCATTATCTTGTCGGCTTTTCCCTTTCGGGGTCGTCACAGCGCAATAAACTCTTTTTAAGATATTCTGAATGTCACTGACAGGCAGTGAACAGACCTGAGTACTGGCGTTATGTGCTCCAACTTTCTAGTTCTGGTCAGGATCCGTGTAGCCACAATCTGAACAAGCTGAAGCTGCCTAGTGGTCTTTTTTTGGGAGACCAGTTAGGAGACCATCACAATAATAAATCATATAAAATCATGGACTAGTCTCAGACAAAGCAAGAAGACAAAGCATCTGATCCTTGCAATATTTCTGAGATGATGATGATAAGCAGATTTAGTGATTGCTCTAATGTGACTGATGAAGCTCAGATCAGAATCACCCCGAGGTTCTTCACCTGATGTTTAGTTGTAATACCCTCAGAGCTCAGGTGAACGTTACCCTTGAGAACCTCGGCTTTAAGTAAACTTAAATATTTGGGAGCACCGTCCCTTTAAATCCCATTCAGTACAGATATACAGCCAGCAAACACGCCAAGCAACAAAAGTAAGAAACGAATCACAACAAATACTCTAAAAACAAGACTTCGGAACCTCAGAAAAAGCCTTTATTCCTAAACATTTGGCTATAGTTTTGGTTGCAATATAAGCATATGCAGTTGTTGTCTTTAATTCCATGTTATCATTAAAGTCCATTTGTGTAAGTAAAAAAATTGAAACACCGACTGACTTGATTTGTCTGTTAATGTGTAGTTTTCAATTCACTGGAACGCGATAAGCTCACAGTTAGCACTGGATGGTTACAGTTATTATTGTAAACATCCGCAAACGTAAACATAACTATACCAACATGGAGACCGTGGACGACCTTAAAAATAACTTGAGAACACAATCTCTAGAACAAACACTGAACAACAAAGCACAATGGAAATAATGAAATGCTATATGCAAAAGGCTATGGTAAAATGTCTCATAAAATTACATTTTATCACTGCAAACAACTGTTCCAATGTGGGAGCTAAATGCTCACAAAACCTATTAACACAGCATACTCATCTAAGTCATAAAAGCTGTATGCATGACCATCAATCATTTTGGAAATGGCATACAGAAGAGAATCTGCTGTAACATGTTGACAAATATAAATATGTTTAAAATATAAAGAGTGTAACTATTAGTCTATTTGTAGCTTAAAGGTAAAAACAAAAACTTTTAGGCAAGCACTGAATATATAAAAAAATGCAAAAGCTGGGCCAAAAGAGAACTAATCACACGTTAATTAATTAAATTCTAAGAGATAAGCCACTCTGGATGTCATTTCTTTGCCTCCTTGCAAACCAGACAAACAGGAAAGGGCGTATCACATTATTTCCTCCTCCAAGGCAGATTAGACTAATTATTTATCAGATTAGAGAACTTCTAAACTAGCTTTGTAGCTAGACTTTAAAATTATGGTAATAAAGATGGATAGAGCTTTCAGTGAGGGTGTTGAAAAAAGAAGCAGGAACGTTTCACTTAAGGAAGGACCTCACATCAGAGCTGGAATGAACCATAAAACAGAAGATAAGGACTTACACACACATTTACACAAACATAACAAAATAAGACACTTTTTGGTACATTTTCACAATTTCCTCACACAAAATACAAATGCATAAAAAAATTAATTGTGAGGTAAAACATGTATGGCAGAATACATCACTATTTCTCGAAGGTAAACACTGTTTAGTTTAAATGTCAAAAGTCAGACTCGCGTTTCTGTTTATAAATCACACTTGACAGCTTCCACTTAAGCCCAAATATTTTCTCTAAACAATATACTACAGACTTTTCGAACAAATCTTCCTCGGTTTCGACAATAATATCAACAACAGCGTTCGCTTCAGATTCTGTCCGTTACAAACAATGTGCTCTAAAGTTGGCTGAAACACACAACTAAGAGAAATGCGCGTGTTATCCAAACGTGAGAAATGCGACACGCTTAAATGTTTTCTGCCTTCAACTAAAAACACATGTCTGCGAATACAAAACTAAGAATATCAGTCTTGTTTCTGCTCAGTCTGATAACGCACGGAGGACGCTTTTAAAGTCCGGACAGCTGTAACTCGAAACGCGGAAGTTGCAGTGAGAGTCGTCCAGGTGAACCAACATGGACGACTTAAACCCTGACGATTCAACTCTCCCCGAGATCTCTCTCTCTCTCTCTCTCTCTCTCTCTCTCTCTCTCTCTCTCTCTGTCCGTGTGACGGTTAGACATTCCCCTGCAACATTTGTGGAAACTTTCAGAAAGTTTACCCCGAACCGACAGCACCCAAAAAACACAAACACGGGCTACACTCGGTTATAAGGATTGAATAAGCTTTTAGTTTACCTTGAGAGTCGTCTCTAACTGCTGCTGCTAGTGTTCCTCTCCCGAACAGCCGGAGACACTTCTCCCTCTTTTCTCTCGTTCTTGCGGATCAGACGAGTCTGAACAATGCTCTGGAGAGAGAGCAAAGTCTGTGCAGAAGCTCCGCCCCGATACTCTGGATAGCTACTCGTGCCACACCCGAAGCCTCACAACAACACTCAAACACCCACCCCGCCTTACTCCTCTCACCCCCCTCTTAGTAAAAAAAGTCACTAGATGATGTCATCGTCTAATTTGCATAAATACCACGTGACGTGCTTGCCTTACACCCCCCCCCAAAGGGTTTTTATCAATGCCGACTTAAAAGTGTTGCAGATACACGTGTTTCATGTCATTAAATTAACACACATGGCATTATAAAAAAAACTTGTAATGCTAAATAAAAATAAATAATAGTAAAAACATTGAGACCGGAATGAAGTAAATAGCATGAAAGGTAAGCTCTAAGATTGTAAACAAATCACGTCAGAGAGAAGTATATTGGTGGTCCAAATTGGATGATTGTTTTATGACCCAATTTTATTTATTTATTTTTTTATTTGTTGGTGATTTCCAACAATTCAGTGTACACACTGCAAAAAAGGAATTTTAAGCAAAGCTGAAAATGCTTAAAATTAGATTGAAAATCTTGATTTTCTTATTTTAGGAAGAATTTTTCTAATTTAAAACCTTTTGGGTATAGATTACTTTGCTTATTTTGAGAAAATAACACTTACATTTTCTTGAGGAGAAAAAAAATCTTATTCTGGTCATTTATTTTCTTGAATTAAGAAACTATGTGAAACAAGTTGCCGATTTCGTCACTGATCTTAAAACAAGAATCTTAAAATAAGAATTTTTTACTCAACATATTCTTATTTCAAGAATGTTATCGATATTTTATTTTAAGAAATCAATTTTAAATACTGGTAAAAGCATGCATCTTGGAACAAGAAAAAAAATCTTAAATCTAGTTTTAGTGTAGATCAAGTAAAATATCTGACAATGGAGTAAGAACATTTGATTTCTTGAAATAAGACTCAAATGTTTGTGAAAAGAAAAGAAGAAAAAGGATCTACACCATGAATAAATCATCTATATCTTAAACCTTAATACCCGTCCAGTTGTGTTCTAACTTTGATGGAAGAGATCTGTACTTCAAAAAAGCACTCTTGAAACAAGAAAAAAAACCTCAAATATAGATAAAACTTTTCCTAGATCAAGCAAAAGATTGTGCTAATGGGGTAAGCAAATTTGAGTTGGCAAGAATTCTTAAAATTAGCAAAAACTTCTAGCTGATAACATAAGCTGTTGGATCTTAAAAAAATACAAAAACTCTCAAAACAAGCTTTTCCAAGCTGTGAAAAAATGCATTGAAATTAGAATATTCCAACTTGTATCTAGCCACTAGTGGTCTTAAAACTAGACAATCTGTCTTAAAACTAGAACACTCCTGTGCGCCTGAAGATGCGATCTCCGCTGCTGCATCAGAGAGAGACGGGCCATCTCCCGAAGGAGACGGTACGTCGCTCTTCCCCTCTGGGGTGACGGCAGATTGTGCTGCGGAGGAGACGGCCAAGTTGCTTACCCGGGCTGCCAGAGAAATTGGGTTGCAGGTGGCTTCGCCCTTCAAGAGGGTCTGGATCGAGGACTGTTTCCATCCACCCTGAAGGTTTACATAGCTGCGATTTCTGCCTATCACCTTCCGGTTGAAAACAACATCTTGGGACGAAACAAGTTAACGATCAGATTCCTCAGAGGGGCCAGAAGGGTTAGACCCTCTAGGCCGTCCTTAGTTCCCTCCTGGGACCTTTCCATTGTCCTTAGAGGACTTCAAGGTTCTCCATTCGAGCCGCTTGACTCAGTAGAGCTTAAATTTCTGTCAATTAAGACAGCGCTCCTGATCGCGTCTCAATCAAGAGGGTGTGGGATCTGCAGGCACTTTCTGTTTACGAGACCTGCTTAAAGTTTGCACCTGTGATACTCATGTTACTCTGAAGCCCTGGCCTGGATATGTGCCCAAGGTTCCTACATCCCCTTCAAAACTCAGGTAGTGAACCTCCAAGCTCTGCCTCGGAGAGGAGGCAGCACCAGCCCCTGGTCCCAATTGCCCAGTTCGAGCACTGAGGATTTATGCAGAAAGGACAAAGAACCTTAGAAGTTCTGATGTATGCTTTGGAGGACAGCAGACGATAGGGGCTGTCTCCAAACAGAGGTTGGCCCACTGGCTAGTGGAGGCCATCTCTCCCGCACACACAGCGCATCCGATGTCCCTTACCCCCTGCAGTAGAGAGCCCACTCTATCAGGGTACTCCGCTGGCAGAGATCTGCAAGGCTGCCGGTTGGCACGCAACACCTTCGCCTAGCAACGCTACTTTAGAATATCACTGGAAGCAACTCTACCATTGAAATTGCTACATGGAGGTACCATCCTCCATATTATTAAAATAATGCTAATATCTTTCTCAGCACTTCTATACCTGCCTTCGATATTGCTCTACAAAATTACACAAGCACGGGAAAGTGCCTTTGCACCAATGACTACCTGAGGTTTGTGGTCAGCTTCATGTATCATGATTTTGGTAGCACCATCATATTCTCTTCAGCATATTCCATTAACATACAAGACAGATAGAAGTTGAATACTATTGTGTAAAATGAACAAGAAACAAATTGTAGTTCCCCCCAAAAATCCCAAGTTAAACATTAAAAGCTAAACAATGTCTAAACATAGACTTGTTCTTCTACTACTACACCTTTGTTCTACCACTTCCTCTGTGCATCCAGACACTGTGCATCTTTTTGTTTAGCTCACTGCTAAAGCCACTAAGAGTGTTCATTCAACACATCGTTAAGACTTTCTACACAACACCTAATTTTAGCATGAAATAAAAGCATGCAAGTTGAAATTGAGTTTTAAATAACTTACTCATTTTCACATCTTTGGAATCCTATGCAGTAACCGAGCTGTTTATCAGAGAGGAAAAGATGAATGTGTAATAGAGGTGGAGAGGCAAGAGAGGAGTGGCTCTACCACACCTTAGTGCTGACACATGTTATGAGTGTAAATGAAATTCAGGAAGTTGCACAATGGAGAGAAACATCTTTTGGATTAATCTGAAATATCTTGAAATTGAACACAATTTCAGTACTTCTCTATCAATCTTTACATATCAGCCTATGACAGAACACTTGTGAATCAATTTCACTTGCAACTATGCAAATGGAACATATCCTGCAGCTCACGTAAGATGCCTCAACAAAGCACGCTCCTGGATTCCTTCTGAATCATGACAATCCATACCAGGCTTCAGGTGGCTTGACTGCATGATGACTGCAATGACACTTCTGGCTGGACCAATCCTCAGACCTGTTTCCAAACCAATATATCTGGTACATCATGGTTCTGTCTGCTCACAGACGTCTCATTGCACCACAAACTTTCCCGTGCTAGCTTTCAGGCATGTCCTGATTTTGTTGGGTGGTTGTTGTTCTGAGATCATCATTCCAAACGACGTCCTCAGGACAACATTTCTCCAGCCAATCAGAGACCGTGACGTCATCACCACAAGTCGATGGTGCAGGTTCAAACTGAGCCAGTCAAACCAACGGCTCTGCAGAAAAAAACATATTTCAAGTGGGGTTAAAAGTATTAATATCTGATGCCTTATATAACTATACAAAGTGTTTAGCAGTAAACAACACGGATGGATATGCAGCTGACACACTGGTGAACTTGCATTTAATTTAACATTACAGGATGTGCTTAACGTTACTTTTGTTCTTTACGATTACCCGAGAGACATTATTCCGCTAATATATTGTTTAAATAATTATTTATGCGCACTCGCTTGTTCCTTCATATAGCGTAACTGTTCAATTATTTTAGCTTTCGTTCTTGTCAGTCGGACTCCAGACTTTCTTAACTTGTTGGTAGAAATGCGAAGGGAAAATATAAAGATATCGTATCATTAGCTAACGTAATATAAAATGAATGAAAAGGCCATAACTTCTGTACAAGCTATAGTTTTGTGGAAGAATATAAGATATTAACGTTTTATATTAATGATGCCCTCAGATTATCATTTCCTTGTTGTCCTCAGATCATTATATATTCTAATAATATATTTTTGCCTAATTATATATTTATTCATTTATTTGTTGATATTTTTGGAAAGTTTTACGGTTCAAGAACAAACTTTGTTTTTCATTTAAGGTTTAACATTTCAGAATTAAATATCATTCAACTGTATTTGTTGTTTTTTGTTGCATTTTTTAAAGTTTACTTTTATACATAAACAATACCCTGATTTTTGGTTTTATATAGTTATAAGTAAAACATAAAATGTAAAAAATGCATTTTTACCTGAATAATCATAAAAATAACCATTAGTTGCAGCGTAATTAATATTGAATGAAGATGCCCTCAGATTGTCAATTCAATGTTCCCCTCAGGTCATTATAATTAATAATAATAATTAATGACCAGTGGAGTCATTCAGGTTCCTGGGCACCATCATCTCTCTGGACCTGAAGTGGAGTACACACATCGACTCCATCGTGAAGAAGTCCCAGCAGAGGTTGTACTTCCTGCGCCAGCTGAAGAATTCAACCTTCCACAGACATTATGCACTTAAGCACACCACACTTTATAGACTTTTTTCAATTGTTTAGATTTAATCAATCCTTCAAAATACTCTACCTCATAGCCTTATGTTAATTGCTTGTTGTGTTGCACTTTACTGTACTTTTGTGGTTTGTATTGTGCTCATGTTGTTTGCACTGATGGCTCCATCGTACCACAGGAAATTCCTAGAGAGTGCACACACACACACGACAATAAAGCTGATTCTGATTTCAACGTTGCCCTAAGCTCAGTATAAATAATAATAATTAAAATAATATTAATATTAATTGAAGATGACCTCAGACCATCATTTCAACGTTGCCCTAAGGTCAGTATAAATAATAATAATTAAGATAATATTAATATTAATTGGGCGTCACGGTGGCGCAGTGGGTAGCACGGTCGTCTCACAGCAAGAAGGTCGCTGGTTCGAGTCTCGGCTGGGTCGGTTGGCATTTCTGTGTGGAGTTCTCATGTTCTCCTCGTGATCGCGTGGGTTTTCTCCGGGTGCTCCGGTTTCCCCACAAGTCCAAAGACATGTGGTATAAGTAAATTGATTAAGAACAATTGCCCAAAGTGTGAATGTGTGTTTCCCAGCGATGGGTTGTGGCAGGGAAGGGCATCCGCTGCATAAAACATATGCCAGTGAGTTGGCGGTTCATTCCGCTGTGGCGACCACGAAAGGGAATAAAGCCGACATGAAGATGAATGAATGAATAATATTAATTGAAGATGACCTCAGACAATCATTTCACTGTTGCCCTCAGGTTATTATATATAATAATTAAATATTATTATTATTATCACATGATGCCCTCAGACCAACATTTCCGGTCATTATAATTAATACAAGTTATTATATATTATAATAATCAAAATAACATTAAATGATCATGCCCTATCAATTTGCTAACATTTGGTTATTTTAATATAGCCGAACATCTGCACAATCAAAAATGGAAACTCATCATTCCATTTCTCAACAGCAGGTGAAGCTTTTCCTGAGCTAAACTTTACAACCTCTCTGAACAGTTTTTTACATTCGTTCACACATTTAAATAAAACACCATTTTATACACATCCCTAAAAGTTACATCACTTCTCTTTCCCTGATGGGAGGGGTGGAAGGAGTATGGGCTGGTGATGTAATGGGGTCATAGATCGGGCATGTAAGGTCATGAACTGGTCACGTGACTAGGGTCATAAAACACTCATCAGATTTTGACATAAACACTCATACAATCTCTCCGGCTCCTCCTGGCTTGACCTGCCTGAAACACCTTCTAGGGAGGCTTCACACCAATTTGAAGGAGTAACGCTTCAACTCCAAGCTCCTCCCGAGTGATGGAGTAATCTCTAATAGAACAGCTCGACACCTAAGATTGTCAGAGACTTGCACTTGGTGACTTTTTCGGGCGGAAGTCCTGCAATTTCATTCACATACTTTAAATGACTGACAATAGATGAACCCTAATTAGTATATACAGTATTCTTTTAATTGTGGTTTTATCAAGACACCTTGGTTCTTGGTTTACTGTTTTATGGCGGGGGTTTTTGTTGAGTAGATTCGATGAAGAGTTTCCTCTTTCTTTGATTCTCGATCCGAGGTTTCCGTTGTTAAAATGTGACGAAAATAAATCCGTGCTCAAGTGCAAATATCACTATCATCAATGATAATAATACATTTTATTTGAGTCACTTTTCAGCCCTCCCAAACCACTGTACACTCAATAAATACATATTTTTAACTGGCATAATTATAAATGACCATTCCAAAACCTATCATTCTAAACAGAGGTCAGTGGTCAGCATTCTCAAGCTTCCTTTCAGTCTCGCTCAGAGAGCTAGAATAGTTCATGTGTTTCTGTGTCCGCTGCTCTGTCGCCAGACCAGCACAAACACATCAACAGACTTATTGTTTTTGAGAAGAGAAAGAGCGCATACAAATGGACAATATGGCTTTCAGGAGTTATATAACAAGCAACCTTCATGATTCTCAGTATCTGCACATCCTCTGGTTCTTACAAACCTTTTAAAGTATCCTCTCAATGAGTAATACTGGAGACATCAAAGCTATAGAGAGAGAGTTTATGCTTGTAAAACTTTTTACTTTTTATCTGTTACTCTTTCATGCAAGAGTACTCAAAACTTCACTGCAAATGAATCTTTACAACACGTTATAGTTCTTTTCCTTAGGGACTGAAAACTAACAGGGAACTACTGTATAACTAATAAAATTTTAAATAACCTCCATTTACAGTGACTGTCCTACTTTCAATATTTAAATAACTGCATTATTGGTGAGACGCTGGTAATTTAATTATCTGCAGTCTCTTGATTGGGCTAATTATAGCAATGCGGGGATAGATAAAAGCAGTGCCCTGGTAGCATCTGGGTGTCTCTTTCTGCTGTGCAGCGGTCTGAGGACCATCCTCCCTTGCGTTGATCCCTTTTTGCAGAGAGGTACGTTGAAATTGTAAACAACTTGGTTATTGGTAGGTCTTTGACAGAGCTTGCTGTGTTTAGCGGACTGTTGGGGCCGAGAGAGAGATCGTTCTGGCCGTGGCTGTTCACGACATGGTGCTCTACTGAGAGCTGATTCCCAAAAGCGAGGCTCTCTTTGGTGCAAGTAAATACGATCAAGAATAAGGTATGCTTCATAGAGCCTTTTCTTCCTCTTATTGTAACCGTTAAAAATGCTGTATGGTGGAACTCAGAACTTGAGCCAAGCTGGAGTGGTCTCATATGCGGAATAACTGCTACTGCAAAACCGATATGCCCAGGAGCCTCTGGAGTTATCAGAGGGACCACCAATTCATGCAGAATCTGCATTCTGCCTTCAGCATTATCAAGGCACGGCCTCTAAAGAGGCGTACTCGCATGTTCAATGAGGTTACCTCCATACCCTGAAAGATATGCTCAGGCCGGAGGTCAGACGACTCCTTTATGGGTTGATCCAAATCCCCAATAGCTGAGGTGACTTAAGACCCAGTCTCTGTGACAAATCAACTCAGACTTTGACTGGGCCAGTATCAGCCAATCGTCCAGGACAAGAGGATTCAAACCCCAAACCAATTTCCAACCAAACCTTGACAATGATTGCTATGTGCACACAGAACAAAGATGAGACTGTCACCCAGTATCTGAATAGGTTGATCGTGGTCCATGATTTATATAGTGGACTGGATAAAAATGATAACTTGAGTGCTACTGGAATCACACCATATGAAGCACATCTAAGAAACAGCTTCATAAATGGTCTGCAGGAACCCATCTCCAAGAGACTGAAAAACATAGAGTGGCATAGAGTGGGACACATGGAAGTTACATCTAGAAGAGAAACACGCCCTACACGCAGAGAAACTTCTTGATGCAGAGGAGAAGCAAAGACTCAAGAAAAGAGATCTTGATACACACGCAGCTCAAAAAGCAGTTCTTTAAATGGTCACCCATGAGGAGCCGAGACATCCAATGAATGGTGTCAAGAGGGGAAAGAAAGGAGGCTTAAGAGGGGGAAGCCACTCCTGCAAACAAGCTAATCATCGATCAAGAAACTGTTCCTAAATCAAGTGCTTCGGATGCGGTGAACTAGGACACCAGATCAGGGACTGTACGAATCCTAAGCGATTCTTTGGGTGCCCGGGAGCATGGTGGATTTTTTTCAGTGTGCATCCTAACAGTCAGTTTTGGTTTGCATTTCTGTTTGATTACACCTTTACACATTTGTGTCAGGGGTACTGTGAATCTCCAACCATCTATGATGAGGCTCTTAGAAATAGCTTAGAGAGTTTAGAGTTAGGTTCAAGATCAGTCTTATTGCAATACATGGATAATTGTTTGCTTGTGAGTCCAAGTAAGGAACAATGTGAAGAAGACACCATTAAACTGTTCAAACATCTAGCACAAGATGGGCATTAGCCAAGTATGTCTAAGCTACAGTTTGTTCAACGGGAAGTTAAATTTTTGGGTCATCTAATTTCAAAACAAGGTAAAAGATTGGAAGTGAGTAGAGTTAAAGCAATACAGGATATTTCGAAGCCCATCACTAAGAAACAGCTGTTGTCCTTTCTTGGTATCTGTTCATACTGCAGACTATTCATCATTAACTATTCTTGTTGCGAAGCAACTCTGAGTGAAATTGTCCATGAAAAGGGACTTGGTTCCAATAGCACCCTCTCCTGGACATTGAAAGCAGAACAAGCTTTTGAAGGGCTGAAAAGAGCCTTGCAGACCACGCCGAAGCTTCGAATTCCTGACGCAACTAGACCATTTGTCCAAACAGTGAATGAGAAGTATGGATGCATGACATCTGTGGTGTTGCAAGACCATGAAAGTAAGCTGCAGCCAGTGGCTAATTTTTCAGTAAAATTAGATCAGGTTGCTGCAGTACTTCCATTATGTTTATGTTCAGGGGAAGCAACAGAGAAAGCAGAGAATGCTTCACAAGATATTGTGGGATACGATGAGTACCTGTTGGTACCTCATGCTATTTCGCAGTTGTTGTTGTTAGAAAAAAAAAACACTCATGTGACAGCTGTGAGATTGTTGAGGTACAATGCTGTTTTATTGGAAATGACAAACGTCACAGTGAAACAATGCTCTATGCTTAACCCTGAAACTCTTCTGCCAACAGAATTTTATGGTGAGCAGCACAGTTGCGTTGATGTGGTGAACGAAATGTGTTCTCCTAGACCTGATCTGAAAGAGGTACCGTTGCAAAATCCTGATTTGGTGAACTATGTGAATGGGTCAGCCTACAAGAGTGAAGAGACAGGTTTGAATTCTGTGGAATATGCAGTAGTAACAGCATGAAACACATTTTTAGGCACTCTTCTGGCATATGTTTTACAACCCATTGCTGCGAAACACTCACACACGCACACATTCATACCCTACGGACAATTGTTTACCCAATACACCTTACGGCATGTCTTTGAATTTGTGGGGAAAACCCGGAGTAAACCCATGAGATCATGGAGAGAACATGCAAACTTCACAAAGAAATGCCTACTGACCCAGCCAAGGCTCGAACCTGCGACCTTCTTGCTGTGAGACAACCATACAACCCACTGCGCCACCGGGATGCCCGGCCTGAGTTCACTTGCAGTTTACTGAGGCGCCATCTAGTGTTCAGGAGAAGGTCTGCACACTAATTTTTGACCCCTAGAGAATTCACACAGCCAGCTGAAAGATGCAGAGCAGCAGATAATTTGTAGAGACCCTTAAGTTTAGCATTGTTTCTCATGCAGCAACATTTTCTAATGCTTTTCTTTGTTTCTTTTCTATAGGCTGTTACCAAAGTGGCCTCCTTGCTCATTGAATCCATGAAAGTGTTCCTGAAGTCAGTTGGTGTCCACCGGTTCTCTAGGACATGAGTTCTAAGACTATTTGATCTTATTTCACCTTTTCCCTACATCTGCTCTTTGGATGCAGAATGCAGCTCAAGAATACCTCTCTTGCAAGACAACTTCAGCACATCCTTATTTAGTACCATAATTCATGTAATGTCTTTAAAGTAGGCATGAGAATGAAGTTATACAAGGAAGGAGAATTGCAAATTCTTAAAGTTGTACAACAAATTGCAATGGTTTCTTGGCAAATAAGTCATAGAGCCTTGGATAGGACTTCAGTAAAATAGCATTTAGGCATCCAGTCTTTCTTAAACATCCGGCACTCGCTGTTGACCTTTCTTTTCTTTGACATTGCTGCAGATGGGTTCTGTTCTCACCAGTAACGTTAGAAGTAGAGCAATAATGAAAAACGTCTCGGGCTCTGCTAAATCAAGTCGCTGCACCTACTGCGCCACCTGGTGTTGAAATACCTGTTATTTCAAGACAAAATTAAATGAATGCAACCTTAATTCTGCACTAATCTTCTGCAGGACGTTTGTGGCCTGCGAACTGTAGTTTGCCCGCCCCCGGCATGGACACTCACTGCTCTTTGTGCACTATTCATGTAGAAACTGTACCTCATGTATTTTGGTATTGTCAGTATTCTAAAAGATTATGGAAAGTTGGGCCTGTTTATAAAGGAAAATGTTCTGGGTAACTTTGTTATTATGAAAATATTATTTTTGGCTTATTTTCTACACAACAAGAGATTAGGAAAGTAAGAGTATGTTGTCAATCTCTTGTTGATTCTGTGTAAGTTTCACATTCATTGATGCAAGTTCACTCATGGTAAACATTGTTTTCATGTAGCTCTCAATGAAATGGACATATTGAAAGCATCAAAGACTCTACAAACAAAAAAGCTCTTAAAACTGTATCCCTTAGAGTACTTTTAAGTTGTTTAACTTGAGGAGTATTTTTTCGTTTGACTGTACTGTAGGACACATTGTGTTGTATGTGTCTGAGAGCCTTCTTAAGGATTTAAAAAAATTATTCTACTATTTTATGTGTACCCCTTGGGATTTTGATAAAAAAAAAAAAAAAAACAACAACTCACAAATCATATGCTTCCGGTCATTTTCAAGGACTTGATTTACAGCAGATTAAATTACAAGATTAAATTACAGCAGCTTGCATTTTAATTGACAAAATATTTTGTTGTTAATCAGTAAATGTATGAGTTCGGTGACTTTCTTGCCTTAATGTTATTAAAAGGACAATTATTTAAAAATGCATGTGAGTATACTAATTATCGTATTTAAACACAGAAAGACTCTTATAAATGTAATATGTTAATTTGTGTGAATATGCATTCAAAAAAATCTGTTTTGTGATACCATTAATTGAGGGGACAGGTCCAATGACAACATACAATTGTGAAGATGCACAGCATTCCTAGAAGTCATGATTTTCAGTGAGTGAAAAAAAATACTAATTTCTCTCAAGAAAGCAATTAGGCATGGGGATATTTTACCACTTGCATTTATGATTAATACAATGACCAAATAACATTAAATCAATAAAAAAATATTGTGTTTGTCCTCCAATTGAACACCAAATTGTATACAACAAAATGTCCAGTTTGAAATTTTTAATCCGTTGACCAATCACCAGTTACTGATATGATTCCAGAAGAGAAAAAACAAGAGAAAAAACGATGTTCTGTTGTTTCAATCTCTGAAGAACAGAAGGTACAAATATCACCAATGTTAAAATCCGATCTCAAGTATTCTTTACTATGATATATGTTATTGAATGTCTTGAAAGTGTAATTTTTTAACTTTTGGAGCTAAAGGAAATTTTATATAGTCACATCTAATTTTTGTGAAAGCTAGGCGAGGAATAGTTTGGGTGTAAAGTAACAAGTCTTTGACCACCCTACTAAGTGTTCGAGGGATTCCTTTAATTATAGGATATTGTTTCTGAGGGCAGACTAAATTAAATCAGTTAAATAAGATCAGTTAACATATCAAAACAAAAATCGAAATTTTACCCGTCATCCATTAAATGTTAAACAGACCAGATTCCTTTTTCTAACAACTCAGAAAAGCAAAATGACCTCTTTTATTAAAATGTAATGGTTATTGTAAATTGAGAAGAGTTATGTTTATATAACCTTTTCTAGTACTGGAGAACTTGTTGGTGAAATTTTGATAACTTAATTGGCAGCTTGTTAATTTCGAAATCACACACTAATAAAAATGTTATACCACCAAAATCCTGGAATGTTTTTGAAGGGCGATTAAACCAAAACGACTGGTTAATAAAAGTCTGCAACCACTTGAGTTTTAAAACACCTTTTATCATAGTGTCAAAGACAATGGCATTCTGCCCACTTCATTGAATCAATATATAACAGGTCCACTTTACAGCTCGTGGGGCAAACTTAACCGTAACCCCGGCGCTACTGTCGTTATAACCTGTCGCAAAGACCGGAAGAATGTAATTTGTGAACATGCGCAGAACCAACTTTGTCTGTGGAACAGACTGTGGAGCGACAACCCTTACAAAACAAACAGGTTCTAGCGCTGTGTATCGTTAGCATGCTAATGAATTAACTTAGTAGTTAAGTCATTACTGCCATCTAGTGACTAATATCAGTACATCAAAATAACTGTTTCACAACTCTTTTTGATAAAAATTTACCTCACAATTTGTAAAGTCTATTCTCATCCACAAATATTATTGCACAAATACGTAGCGAGAGATTCATAAATGCAGAGGACAATATTTTCAAATGCTGTAGAAATTCACAAATGTACGGGAAAGGAACTTGCACATGTGACTCTGGAAAACATATTTGTGGTTTTGATTAATAAATATTTTTTTATTTGTTTGTGATTTCTCAATTATACCCCCATATTCCTGGTTCTTCTCCTTTACTGAGTACCATTTCCATTTTGCTCTTTTTTGGAATTTCCAGCAAATCCCTCTAGTTTGTGAGAACAGTGTTGTCATACTCTGAGGCAGATCTACATATTCTTAGGGCCCTAAGCAAAAATTCCCATGGGACCCTCGACCTTTATGCAGCTAAGCATTAACTATATTCCTTTACAGCAGGGTAGTCAAACTCAATTCCTGGAGGGCCGCAGACCCTGCAGGTTTTTGTTCCAACCCTGTTTCAGGAGACACACTAGTACCTTCAAACAAACCCAGAGGAGCTTAATCAGTGGAATCAGGTGTGTTCAGTTAAGGTTGGAGCAAAACTGTGCAGGACTGTGGCCCTCTAGGAATTGAGTTTGACACTCCTGCTCTACAGCAACTACCATTGTAATTACAATGAACTATATTCCTTTACAGGAACTACCATTGTAATTACCATTAACTATATTCATCTACAAATGCTTGGGAATACACATCCACAAAAACACTGTTGTGTTTGTCGCTCGCGTATGGTGAGGTTTACAGCTCCAAGCGAGAAACATTCGTTACCGCTTTATGGTGGCGTACGCGATGATGTATCGATCAGCGTCATGTGCTGCTGGCCTTTTACAAGTGTGTGGAGAGAGTTAGGAGCCCCTAGCAATGTGCCCATAGTCGTCACCAGCATTCGTCAAGTGATGGAATAAAGGAGAACTACTGTATATAGGGAGGTTCATCAGAGCAGGCTGCATCAATTAGCTCTGATGAGCAGAATGTGCACGCCATATTGTTATAGATAAAACCATACATTTTTATAGCAAATATCGCAAAAACATGAAAACATGAGTCAATTTACTGAAAAGAAAAAAATGCTACTGGTCTCTTCCGATTAAATTATCTATAAAAAAATGCTTTCACCAGAAATAGAATGGCCGCACATACTATAAAATAATAAACTACAACCTATAGGTGGATAATATAATCTTTGACCTTTTTAGATCTTTTAAACAACCAGCTGACAGGGGTCCATAACCATCTCTACAGTGTGGATGCTGAATAAAAAGCATAATGATTTAGCTGCGTATTGTTTATAAATATTAAAGCAACAAAAACAATGATCTAAAGCATCAGAAAGACCACAAAAACCTCACAAGTGTCAAAAGAACGAGTGGCGAGCTGTGTTTCAACAGCAAAACTGATTTATACCATAATGAATACATCTCCCATAGTTAACTTACCCTGGTGTTGGTGAAGCTGCTTTAAATTACATGAACAAGAAAGAGCAGCCTCACAAAGACTGACTTTGCTGCCACCTCCTCCTTTCACTCCTCCCATTCTTTGTCCCAATTCAGTCCTCTGAGTGCAACAGAGATCAGTAGAAACTGGACACGCAGCCTTGAATAGGTCGCAGAGACTAGAGTTTGCTGCTTTCCCAGGACAGTGACTGAGATCATCTGCCTTCGGCTGTAGAAGGTATAGATGCAGACTTCATTTCATGGCTCTCAGCTGTTTTATGCCATGTCGAAGGCCATAAGCAGAGGCTTAATATGCTCTTTTCCTTTGTTATTTCGCTACTGTCATTTTCACACTAAATTGTGACGTAATCACTTGTAAGACCACCATAGCTGGCAGAGTTTTTGAGTTTCATTTGACCTCAGGTGGTCTCATCTTAAAGTTTACTGTCAATAAATATTTAAGGACCTTTATCAAACTTTTATGAGATGACATTTCCTCACCAAATGGGCTCGAGTATGTCATTGCTTCATATATACTGTAGTGAAATGTTTCCTAAATTATGCATTTAGAATGATTGATTTGAAAAGTTTTTTTATTACATTAAAGGCCCACTATGTTAATAGGTTAAGGTTTTTAACTTTTTTAAGAGAAAGAGTTCTGTTTCATACGTCACCCATCTATTCACAAGATTTTGCTTGAAATCTAATGATAATATATGTAAAGGGCTTTCATAAACCTGTAATCACTCAATATGTGTCACAACTATTCTAGGTCCAAGTCCAGTTACTCTGAATTGAACCAGTAAAAACAGGTTTTCTGACCTTTCTGAAGAAAAGAACCTCAGCAGTTGAAGCCAGGATGAAAACCTTTGTGGTTTAGGGGTAATGAGACGCTAAGATGTGCAGAGATATAACCATCTGTCTCATCAAATAAGTCTTTTTCTCTATGTTCTTATTCACAAACCACTCAATTTTTCAGTATCGTCCTGCCACCGACAATCAAAACTCGAGTAGAGCATAGTGTTTTTTAAAAATATATATTCTAGATGACATTGGGATAAGGGGGGAGTAACTGCTGCAAGGAGTGTGTGCTTGGACACTTTTTTAGGTACACTATTATTTGGCACACCCTAATTCTATTTTCACACCGATAAAAAGTATGAAGAGTGCACGGATCGGGACGTAGCTATTGTCTTAGGGGTACCTTTAGTTTAGTGCATTGCTTTATTGTGAATTACCGCTAAAGAACACGAGACTCAAATGAGAATGGTGATGCTGAGATTTTTATCCAGCTGTAGGGGACAGTCAACAAGAAAACAATGCTCGTGTGTTCTGCAGTCCTCATCATCTCAATGAGCTCCTGCTGCAACCGTAGAAGAGCATCTTCAGGGTCCAGGGAGAAGGGAGAAGAGAGGAGGAGCGTGTCCTTGGCATTACATTTTATTCTTAAAGAGCTAGAGAGCCAAAGAGGGACATTGGGCTTGCTTGATCTAAACTGAAAGTCTTAATCGTTATGAATTAATTTTTACTACTATTTTCACTTTTAATTAAGCATCACTAGTTAGTGAATGTCTGGACGACATTGTTGGAGAGAGCAAACAAAAAGCTCCCTGAGATAAGTCACTTGTTCCCCAGAACTCACTTGTTTCCCTGTTGTATTTTCCTTATTGCTGTTGGCCGCAGTCATAAAAGTAATATTTTAAAAGTATCAGGTCAGGATTGTTTTATTACTGCTGATCGTCTGCTACATGAGCGTAATAACCTTGAGCTTAGTGTAGATCCTGCCTCAGTCAGTTCAACAGTTTAGATTAGTTTTTATTGTCTTGCTGTTGGCTAATGAATAACTCGCTTCCACTTCATTCTCTGAAAAGAACACCGGGATATGCTCGCCCCTTGAGAACGAGAAGGCTTGATAGCGGACCCTTTATTTTATAAAATAAATATATTTTTATTTACGTTTACTGAGCTATTGTACAAAACCCACTTTACATTGTTGATTGTAGCTTTGGCGTAGGAAGTGTGAGGTTGATGAGCACATCTGATGTGAAGGTGAGTATGTGCAGGAGCACGCGTAGGCAGTGCTGATTTGTTTGAATAGTTGCACACATGATCAAATACAGCAGTGATAAGAGGAACTTATCATCTGTCGAGTTGAGACCGTGTTCTTCCTCCAGATCGCTCACCTGCGTGCTCATCTAAAGCTTCTGGATAATTAAGCCAAAAGGTAATAGCTGATTTTTGTGCATTTCCAGTTTGTTTTGTTTCATAAAGTTGACTTGTGTCAAGATCTGTTTCAAGCCATTGATTGGGATTACTTAAAGTCAACATAATGAAAAGGTTGTCCAAATTCAACCTTTTTAATCAACTCAAGTAATGATTAGCTCAGGTGGTAAGGGGGCGATTGGGGTAAATGTGTATAAATCTATTGAATTTCATACAACTAACTAACAACGAGTTCAACAATTCCTTCAACAGTGACAACATTAAGCAAGCAAATATAAAGAACAAATGTAACTCTTAGATCCTGCTGAAGCTTTTTTATAATGCAAACCAGTAGAATCAGTTAAATAATTAATCATGCTAGATTACAAAAACACTACATTTCAATAACAAAAATTGATAATAATCACTGTTTCTACCAATTTAATGTAATGTATTGTTTTTATAGTTCTGAAAGCAAGTCTACCTCTTCATGTTTAAAATGATATTGGCACTGTGGCGAGCCAATTATACTGTTTCATTCATTATAAATTAGCTCTCTAATTCATTTTTTATCAAATAGCTAAACTATAGTTATCCCTCATCAGAATACAATTATTCACATCATTAAATAGTTTTATGTTTAGTCAGGTTACCGGTTTAAATGTAAAAAGTGCTTGCCATACTTTATAATATTGTTTTATTACTGCTCATGCTCTTGAATTCAACAACATTTTGCCTCATTCATTATTTTTTATTTATTTAATCATTATATATTTTTTATTTTATCTTTTGCTAATTTTTGTGTAGAAACACAAGTTTTTTTTTGTGACAAATCTGATCTAATCTTATGCAATGTCTTTATATTTATAGAGAATCTCCTGATGAAGAGTAACTGTACTGAGCATTAATAACGGAATATAAAAGTTTTGCCAGATTTTAAAAGTTTTATTTCATCTGAAAAGATCAACGTGCAAAAAAAGTTATACAAAGACCATTTTATGACAAAAAGATTAAAAACAAGACAAGAATACCAGGCGAACTGTTATAATTAAAGTATCGTTATAGGGGTTAAAGAGTAAAAAAAAAATTTGAAAACAAGATAGTCTTGTCCCATTAGAATTGTATTAATATAAGATAACAAAAAACTGTGTTTGATTCCACACAATTTTGCTTCAAAACCTTTTCCCCTGTGTCTTTATTGAATGGCTCATTTCGATATAGCTCGTCATTAATTCATCACTTGCATTTACTAATAGTGATTCATGGCACATTACGTGTTATTAAATACCATTTAAACTGAATAGAGACTGAAAACAGTAATTACATAAACAGGGGAGCTGTGTTCATTAAAACAAGTGCCATGTGACAAAGCTACAAATTCACAGTTCTAAGGTTGTCTAGGCAACCGTTCAGAGCACATTAATTTGTAACTTTACATTGAACTCATCTCTCCTCAAAACTCAAGCAGCAACTCAGGCAGGTTTGTTCTGATGCAGAAAAAGACTCTTTGTTCTGCCATGCCCCATTTTCTTTTTTTCCTCTTTCTGAGCCCTCCTTTTTGGCCTCGCTCTGTCTGATTGGAGGAGAGCCAAGGTGGTGATGTGAAAGGACACACGTAGGCTCCTCAAGCATACGTTATCCAGTGTTGTGTCGAGTTTTGGAGCTGGCACCCTGTCTCTAGCTAGATATGAGAGTGACAAATCCTTTGGAAACACTCAAAGATGAGAATAAATTTGGTGCTCAATATTTCAAACGGAAATAAGTTATTATTTATTTAACAAGTCAGAAGATGAAGGTTTCTTCTTTCTCGAGTTGATTGAGGAGTAGAAGCAATGTGCCCAATAAAGCAAAACCCTTGCTCTGTTTCAGGATATACATCTCAGAATCAGAATCAGCTTTATTGCCGTGTGTGTGTGCGTGTGTGCGTGTGCGTGTGTGTGTGCGTGTGTGCGCACACAAGGCATTTTCTGTGGTACAGTGGAGGCGTCAGTGCAAACGACACAAAACTCATAAGTACAGTAAAGTGTAACTTGTCCTTCTCATTCAGATTTAGATCATGTGAATTTTTTTTTTTGCTACTCCACATTTTAGCAACAACCACATGGCACTCTATTTTCAATCTTCATTTATTTAGCCTCTTTGTAGCAAAGTAACAGTGGCACTGTTTTGATGGCACCTATCATTTTTCTTAGGTCATATGATGGTGCGTGTTTACTCTGGACCAGCTCTATCCAACAAAAAGCCCTCATCATCCTGAATTCCAGTAACCCTTCAACAGTGTCCTTTCCTCCTCATTCGTCCTTTTCTTCACCTGTGAACCACTCCCAGCACTTTCCTGGAGTCCCCTAAGTCACATTGTCTGGATGGAGAGTTGGGAAAGAGATGCGCTTCTGTATCTCAAGAGAAGCTCTCCTCTCCCGGGGACCTGAGGAACCGTTCTCGGTCTGCACTGGGCTTTCATGATGTCTCAACTCTAACAGGTAGAGACTTCTCTTTGTCTATTTTTTTCCAAACTCTACCCATTTTATTTCAGTTGTTATCTTAATTCTATTTGTTCTGAATTATCTAATTTAAGAGTTAAGAGAAACAATGTTTGCAGTCTGTTCATAATGGTTAATTGTCATTTGTTTATTTTGAGGTTAAAAGTGAATGGTTTTGGCTGCACATCAGATATCAGTACGATGTGCTTTGTGAATGATGCAAGTCAACTCACTGTAAAAGTTGTAATGCCAATCACATAATAAACGGATTAAAAAGTTATGAACAAGCAAGTTCATCCTGTTTAACTATAATCAAGCATAGCTATTATATCATCTATGTGTAGTTCCGTGAACGGAATTGAGAGAAGCGATCATTGATTAATGATCATTTTAGTTTTTTTTTTAATAACAGCACGTATCGCTGATACTCTATTGTATTATTATTATTATTATTATTATTAGAAGTTCAAGTGCGTTGCTCTGAAACCCTATTGTGATTGTTAGGATTTTTATCATTGTTAGGGGTTCAAAATGTGCAAAATTTTGGATTCGGCTAAGAATTGTCCGGCTTCTTATGTGTGATAAATGTGGTAAAGATAACTCCGCTCTCGAGTTTAGCCGTTTTAGCAAAGTTAGACATTTTACTAGCACGATAAATTGATGCCCCTGGTGACCATGAGTTGAAAATTATTGATATTCAGTGTCTGCTGAACGTTTCTACGCCAGTCTTTTTTCTGATCGGACGAAAAAGCTAGGACTAGTTTGCAAAAATAAGTTTTGCACTTGAGGCCACCTAGCAACCAAACGATGCGTTTGAACTCCTAATTATAATAAAAATATTAACAATTACAATAGGGTTTCAGAGCAACGCGCTTGAACCTCTAATATTAATAATAATAATAATAATAATACTCCTAACAATTACAACAGAGTATCAGCGATACGCCCTGAAAAATAAAGCAACCTAAATAAGCAAAAACAGTCTTTTAGGAGCAGATCTCTTTTATAAAGAGTTTATGAGTACTCTTTGACGGGTTTAAGCAAAGGGTCAATCCAGGGGTAGTGGTTATAATCATTCCAAGTTTTTGTATGTGGCAACCTGCAAGCAGCTCTCACTGTACCTGAAATGGTCATCACGTCAGCTTTTAAAGTCATGCTAACCTCTTCAGCCCTTCAGATGATTTCGAGGGCTGCTCCCCTTCCACGACTTCCCTTTTAAAGGAGCAATATGGCTCTTCGCATGCAAACGATTCGTTATTAAAGCAAAACTTGTCCCAGCATCCCAACATTTAATTGCTAGAAATTCAGGTTACTGTCACCAGAAATGGATGCCAACCCAACTTCAGTCCCTTCCTATTCTGAGCTAATATTACTATAAACCTATAGCATAAAGGCTTTGTTCCTTCTCCCATCATGTCTGGTTTTGCTTACTATCGGCTTACATGAACACATTCGTCATATTGTTTCGCAAGCCTAGTCCCAGTTTGGGTTAAAGAAAACTGCTTTGAAAATCTCTTTCCCATCTGTTCCCTCACCCAGCGTGTCTGGGACGGCCTGCTATCAGGGTATGGATGTTACCCTCATCAGCAAACTTCTTCCAGCTTTTAAACTTTTCCTCATCCGTTTTTCCTCACCTAATGTGTCTGGCCTCGGCTTGTTATCAGCGTACATGAGCATGTCCCTCTTTTTGATCAGCAAGCTGTTTCCAACTTGGGTTTAAAAAAATATATGTACATTTAAGCTGACCCTTTTCCTCTCACCCAGCACCCAGCATGTCTGGCTCTGGCTTGTTCTAGCATCTATGAGCATGATCTTCATTTTGATCAACAAGTTGCTTCCGAAAAAGAAAAAAAAAAATCAATTTTTAAAAGTACCCTATTTCCCGTTATGCTTCCCTTTCCTAGAGTGTTTGGCATTTACATTTACATTAACATTTATGCATTTGGCAGGCGCTTTTGTCCAAAGCGACTTACATTAGGGGAGAGACAATATATCTGTTACACCGTCAAAGTCTATCTCAGCTTCTCATAATAGAAATTCTATCAACTGATCAGTAAACCAAAGCAGTGAGGAAGAAGATAAAAACAGAGGAGGAAAAAAAGAGGTTTTTTTTTTTATATAGTAGGTGTTCTCTGAATAGAAGAGTTTTCAGTTGCTTTTTGAAAGCTGTTAGTGTTGCTGCTCTCCTGACTGGATCAGGGAGTTTGTTCCACCAACCAGGGACAGTGAGAGAGAAGGTTCTGCTGAGAGATCTTCTGCCCTTGTGGGAAGGAACCACGAGTCGCTGTTCCTTCTCTGAGCGCAGGCTTCTGGAGGACGTGTAGGAGCGTATGAGCTCATGGAGGTAGATAGGGGCTGACCTGGAGATAGTTTTGTATGCCAGCGTTAGCGATTTGAATTTAACCTGAGTTTGGCCCCGGTTTGCTTTCGGCATACATGAGCCTAACCCTCATTGATTATTAAGCTGTTTTAAGCTTGGCATCAAAGAAAAATTACTTACAAACTTTCCCTCTGTTTTGATCACCCAGCATGTCTGGCTTCGGCTTGCTCTTACGTGTAGATACACATTAACGCTCATTTTGATCAGAAAAGCTTTTTCCAGCTTGGATCAAAGTAGATCCAATCGTATGCCTTCCTTTTTCCTTCTGTTTCCTTCACATATGTGAGCACAACCGTCATTTTTTGTTAGCAGTTAGAGCCAAAAGAATGTCTACTTTTAAATATATATAAAATATATATATATTTTTTGAATATAAATATATAATATATATATATATATATATATATATATATATATATATATATATATATATATATATATATATATATATATATATATATATATATATATATATATATATCGCCCCGCATGTCTGACCTTTGCCTGCTTTTCAGTGTACATAAGTACAACAATCATTTTAACGAGCAAGCCTTATTTATATAATACAAAGAAAGGATTTTCAGAAAAGTTGAAAATTATGGATATGAAAAGTAAGAGCTTGTACAGCTCTCCATTTTAGTTGAGTTTCTTTTGCCTTAATTACAGCAGCAATGCTGTGTGGTATTGAGTTGATATCAATCTGTGGGTTGCTTCAGACTGCGGCTCTTCTGCATTGTTGAGTCTGAGGTCTTCTTCTTCACAATACTTCATAGATTTCTGTTTGCTGGTCAATTAAATACAGGGATACTGTGTTCAGGGGCCACATCCTGTTTGAAAAATAAATCTGCATCTCCATAAAGTTTGAGAGTCGTTCCCAAAATATGAATTAATGATTTTTAAATCGAATACAGGGATTTTTAGGAGTGGGCAAATTTTGTGTTTTTTTAACCCAACATCCTGGAACTTTTAATGAACACAGAATCAGGACCTCGGTTTAGCGTCTTATCTGACGGTTGCTAGTCCTTGACAGGACAGTGTCCCTATCACTGCACTGGGGCTCTAGGAGTCCTAAGAACCACAGAGAGACCATAGGGTGAGGGGCCCCTGATGGCCCCGCCTTCACCACTTCCCACAACAAGCTGGTTTTCCCTTGAGGTCTCTCATTTAGCTACTAACCAGCTTCACACCTGCTTTATTTGATCGGGGAACCACTCATGAGTGACTTTAGAGTCATAAATTATTACTCCAGTGCACCCTTGTGGACTGGAGTTCAGGGTTCCTAAGGTCTGCTCTTTATGGCATCACCAAACTGCAGAATTGAGGAAATCCACAAGTGTAGAATCTGCATTTGTGACAGGGTTCACTCAGTTTGTCTGTTCTCGATGCTACTCAATTATACATTTACTGTGCTATCAATTTCTAGAGTGTAATAGTTTGAAGGACGGCATTATTTGAGGGATTATAGTTAACGTAATTATTCTTTCTGATGCTCACTAAATTGGAAAATGACTTTTCACTTAATATTTGAAATGTATTGGTAAAATGTTCAAGTAATGGGTGAACATGAATATTATGAAGTAGATATGTTTTCTTTGAATGTTTTTATATCTGAACCCATAAAAAGGAATTTCTCAATCTTTGTTGAGTAAGTCGCTCTTCCTCTGTTCATCACCCAGACCTGTGTTCCAGCGTGGATCTGCCAGAGGTGGAGATATTCAGCTTGCTCACGGAGCATTTGCCTAAATACACTCTGCGGGCAGACCACGTGTTTGGGTACGAGCACGATGACTGGCTGCACACACCTCTACTGCCCCCAGATGTCGCTCTGGGACTTACACCTGAGCAGATTGAAGAGACTCTCAAGTACTTCTGTAAGTCAATTTTTTAACACAATACTTTTTTTTTCATCTGAACAAATTTAAGAAACAAAGTAAAGAACTGAGAACACAGTTCTCTGGTTATAGTATAAAAAACAAACACCATTCACCTCATTTATTTACAGAACAAGTAATTTATCTTTCCCTCTGTTTGTATCAGATCTATTGAATATCAGTCTATCAAATTCAGGTCAGCACATGAAGGTGACAACTAATTAATAGAGGAGTCAGAAATACAATACGTTAAACCATAAAAGGCTTTAAAAACATTTGAGTGCATTTGATTCAATGTTAAGTCTGAAATAGATGCAATGAGCATTACACAGAATCTGCATGGATTACTGTAGTATTTCTTTAGTAAGTAGAGAAAACAATTGTTTCAAATAAGCCAAAGACTGCAAACAATTGGTTGATTAGGCAGAAATAGTTCAAATGTTGCTAGTAACATTTCTAATGAAACAATTCAAAGAAAATGTGCAAATGAATATGCCATTAGCCATTAAAAATGGAGGTTTCATTTTTCAAAAGAGAATCATTATTCTGTAACCTTGTGATGACAAAACCAACAACATATTTGACTTTTTAAGTCACATTTATTTGTTTCTTGTAAAAGTAAACAAATAAACAGTTAACAGCTTTACAATATTCACCAATTACAGGTTACAATTTATGATTAATTCTAAGTAAGTGTATAATATAACACTAAAAATATAATAAACTGGATTGAATGAACTAAACTTATTTTTTATAGTTTTCAAAAATGTTAAGAATATTAATAAATTAAATTAATTGTTGATTTCACAAGTTTACAAACATAGTGATTATCCAGTTTAATTATTCTTTTCTTAATATTTCTTCTATATATATATATATATATATATATATATATATATATATATATATATATATATATATATATATATATATATATATATATATATATATATATATATATATATATATATATACTCACCTAAAGGATTATTAGGAACACCATACTAATACGGCGTTTGACCCCCTTTCACTTAATTCTTCGTGGCATTGCTGAAAAGCATTATTTAGAAATAATGGCCCATATTGATAGGAGAGCATCTTGCAGTTGATGGAGATTTGTGGGATGCACATCCAGGTCACGAAGTGAGTACGGACTCCACTCCACGAGTCTTCCTTCAGCTCTGAGATTGATGCTGGTATGAGCTGGTAAAAATTAAGTATATACTGGAGGCCAGGGTGGAGGAGGACCTGCTCATAGCCGGACTATTAATGTGAGCATTTTGCCTGGCTGTCAGCTGAGGTGGAAGAACCTTGGTTGTGGCATTTCGCAAGGGTATCGCCATAGTCGGTACCAACATAAGTGGTAATGACTGACTGATGGGGAACGTAATCGTTACTTTCGTTACGTAAACCCTTACGTGGCTTTCCCATAGTTGGCACCGACATCAGCCTCTGTTCCCAATTCGGGGAACGGGGGTTACGAAAGTAACCATTACATTTTTCTGTGTTTGCCTATTTAGTACCATTTCACTGAAACCAGGCTTTGTAAAAACAAAGAATCTTAATTTTTTTTATTGGATTTAAGACCTGAAGAGCTAACAGTGTGTACCCTAATACAAGTTTTCAGTTTCTAATTAAAAAGTCATTAGTGCTGCTGTGTATGTGCCTGAGAATGTCAGGTTTTTCATTCATTATAGAGAACAGATTACAGGGCCATCCAGAGGATTAAGTCTCTAGTGCCTAAGGATAACACTCTGATAAGACTCTGCTGTTCTCTGTGGCTTCTGTCTGCGACCTGCATGGAAGACAGTCAAATCTTTGCAGCATTTCTGCAGGGTCTCTATTTGCTTCTGTCTGCTGCTCTGCTCACCTCTCCTCGGGTCACTGACCAGTAATCACTGACTTTTTATAAAAGCCAGGTTAAACCAGATTTTGTGGTGAAATAAAGCAACTAAATCACTTAATATTTTATTCAAAATTTTTGTAATACATTTGTTTTTAGTAAATACAATGGGGCTCATGTACAAACAGTAAAAATCAACAAATAATTTATACTATGCTATGGTTGCTAACTTAATCTAAGTTCCCCAGGTAGGGAATGGAGACGTACGTGGAATGAGTTCGATATGGGAACGTGTTGAAGATGAGCTAGTTGAACTCCATGTAACTGGTCAGGGCTAATGGGGGGAAAAAGCTTCCCTTCCACTCCCCATATAACTGGAAGTGAATGATAGAGCATCTCCTGCAGTCTGTCCGTTTGACGTACGACCCTCAAAACCCTTGAAAAGGCCACAACCAGTGTGTTTCTGCGTCGACTGATGACCAGGCTATCACCAGACGCTTCAGTAGTTTAACAACAACACAGCCATAATTAACCTAAATTATAATTAATTGAGTAATTCGACTTAATTATGTTTGGGGATGTGGTTTGTTGATACTTCATATAATACGACTGCAGAGTTGGAGGTGCATCTAACTCTTTTCTTAGAGATGCCATGAGGGCATACTTAGGCTCTTATTGTGTGGCACTCAAATATAACCCAGCCTTTAGGGGAAAGATCAAGTGTAGACTGTGACAATCTTCTCAGGCTCATTGTCCTGTAAGACCTTTTTTTCCCTATGCAGTCAATAAAATAAACCCACTGACAGAACTTTATTAATTTTTATTAATGGATGGGGCAACAGAAGCTCCATGTTCTACTGATGTGGGTCATCCTGATTGGCTGATCCTGGAAGGTTCCAACCTGGAAGAAAGAAGGGAAGAAGCTTAACTTAATAGTCATTGTGAGATACCCTATTGTAATTGTTTTATTCTTAAAACATTTACTTGTTGCATAGTTATGCTGACTGTACATATAATAATATGTTTGAACGAGGATGTGTATTTTGCTTGCTCATTACAAGTTCTTTTAAGTATATCTAATGTGTTAACTTACCTCTGGTTTATTTATGGTTTTTGAGCTCAAGTGTTTTGTTTGTAGACCTTTCAGTTTTTTTATGTTTTATGTTGGTTTATTTTGTTGTTCACTGGTGGCACAATAAAAGAACGGATTTGGGAAGAAAAGCTTGTTTACAGGCCTCTCTCTGCGTACAGATTAAACGCTTGGAATACCACATTACGACATAGACTCATATTTGAAATTTTACAAGAGAAGACATAAGTCTGTAAAATTTCAGGTTCTACTACAGGGCTGATACCTTCATGCTGAATTGACACTCTGAACAAGGATATGGGTTATGGAGGGATTAAAGTAGATGCAAAAGGTGTGATTAAAACGCAGAAAAAAACCTACCGCCACCAAGATAAAAAGCTTAAAAAAACAGGGTCAAATAAGAAATGCCTTGAAAAATAGGTATTAGTTTGTTCTTTCAGATAAAGGCCCGTGAGTACAAGCATTCTCTCTGCTCGTGTTAATCAGCTAGGTCCGCTTCATCGCGTGCTCATAGTCATGTTATTTTACTTACGTCAAAGTGAAAAACATGAATTATATGTTCAGCATAATCTATTGCATACAGATCTTTTAAAGGCCTGCAAAACGTGAAGTTAAAATAAACTAAATGTGTCCAATAAATATTGACATGACACATGATGTTAAATATGTCTACTAAACACTAAAATTATGATTAACACAGCTGATCAAGTAGTCTGGTGTTTGTTCCTTGTTAAAAATACCTTGTTTTGATCAGCACCCACACATCGCCCTCTAATTCGTCACGAATTTGTCATCTGTATATATTGAAATAAAGTTCAGCATCAGAAGAAAAAAGTCTGCTTATTGTTCTCCAAAGTTGACATTTCGGAATAGTATGTATTTCTTTCTTTTTACTTTTATTAAAAAGCATTTGTTAACTGTTAAAAACGAGAGCACAGGTACTCACCCTGGTAGTATCGAGACCAGGAGAAAAGGCTGGCTCGTAGTCGCCTTTTAGCATAAACTTGCACAGCAAAGTTTAGTGTGATGTTAACATCACTGTCCTTGTGAAGAGCATTCACGACAGATAAAACACAAAATGCAAACATAAGCATTATTTGTACAAATATATTATAAAAAATATACATTTACAGAAAATACCCCTATTTAATGTCTCGACATATTAGGGACGTTTTATCATTGATTGTACAAAACACAAAAACTTGTGGTTTGACCTCCAAATCCACAGATCAAATATGAAAAATTGTGTTTTTATAGTTGAGCAACATTTAGAAACGATAATTTGAAGTCTTTATTCTAACATGAGGTGTTTGTTAATCTAACATAAATTAATTTCTGACATCAATAAAATATTTAAGGCAAAACAGTAAATGATGACAGACATACATGTCTGGCTGTATAACCATATAATGTTAAACACAACCATCAAATTTAGTCTGCAATGACAACACACAAGTGCCCCTATGTCTGAGGGTGGACCGTGTGTTGTCTTGCAGCAGATGACTTTAATCTGGAAGATACCATCAGATGTTTGAGTCAGGGTGCACCCTCTGCCTTGAAATTCACGCTAATTCCTAACAGACAAATTATCTCATGACATCTTGAGCTATAGCCCACTAAAGAACTCTAAAATATTCGGACAATTCACCAGCTTTCACCTACCCATCCCTCCTCGGTCCTCCCCTGTTCTTAAAGTTGGTTTCCCCCACAGTCTCACTGCTGCCAGGTGAGTGTGAGCTTCCATCTACACAAACATGAGATACAGGGTCACAGCATATTCGGACACTGCAGAGTTGATCAGAAATCTGAAAGAGAGTGAATTGCAGTGCAGACAGAGATCATAGTAGTACTGAGCTCAGAAATGGAGGTGTGGAGCAGCTCGGCAATAGATGAGAGTGAGAGAAGCAGCAGCACAAGTAATGATGAGGAGGATGTCGATGAACCAGAGGAGGAAGAGGGACTGTGCAGGGAGCTGGTTCAAGGTAATCCAGAACCACCAGCAGAAGGTTGTGGGTTGAGGACGTGATTGAGAGGTGTATTGACCATGATGCTTTGCCTGTGTCAGTTTTGTAGTATAGTGTGATGAACTGAATACGAATGTCTTTTGCATGACTTTGATGTAAAGGTCATGCAGACAGAGCATCAGACTGCTGTGCCATTGGCTGTAGATGATTGTTATTGTTTTTCATGTGGACTCTGCTGATAATGAGAGATCATACAAGTCTGCACATTAGAAGCATTTGGATCATTAGGTGGATTCTCAAATTGCTGAGGTTTTGTTCCTGAAATGAACATTGATTGAAAAATGAATGACTTATTATGCAAGTGTTCATCAGAAAGCTCAATCCAGTATTAGCATTCCGTTCAGCTCTAATGCCTAATTCAGTCACTGACGTAAGTCACTGCTGAGTTGGACGGCTTTGAGGTCAGGAGAACGTGTTTAGAAGTCAGTCTGTCTCTTGCCACAGATGAATGAAGAGCTAAAAGCAAACTATACGGTCCACATCGGCTTTGTTTTTGATTTAGTGCTCTTAAAGGGTTTAGTGGTTTCTGCAGAAAACCCTGTTCTTGTTTTTAATGTTTTTAGAACCCAACGCAAACTTGTGTGCAATGAATTGATCTCTGTAAGAGTGCACCTATTAAACAAAAGTTAAAAAGTGTTTGGTAATGAAATGAGATAAGGATATTGTATGACTAAGAGGGTTGGATGAGGGAGGTTTTTTTTGTACCAAATGTCCTGAAAGTTACATTTGTGTGAAATAAGCATTATCCCATAAAAATACTAAAGCTACATGACCTTCATAATTCAAAGCGGAAATTTTATGTTCCTCCTTAATGTTCAGTGTGTTTATCTCATTAAGGGAATGCCACACAAATCACTAAATGGTCACTTTCTGTTTGGGTGTTGTGTTTTTCTCACTTGTCATTTACTGAGCCACATTTCATCCACATTCAATCTGTGGCCTTTTTCCTTCACTATGAATCCAGTTTGTCATTTTTGTGCCACTCGAGGGGAAGCTCTGTTAATGCAGACTCTGCAGAGAGAGACACACTGTCTTACATTACTGTAGCGAGCTCCACCACATCACATTTCTGTCCACGTTTGATTCTGATTCAGGAAAAGACATCATAAGCAGCCCTGCAAACTCTTATGAGCTTTTGTGATTTGAACTCCTGCTGTTATCATGTCTAACTGTGTGTTCTTTTTAGCCCATCATATGTCCTTTTGTTTGTAGACAGGAATAAAGTCTCTGGTTTGAAATCGCTTCACCACAAGATGTGCTGCTAATCGTTGATTACAAAGGATTACCTCCAGAGATTTAACTCTAAATGAGGCTCTGCTGCATGGCGGTCTGCACTATGTTTACTGAATCTGTCCTTGTGGGTCACACTGACTCCACTGTGCCCACTGCTTCTGCTTCCACTCACAGTGTTCTGCAGCTTTCAAAGCAATTGATCTGATCCAGATTTATTTTGTGTTATTTTACTCGTTGTGAATGCATCAAACATGCTTTTGCTCACTCTATGCTGTCCTCTACAGTGCTGTGTTCAGAGAGAGTAGGGCAAATTACTAAGACCTATCACGACATCGAAGCAGTCTCCCATCTGCTGGAGGAGGTGAGGGACTTGTGCTTCCTCTGAACTGTCTTAAACATATTGTTCTTGCTACAGTTCTAACATGTTCATTAGATGAAACTTCAGTGGTGACATTATGAAGTATTGCATGCATATATCTTTTACTACAGAAAGAGCGGGATCTGGAATTGGCAGCCAGGATCGGTCAATCACTGCTCAAGCAGAATAAAGCCCTGACTGAACGCAACAAATTTCTGGATGAGCAGCTGGAGAGCACTAAGGAAGAGGTGATTGATGGGTATATTTATTCAAAATCAAAATACTGCAATAGCGATTAATATTTCCAAATCCAACCAGATTATAAGTTTTATGTAGTTGCCTTTACCAGCCATCCCAGTGAAAATGTAATGTGCTCTTTATGTCAACAAGTTACTGTTCTGAGTCTATTTTTGAAAATATGCACAATAACTATAAGTAAAATATAAAAATTGAAATTAAACTCAGGGCGTCACGGTGGCGCAGTGGGTAGCACGGTCGTCTCACAGCAAGAGGGTCTCTGGTTCAAGCCTTGGCTGGGTCGGTTGGCATTTCTGTGAGGAGTTCTCATGTTCTCCTCGTGATCGTGTGGGTTTTCTCCGGGTGCTCCGGTTTCCCCACAAGTCCAAAGACATGCGATATAAGTGAATTGAGTAAGAACGATTGTCCATAGTGTTTGAGTGTGAATGAGAGTGTGTGAACGTTTCCCAGCGATGGGTTGCGGCTGGAAGGGCATCCGCTGCGTAAAACATATGCTGGAATAGTTGGTTCATTCCGCTGTGGCGACCATGAAAGGGAAAAAAAAGGGAAAATTAAACTCACACAAAATCTGTTTTGAGTCCATAGATAGATATTTGTTAGCCATTCTACAATTACAAGTATATTTCAAATATCTTGGGTGCTCAATTGTTTTCATATGAGTGATACACAAATAATTCCCATGCAGCTCGCTCTTGAGTGTCTCCAGCTTTTTGTTCATTTTGTTTAAGTTTTATAGAATCAACTGCAGAGGATATTTGTAAATGCTTGTATTTGGTTATTCTATTATCTGTAAGTTTGTCTGTTTAATGGGTATGTTAAACAGAAAGATAACGGCACCATTACACTACCATTACTTTCTCAATTTTAATAATTTTGTGGGAAATCTCTTAAATGTTGTGTTTTTCCCTCACAACTTAATTTTGAACTTAATGTTAAAGTCATTATGGTTTAAGTCTGATCCCAGGTTTACTCTTACAGATAGCACAGCTGCGTCATGAGCTTTCCATGAGGGAAGATCTCCTGCACTTTTACGCTAGCGCTGAAGATTTGGAGCATGCCACAGAGACACTGTAAGACACACGCAAACAGCACTCCCCCCTGTCTCACCCAACATGCACAAATACACTGGTTCCAAATGATGACCATCAGTGATGATATCCGGCTCTTTCAGCTTCCCGCGCAATGATTCGTCCTCATCTCTCAGCAACTACATCAACTATGACTTCCTGGAGCAGAAGCTCAAAGGTTTAGAAGAGGAGAACTTCAAACTCCGCACAGAAGTGAGGATAATGTTTCACACAAATGAAACATCCATTCTTTTCATGACTGTTTCTCTTGTCCAGGCGGATGAGTTATCTTATGAGACTGACCATTATGAGGAGCAAGAGCAACGGCTTATGATGGTGTGTGTGGAAGAACTCTGTGAGTCAATAGGCCACACCATTCTTGTTATTCAGCTCTTAAATGAATTATTCCAAAGTTTTCTGATCTCTCTCACATCAGCGGCAGCCAATAAGCAGGTTGTATGTCTGTCGGATGACTTGGCCCGCAAGGTTGAAGACTCATTAAGACAACAAGAGGAGATTAGTAACCTACTGGGACAGAATATTGATCTGGAGCAACGCTGCAAAGGGGTTAGACACACACTCTTTAAACTTATATGTAAACATGAGAGCTAGAAATGTACATCTGAGAGAAGCCTGTGATTGTTCTAAAAGATCTCTGTTTATCTAGATATCTAGAGTACGTACCCAAATGAATGCATTAACGTTGTCTTTATTTAGCTCACTTCTGAAAACGAGGAGCTGACCCAACATCTGAATGCCTCACACGAATCTCAATCCCAGCTTAAATCTGAGGTAAAAGAAATGTCACGATACTGAATCTCTCGTCATCTCAATGGAATCATGCAGCATCACTTGTTGATGTTGTGTCTCTGATGTCAGCTAAGGGAACTGCAGGAGAGATACTCAGAGTGTGAGGACATGCTTTACGAGGCTAGAGAGGATGTTAAAAACCTTCGCAATAAAAGTCTGCCCAACAGCACTGTGCAGCGCTACAGCACACTGGCAGCTGTCTTTCCTATGGATTCAATTGCTGCCGAGATTGAAGGCACCTTTCGGAAAGGACTGGACAGTCCAGCATCAACTGAGTACAAGTATGTCAGCAACTCACACTTGGCTGTGTTTAACAACAAGAGAGTAGTTGACTAGAACAGATTTTTTTGGACTTTTCATTTTCATTTTCATTAGTTGAAAAAAAAATTCCCTGCAACTGACAAAGTTGCTTTTAGTCACTGTTATATAATATAGGAAATATGCTATTTTAAATCTGATAATTAAACAGACTTTTGTTATTTCTTTGAAACCCTTTAATTTTTCTTAGTTGTTTTAGTTTTGTTTATTAATATATTTGTCTGACACAAAATATTTAATAGCCAAGGAAAGGCTATTTTTTTCATTTAGGCTTATTTTTGCATGTGTTTTTTCTCTACAGTTTTTATATGTCATTGCCAATTTGCATCAAAGTTGCACTTTGTTATGTATCTATTTTCTCTACCAAACATGTGTTTATTTTTATGTTGCTGTGATTGTGAGAATAAAATACTTAAATTTTTTTATGAATAAATTCTGAATATTGATCAATAAAGCTTCATGCTGTTTTTTTCCCCAGACAAATTCATAAACATATCTTTCATTGTCTTTTATGCAGACGATAGTTAACGCATATTATGATTAGTGTTTCCCTATAATGTAAAACAATTTTACAGAAATGTCCAAGCCCTTAAACTCAAACTATTTCCCCGCTCATTTTACCTAGTAATAAAAAAAGCAAAAGTCAACTATTAGTAGACTGTTGGTTTAATGAATGACTATTAGTCGACTAGGAAAATCTTTAGTTGAGGGCAGCCGTAATTAATATGTTCCATTAAACTAAATTGAAAATGTCTCTTTTGATATTATGACATTATTTTACTTCAATAATTATTCTTGATTCATCTTGTATAGGACTCATCCTCTAAGGGTGTTTGAGACGGTGAAGGTGGCCAACCAGGCATCTCGGCTGCATTCCAAGAGTCACTCTCCTCAGTTTCTGGGGTCGAACCCTACATCGTTACGCTCAAGTCGTGTCAGTACACCTCGAACCAGCTTCAATGAGTCAGACAGCATCAGCTTCAATGAGTCAGACAGCATCAGCTTCAATGAGTCAGACAGCATCAGCTTCAAGGACAAGCACTCTCCTATACACTCCCAAGATCATGGGTCATTGTTTTTCTTTTTCATCGTTTTCATTAGGATTGAGTGCAAAATGCCATTTTACAATGTTTGTTATTATAGGCTGCTAGAGAAGCGCATGGGTCAGCCTGGAACTCCTGGTGGGCAGGACTTAGAAGAGGCACTTCGCTCTCTCTCAAAGCGGCAGGAGAGCCACACCTCTGAGCGTCCTTTCTTTGAAGTTGAGCGAGAAAGAAAGCTTTGTGCTCTTCAGAATAGAAGCAGTTTGGAGGGTTCCAGTGAATTCCTGACACCCAATGGTAGCACTGGTTCTACGGGAACAAACTACTCCGGCACATCTGCACATTCCTCAGGCACCAGCTCATCACGTTCTTTCTTGCCTGAACGCCTGCAGATTGTTAAACCACTGGAGGGTCAGTTCACTCACACACCGCGCTGAAAAGAAAATTGTTAGCTGTTTTACCATGTTTGGTTGTTGCAAGCAGGCCCCAAACAATATCAGGTGGTACAATTATTCCAGGACTCCATTAGACAAATGCTCTAAATGCAACATAACCCCTTCCCCTGGTATTCTTAGTAAAGTGGTTCCCAGCCTGGGGTCTGCGCCTCCCTTTAGCGTCACTATTCTGAGCACAAAAAGTAACATTTTGAGAGTGCAAAAAGTAAATTTGCACAGTCTAATTTGTGCAACAGGTTGGGAACCACTGCATTAGTATCTATTATCTTTGTCAGCAAACATTCTTAAAAGGATAGCAGTAACAAAATGTCAAAACAATCATTGTTAACGAATAGATAAAAACACTGATCAAGACACTGATGCAAGAGGAGAGTATTGAGAAAAAGAGTACATCAAGACATTGCCAAGAATAACAAGGCCAAGACCGTATTAAAGTATCAAGATCAAACCTGGCAATACCGGAAAGTATCCTGCCAAAGGTAGCTAAGATCAGAGAATACCTAGACCAAGTCATGGTCAAGATCTAAAAACAACAAGGCCAAGACACAGTCAAGACCAGAAAGTAGAGGCCAAAACAAGGCAAAACAGAAGTTTCAGACATTTAAGGTACTAGAATATTTTGAGACTAAGAAACAGCAGAGACCAGAGAATATCGAAATCAAGACATGAAAGTGTGCAGAGAATATTGAAATCAAGACACAGCAGAGACCAGAGAATATTTAAATGAAGACCAGAGAGAATCAAAACCAAGACTTGGACGAGACCAGAGAGAATCAAAACCAAGACTTGGACGAGACCAGAGAGAATCAAAACCAAGACTTGGACGAGACCAGAGAGTATCAAAACCAAGACTTGGACGAGACCAGAGAGTATCAAAACCAAGACTTGGACGAGACCAGAGAGAATCAAAACCAAGACTTGGACGAGACCAGAGAGTATCAAAACCAAGACTTGGACGAGACCAGAGAGTATCGAAACAAAGACTTGGAAGAGACCAGAGAGTATCAAAACCAAGACTTGGAAGAGACCAGAGAATATCAAAACCAAGACTTGGACGAGACCAGAGAGTATCGAAACAAAGACTTGGAAGAGACCAGAGAGTATCGAAACAAAGAGATGTAGGAACCTGGGGCTAAATTTGGGGAATGTTGATCCCTATATATTATAATAATTCTGGAAGGGGGTTTTAGTAGCGATCAAAAGAGAAATAATCTGTATTGATTTCGCTTGGTTTAGATTCACTACTTTAAACCCTTTAAAGTATTGAGCCAAAGACATTGCCGGGAGTGAAACCGATCAAGATCAAGACATGGCAGAGACCAAATAATATCATGACTAAGACACAACTGAGACCAGAGAGTATCAAAAAAAAAAAGCAGCAGAGACCAAAGAGACAAGGCAGAGCAGGTCCTAGAGAGCATTGAGCCCAAGACATAGTTGAGTATTGTCACAAAGACCCAGATGAAATCTGAGAATATCTGCAGCATGTAAGATGTACTTTGATATCTAAAATGTGTTGTTTATGTTTACTCATTTTTGAAACCGTAAATTTCTTTTTTCATTTCAAATTAAAGACACATTTATAACTGATAATTATGAATATTGCATCAAAAATAACAACATGATTTTAAACCATGACAATGAGTTACATTGAACTTTTGTATTCATTTTATGCTTAATCAACTTTAAATTCATTTTATAGATAAACTATATTTTCTGTGATTTACACAAGCATTTTAATTCATATGCTATGTCTTGTCCCTAGGATCTGCAACTCTGCACCAATGGCAGCAGCTTGCCAAGCCCAATCTAGGGGGCATCCTACTCCCCCGGCCTGGAGTCCTGACCAAAGACTTCAGAGAGCTGGACGTGGATCTTCAGCAGGTCTACAGCCTCAATGACCTGGAAGAGGATGAGCCTGAGCCGGCCAAATATTCCAACCTCTCGCTTGCCGCTCGGGGTGAGAACGTGCTCCTACACACTTTCCCTCTTCGTTCCTCTGATAAACTGCTTTTATAAATCATTAGAAATATAGCACAGTGTACTTGGAACAGGTTTTAGTTGTACGATATATTTTTTGCTGATGTTTGCTTTATTTCAAATTTTTTTCCAAGATAATATTTTCTTTTATGGAACTTGAAAAAAAATCTTTAATATGGAAATATTGGAAATAATCTAACTTTTTAATGAATGCAGTCAGATCATCGGAACCCAACATCCCTCTGTTCCCTCCTGCCCCCCCATCCAGTAGAGATCAGACCCTCCGCCCCTCACTCCTGCTGCCCTCCTTCTCCAGCAGGTGAGAGGCCATCTTCACTCACTGCTGGTTATTAATTGTGCCAGGGTTTTTGATGATTTTCATAATCGACATTATAGTACCTCTTCCCTTTATAGAATCCTTTACTTCAGTTCTTGCTTATATTTCACCAAAGTTCACTCAAGGTGTTTATTGATCAGTTTACAATTATAAGAATGTCCATACAGAAAAATCGGATATTGATTAAATAAATAAAATGACACAATATTCGCAAACATGCCAATTACTTCATAAACACATCTGAAGCTTAGCTTTTTGTGTATCCATCACAAAGTGAAGTTATGGTTCTGTCAAAGGTTAAAACCTCAGGGTTTTTCACAGGAAATACGACCAAGCTACTTCCAGTTTAGGCTCACAAAGACAAATGGGAAAAAGTGAGTTTTACAGCCTTTTCATTTCAAGTATTATGATGTATTTAGTGTTATACTTATTATGATTCAATACATTGAAGAAAAATATGGAGTGCATTTAGAGCATATATACAGGCATTTTTTGTCTTTGTTGCACTCAATAATAAATAAGACAATATTAAATTAAATGTAGATTATAATTTTAGAATCTATTATAAAATGAATGCAACGTACGCAGGCCCTTCCTGTGCCTATTATCCACAGTTTGTTTGTCAAAACCAGAAAGATCACAGAACCCTGTATGAAACTCAGGAGGAAAAGACACAATCTCTGGGATCTGGTGTGACTATTGAAAGCCACAAAACAAACCCAAGCTTTGGATAAAAGTGCATCTTAGATACTTTGGTACCTAATTGACTTAAATTTGCTTTGGTACCCGGCATTGCAACCTGACAGAGCTCTCTATAAGCTGTTGTGAAAAATGGCAGAAAGCCCCATTAACCATTAAATGACCAAATAAGTTTTAAGGAGAAGTTTGTGGCAAGCTTTCTCATTAAACCATATAATTAGTTTTTGTATGTTTTGCATTGAACATATTTAAATGATTTTACATTTAATCGGACCTGAAAAACTATTTAAAATTGTGAATTTGATTTGTAAGGTTAGAACAAAAATCTGTGAGCTTAAACGCCTTATGGTTTCGTCTCTTCCCTCTTTCCATCTGCAGCAGGAAGCTCTGGAGCTGGCTGTTTGTACAGATATAATAAGTCCTCTGTAAAGTAAGATATGTCTCAAGCACGCGTTTTAAACAATTTTGCTAAATAATTATGCCTCCACAACCATCAATCCACAATTGTTTTTTTTTTTCATTTCATCCATAAACCTTAAGCAGTTCACAATGTTATTAAGTTCCCCTTCAGTTGTTCAAGTACCGCCTACGAGTGAAGACTACGCTAGGAGCGCTCTACTCTCTCCACACTCTTTTTAAAATGCCAATCAGCAGCTGCGCTGATGGTCATGTGACCATCTGTTACATCGTAGAGAGCTGGTGCATCTCCCGAAGAAGACAGTGCATCGCTCTGCAGGTTGTGCTGCAGAGGAGATGGCTGAGTTTCTTACACAGGCTGCCTGTGGGTCCGCTGCCTGATGGTGGTGGCAACCCCTCCCTCCATTGGGGGGCGGGCTGGTGGCGAAGCCCGTGCAGCAGCTGGACTCCCTGGGCGACCTGTCCTAGGGCCGCTTGCGATGGGACCTCTTTCCCTGGTGATGTTGGGGGGGCCCTGGACAGGACTGCTCCTCTGTCGACTCCTCGTAGCCGCTCTAGGTCGATGACTCCGACTTGAGGGCTGATGATCAGGGGAGGACTGAGGAGGTTTTCTCCGTCGTGCTAGATGCAAATTTCGCCGCCTTGAACACGAAGTCGGTAGCCGCTCTCAGATCATCTGTAAGACCTAGGCCACAACTCCCCTCCTACGTATCTTTCAGGGTCTTGGCCTGGAACACCATGGCATGCAGGGCAGCGCAGCTTGACCTGTAAAGTTAATAAACACTTTTAATATTTTTTTATTTTATTTTGTTTTTATTGATTGAAATTATTTCCCAGCGATGGGTTGCGGCTGGAAGGGCATCCGCTGCGTAAAACATATGCCAGAGAGTTGGTGGTTCATTCTGCTGTGGCGACCCCGAAAGGGAAGAAAGCCGACATGAAGATGAATGAATGAATGAATGAATGAATGAATGATTGAAATTAAAAATAGCTAAATTGTGTGCCTTCTTTCCCCATAACCATAGAGACAAAACCAGAAAGGGAATCATAAATGCAACCTAACATCATGTACATGATGAAGACAAAGAAGTAGTTTGACACAATGTTGAATTTAATTGGTTTCAAACATGTTCTGCTCTCACAAATTATCATAAAATCTATGTATTTTATGCAACTTAAGCTGTAAATAACAATTACACTCATAGTAAAACATAAAAACACATTTGATGCAGAATTATTCTGTGACTTAAACATAGTTTTTTCAAATACATTATGTTTATTATCAGTAAATGATGCAAAGACTAATTGCTCAACAGTACTATGGACAAACTCTAAATTCCCTCGTGAAACCTTTAAGCAGCTGTGAAATCTCATCTTCACATCCCTTTGTTCATATACACAATTCATCTTTTGAATCTTCGGCATGGGTTTCCACAGCTAAGAGTTCATCTGTAGTGTGATAAAATACAATCCCAGTCGTGCTTCTAACAATAATTTATGTTTGTGTTTCCTCGCCAGTTTTGGCCCAGGCAATGTGCCCGCTTGTGAGTTCCTGACAAAACCTTCATTTTCCTCTATTGGTCTGCTTCAGCTAGTGTCCCAACATGGCATCTTTGCCACGACTAGTGCCAGCTCCCCTGTCCGACCGCCCCCTGCTGGGTGCACTACGCAAACAAAGCAGGGCTTTGATGGAAGACAACTGCACTCGAACATTTTCAGCGTCAATCTGGTAGATAAACTTCGAAGCCTGGGACTGTACAGAGTGGTTGCCAGAGGACTGGTTGGTTCGGTTCTGAAAGAAAGAGCAGAGCTGCACAACAGTCCTCCATGAAACACCCAAACATGATCATCTCACTTTGCGTGGATCTAAGTATGTATGGGCTTGTTTGGAGTCATGTGTCTTTGTCTAGTTCCAGCTGAACACAAAAGAACATAAGTGTGATGTTTAGACCGCACCTCCGTACAGTACTTTCATGATGAAGCAAATTTCTTTTTTATTTGCTTTGTTCAAGTAGGGTGCTTAAGCCCTCTTGTGAAAGGTTGTGTGTTTGCTGACTGAGCCTTTTTCCCTGTCAGTTTTTACTGTTTTGTTGTTAAGGAAGTATTTGTGCTCATGTAATTGTGTTACAGCTCTACGAAAAACTGGAGCTTTGAGACCATGTAAAGGGTGCCCTATTTGAGATCAATGAGTGCTGCGGCTGAACTCTAAACATTCTAGAATCCAGAGAGTGTGTTTATAATGGTTGAGAGGACATTGAAAGACTGCAGTCAAAGAATGCTTTAGTTTCGCTGTGCACACATTCACCTTCCTGCTTTACGGTGTGCAGATGCAATGTCATCTGACTGTAAACATTGTACTGCACATCGCTGTCTTCTATCTGAGTCAAGTACCCTGATGGTAAACTGTTTTATGCTGTTGATTATGTGATTATTCATAAATTGGAGTTTGATTCAAACAGCTGTTTTTCACCTTCAAACACTGTTCTCCGGACAGTAATATTTTGTGTTCCACCATGGGAAATGCTTTTTTCACGCATTTGAAGAGGCTTGAGATTTTTAGAGGTGTTTGACACTATACTAGTTTCGGATCGTTGTTTTTTAGTAGTTTGCTCATCAATGATATGAAAAGGAATGAAACACTCCAGTTTGTAGAAATCATACTGCCTGCTAAACCCATATCTTAGATTTGTAGAAAAAACAAAACAAAACAATGAAGAAATGTGGGTGGGTCAAAAGATTTTTTTTGAGCCAAGCAATAATGTGCATCTGTTAATCTTGAATGGACTTGAGTGAGCTGAGCAGAGTTCCTACAGTGTGAGCTGGGAAAGGATGTGCCCCCCTCCAGGAAATGCTTCATGCGGACGAATGCACTTGGTACATGATTGCTGACTGTGAATTCAATCATATCTCTGAATGAAAAAATGTGGTATTTGTTTTAAAGACTATTGCAGTAATGTGTTTATTGTAATTTAAAAATAGGTATGTTCATAGATTATTAACAATTAGATCATATTAACGATTAGTTCATTTTAACAATGAAGAAAGACATGGTTTTTATGATGAATGATGGTCCACGATGTTAACAGATGGAAAGCCTCAGTTTGAACTCCGCCGTCCGAAATCAACCCAGCCCTGATAGTCTGCAACACAGTCCTCCCTCTGAATAATCTCTGCAAAAGTGAGAAGCGTTGCGTTAGATCAGACTAAACGGATTCAGCTGCATCTCCAGAAATGATTCAAAATTCAGTATTTTCATATTCAAGCATTTGCATACATACTAATTCAGAGTCAGATCTCAGCTAGTGAGCTTTTAATGATCATAATTGTACATTTGACTGTTATTCTAAATTGCAATGCATTACAAAAACATGATGAAAGTGAGTATTATTCATCAGAGCTATTAAAAAGTTTGTTTTTTCATAGTAACAATGTATTGATCAAATCCCAAAATGTGAAAGAAAAAAAATTCTGCTTGCATTTTTAACATCATGTTTCATATTATGAAGAGGATGGAAATAAAAGTACCACACCAATACTCTAATTTCCTTCAGGATACGTGTTTCTATTAACATTTTTAAATCAAGTAGTTTAGCATTTTATATTTTCCTAGTGCTGTTAAGTCACACATATTGCAAAAGTTAAAGTTATATGAAAAGTTTTGAGGTAATATTTAAATGTATAGTTAAATGCGCAAGGTTAATGTTCCCAAAAGCAAGCTCTTAGAAATTATTACTAACGGATCGTTTGAACATAGGAGTGTTAATAGACTGTAAAATAGACAGTTTCCTCATCACCTCTATACTCTAGCCATACTCTGAGAGTTCCTGGGTCACACGGAGAAGCAACCCAGCTCTCTGAGTTTAAAGTGTATTCTTTTCCTGCTTCATTGTTTTATTTATAAACAGAGAAATGTATTGGGAACTGTCAAATGGTTCTGGATCTGTAATGTTAAAGCTGAACATAACTTTTTTCACCCTCTATAAAATAACATCAGTAACTCATTTTTAAAAATACAACTAAAGGATCGTAGCGGGTCAACAATAAAATATAACAATTACACTTAGTTTTGAATACGACTTTGAGTATAAAAATGGAAATATACATCAAACAATGCAATCTATACTGTATCAAAGAAATTCCATCAAAAACTAATTTCTCATTTGCATTTATTGATACATGTTTTGGTTATCATTTATTTGTAATTGTAAGTTGCACTTAAACCTGAATTTCCTGTTAGATAAAAGCGAAACTCACCTGAGAGAGCCTGCTGCAATTGCTGAGACATGAGCTCACGCTGACTCTCGAGCAGTTGTTCAGATCGCCCCGTCCGTGACGACGGGACATCAGCAGTCTCCGGAGGGAACGCTGGAAGTCCGGCCTTCTGCCTCCTGTTCACAGGACTCACGTTAGGCAGAGGAGAAGCTGCGCAAGACGCCAGCAGCATCGGCACAGCACTCAGCATCAAGTACTTGGTCATCATATCTAGCAAAAAATTCAACAAATAAAAGTACATATACATATATATATATACCTTTTTTTGAGCAAAAATGTAAATGAAAGATAAGATGATAAGACAGATCACATTCCTTTAACCATGCATTATGCTTTTACTGAAATAAAAAGAAGATGATCAGTATTAGCCACAAAAAAAAAACACACACACATTCAGAACAATACCAAACTTCTTTCAGTGTTTTACGTTAACCAGCTTTTTTTTTAATTTAAATTGTGGAGGTCATTCTTAGAAATATAAATGCGTTAAAGCTTATATTTCATTCTGATATTAGCCATGATTTTTAGAACTGTGTTATATTTTGGAGTTAAATTTGTTCTTCTTTCCCAAAAATCAGTAGATGGCTCATTTGAAGTATAAAGAACCTTGCATACTGTATACTCTCACAAAACATTATGTATTTACTTTAAACTGCTAACAGCACAGTGAAAATATGGTTGTAGTTTTTATTGAATTAATCATTTAAAGTAGCTTAAATAATATTATTAATAAAGAGTCACATTACCTGCACAGAATACAGCCCACATATTTCCGAAGGCTTACTGGCAAGTCCTTTTTATAGGATTAAAACACGTAAAAACATTGTCAATCAATGAAGTTGACTATGAAGATGGAAATAGATTGATTAGAAGAGTGAAATAATCATGATGGCAAACGAAACTCAATATTACACATGGTAAATATTAAAAACAAGATAATTGCAATGGAGTGAATGCAACTACTTCCTCTGTAAGCAGTTGACCTAAAGCAAAATGAAATGATTGTCCATCAATAAAGGACATTTGTGCAAATCTTTTATTGATTGAAATGACAGGCAGAGTAAGGCATTGACGCACGGCTTTGTTTTTTATTGTTTCTGCTGAAAGTCCCACTTCCTGTATCAGCCATTAGATGTATGTACTTATAGATTTTATAGAGTAAAGTTTCCTGTGTTTTCCTGAGTTGTGTTAAAGATGGCAGTTGTAGTGCAGTTCTTTGTCCAATTATTAAAATTTCCCTGTATAGGTCTATTCACTTGCATAAATTAGCCTTGGTAGCGCACACAGAAATTAGAGTGTATAAACGCATACCACGCAAGTTTGTCTTATACTTATTAATTATAAAACTTAAAAAGTAAACAAATATTCTGGGTCATAGATGTGTTGAAATAATGTGTTTGAGAGTGACAGAGGCCTCATGAATGGATTTTTTTATTGAGGTTGTGCAGTCCCTGTAACTTGCTGTCTCCTGTTAAACGCAGATATGTTTAAACGTTGTAAAATATTACTGTTGTTAAATCAAGCATTCGTGTTTCGGTCTGCGAATCTCCATCAGGTGGAGCTAAAGCTCTTTTTTGAATCGAAGACATTTTTATCTGAGAAGAACTAAGAAAATGTACTTAATTTTATGATTTATGTCAACTATTTAGTTTCAAAATGTATTAGATTTTATTTTATCTGTTTTTAATCAATTAGAATTTAACATAAATTCAATAGGTAAGCAATGAGTCAACAATGAGCATAAGAACTACCAACTAATTGTGGAAGATCACGAATGTTTCTGAAAATAAGGATTTATTTGATAGTTTTAAAGTGAAAACATCTTCAGCGCTTTACAATTAAAAAATATTGATAGCTATGACTGATGAAGAACTATGAAGAAAGATTCATCATTAACATATAATGATGAGGATATAGAAATGTACAGAGATGCACTCTACAGTGGCTACCGTTCTGAATGCAAGTGTAGAGACATGATCAGATCAGTTGTTCTTTCTGTTCCAGATTTATTTCATAACAAGCTGGACATGAAATCGACCACTGGCTGCGGCAGCGAGTTGACTGATGATGTGCTGCTTGCATAATCAGAATACTCTTGTGGGCCTGATGATGCCCTTTCTCTTACTGCATCGGAGAGAGTCAATTCAACTCCTGAGTCAGGGGGTCCAAAACTTTTCCCTTCAGGGTTGTAGCTGCCGGTGCAGCTGAGGAGATGCCCGAGTGGTTTACCCGGGTTACTGGAGATATTGGGCTAGAGGTGGCTCGGACCCTCGAGCCTGAGATTTACAGGCTCAATGCGTGGTTTATGGGATCTTTCCTGGTCCGTCACGAGCACATTCTCAAATGATCTTGCTGTTTAGGACCATGGGGAACGTTGTAGTGACATGACCTAATGGTCTTCAGAAAATATTTTAGATAACTTTCAGATTATTTGATTTTCTTGAATATTATAAAAAAAATGTAAGAGTATATAGGCATTTGGTGTAAAAAAAAAAAAAATCTGAACACTCAGCACTCAATTTATAATATTTGCAGCAAGTATAAATATATTGGAGAAGTTAAATATTGCATTTTCTATTTTAAATTAATTTTGCACTATTAATAAAGCATACTTAAAAATTTAATTGTTGAGTTATTTAGTTTCATTAAAATCCACTGGCTTATAAAAATCGGAACATGCAAAAACTGTGAGGTAGTGAGCATGCGCAGGATTCTACCTTGGAGGTAAACTCAGTTTAAGATTAATTCATTTTTTATGCTGAGAGAACAAAACATTATCTCTTTTAGTTAGTGGCTTAATTTTAGTAATATGACAAAGTTAAGCTTAGTTTAAGCGAATGATGTCTATTGATGCGTATGCGCATGATGCATTTCCTATCTTACACATGAGGTGATGTCGGAAGCAGATACACTAGTTACATGGTTTGTATGTTTTTTTTCTAATGAACAAAAAGTATATTTCACGGGGTCTTGACAGGATTCAAAAGATAAACATCTCTTCAGAGTAACAATGCAAGATTCACGTGTTTGGAACAATGAGTTAGTGATTAATGACTAATGTTTAGATGTTCATCACTGGAGTGGATTATTCTTTTAGGTTTAATGCAAAAAATGCCTTTTATGTTAATCCAGAAATGGGAGAAGTGTTTTAATTTTGATTACGATGTTGTGATTTCCTTCTCATTTACACTGGGTATAGTTTCTTCACATTACTTATTGTTTTTGCCAGTAGTTAATAGTAAAAGCAGACAATCACAAACCTGGAGTTCAAAAACTTTACATATTTAACTAACTTATTTGTTCATTAGAAAAAAACAACGTAAAAAGCTTTGCGGCATTGAAAAGTTACAGTTTCACGCATTTTTAAAGTAAGTTTTATTAATAGTGCGAAATTCGTTTAATATAGCAAATGCATTATACAAATTCTCCATTGTATTTGACCTTCCTGTAAATATTCTAAATTGAGTTCATTTCTGAGTGCCAAGTCTTCAGGATAATATTTTGACATCAAATACGTATATACATAGTTTGTTCTAACAATATTCAGGCAGTTGTGGTCCGGTGGATAAAGAGATCGCCACAGCTGTGGAGCCCTCGAGCGAGCACCAGTTCCCCGACTGCTCCCCGGGCCCCGCAGCCATGGCCCCCACTGCTCCGGGTGAGTGCTCACGGTGGGTTTGTTCACTGCTGTGTGTGTGTGTACACTGGGATGGGTTACATGCAGAGCACAAATTCCAGGTATGGGTCACTCCATATCTGGTCACTTTCACTTTTCACTTCACTTTAAATAATCTGAAAGTTATCTATGTATTCTATGTAAATGTATTCTGAAGACTATGAGGTCACATCTCAACAATGTTCCCCATGGTCCTAAATTTGAGAACGTGCTTGTGACAGACCAGGAAAGTTAGTGAAATTCCAAAAAAGGCAACTTTACCACAACATAATCACCACATTTCATAAAGTCCTCACAAAGTAATGTCAGCGTGACCAAATTACGACTAACTGATGACGTTATCATAACTTTCCTTGTTTGCTGGGTTGATTGTTCCTTCTTTTCCTATTTCTATAATCAAATTCTCAATGACATTACAGAACAGAGGCAGGCATGTTTTCTTCATTAGGCATTCGTGAACACAAAACCACCATACTGTACTGTGCTGTGCCGAACCAAACTGTTCTGTGCAGTGGAAAAGCACCAACAGTCACCTATATTCAAATATAAGCCTCTCCCTTACCAAAGTATGACCTGAACCATTCGACCACTGTTCCAGAAAGACCAACACAGTATTTCAGCCGATTAAGGAGAATGCTATGAATAACAGTGTTAAAAGCAGTGCTCTTGTTGAGTAAAACTATCATAGTCTTCTTTAACGGAGTCTGTGTTTGAGCTGGGTTAAAGGGAGAGAGATAAAGGAATATGTAGAGAATGATTAAAAACCATTTATTTTAGATTTTTAAATGGTTACCCATTATGTTATAGCTTGAAAGTTTTATTCAGACTCCTTCTGAGACTTTTTTGGATTCCTTGTCTACAGCTATGGGAATTAGTTGATTACTAGCTTGAAGACTTTGATAAAAAAAAAACAGATTCAAAAGGGAGAACTGATATCAGCGTTAAAACTAAAAATTGCAGAAGATACCTTTTGTTTTTTGAGCAGGACTCCCCACAGCAGAGGTGCAGTGCATATTTTTGATTCAACCATCATGAAACAACTGTGGCACTAATAAAGGTCCTCTTAGCTTGCCTGAATCTAAAATAGAATGCATACTAGAACAGGGTTGCAACTAAAATGCGCAGTGTAGTAGCCCTCTGAATGGAGTTGGTGAGCCTTGCTGCAAAGAGAGTAGCTTTGAGGAATTATGCCATCTGATTCTGTGAGAATAATTTCAAAACAAAGTTATGAACAATGTTGCTATTTAATGTAATTTGGCCAGGTGTGGGTTCCTGAGAAAATTATAGCTTGCATGCTGCACATTGGTTTGAAACTTCACCTTCTAGTCAGATAATTGTATGAAGGGATAAAAGCTGATGATGTCTAAGTGCCTGTTTGCTGCAGGTGAGTACACAATGTCTTTCACAAACCTTAATTTATTTATGATTGTTAACTGTGCATGTGAATTGACTTCTGCAGGGGTAGTCAAAGTTATTTTTAAGTCCAAGTACTTTTTTGAGGTAGCATGACAAGAGTAAGAGTATGCTTGATTGGTAAATATGCAGAGGGAGAATGACCTTATACCATTAAAATCTCCAATAAAAACGTTCTGATCCTAATCCTCCTCTTTCCACATAGCTGTTAGTAATTACTCTACCACATTCCTTCACCACAGCTGCATCTGTTTCAATTTATATGATCAGCACTTTTTTTTTTGCTAGTTGATTATTTTTATTATTTAGCTTTTTATGGCCTTTTTATAGTTGCACTTAAAGGTATGAGTCAATGTGGAGGGCAGCCCACAGGCAATGGACTTAAGAAACAACACTTTTATATTTATATTTGGCCTGCAAGCTATAAGACCTGGAATAGATAAAATAAAAGTAAACACAACATGCACTATCAGCAATGTGTATACATGAAAAAAAAATCTACAAAAATATGGTGCATACCTATGTGCATTTAAGTTCAGAACACAAAAGTTTCAGCTTGAACTTGTCATGGTGTAATTCTTCATTTAAACATAATTCTGCAGCAACAAGTAAGCATTTGCTTGTGGATATTCTACTAGGCGTGAATTAATCTCTTTTTATCTGCTAGTATTGATTACAGTCTATTTTTGTTTCAGAATACATCGTATTCCTGGCATGCTACATCAATGAATGAATCTGGCACATGCAGGTAGATACTGTGTACAGTTCTCACGGTATCAAACTTCTGATGAATCCTCTAAACACCGTCTCATCATTGATTGTGAAATCTGAAATATTTCCGTGTGGGTGCGGTGTGAAAGACAAAGGAAGGAGGTGAGATAAATGGGAGCATGGGGAAAACGAGGGGAGAAGAGGGCCGGGAGAGGGCGGGGGGGGAAAGGGAAGAAAACGGGAGAGGAGAGAAGAAGACAGAGAGAGAGAGAGAGCGAGAAGAGAGATGAGAGAGAGAGAGAGAGATGAGAGATGTAGAGAGAGAGAGAGAGAGAGAGAGATAGATACATATACGTATATATATATATACGATATATGATATATACTATATTATATATATACTATATATATATATATACTATATATATATATATATATATATTTATATATACATATATATATATATATATATATATATATATATATATATATATATATATATATATATAAAAAGAGATTGGCGACTTATGTCGGTGACGACTATGGGAAGCTCCACTGATAGAGCTCTACTCTCTACACACACAAAATGCCAATCAGCGAACGCGCTGATGGTCACGTGATGTTGGGCCGAGAGGAGCCAAAAAGCTGGATCTCCAAGGGAAACAATAGCACAAGTATCCCTAAGAATGGCGCAACCTAAGCTGGACACCCCTTCGTGCATCTCAGACAATGCTACCACCACTTAGCACGGCTGAAGAGATGGTACAACCAAGGTTCTGGTACAACCAACCCGAGATCTCGGCCATCGGAGTACCTTTTGCCTCTCTCAACTGCAGGGGAAAAGGGACGGCTGACGCTGTGTATGCGGTAGAGATGGCCTCCACTAGCCAGTAGATCAACCTCTGTTTGGAGACAGCCTTCCTATGGTCCATTGGGACCAGGGGCTGATGCTGCCTGCTCTCTGTGCAGAGCTTGGAGGTTCACTACCTGAGTTTTGAAGGGGGTGGTAGGAACCTTGGGCACATATCCAGGTCTGGACTTCAGAATTACATAAGTATCAACAGGTCCGAATTTTAAGCAGGTCTCGTCGACAGAGAGTGCCTGCAGATCCCCCACTCTCTTGATCGAGGCTAACAAGGGGAGCCGTCTTAGAAGGGGACTTGCCACATCTCCACCTACATGGCGTCATGAGTTCTCACAGACCCTCCACCTGCTTCCTGCACTGAGAAAAATTGCACTCTTGGAACAAAAATAAAACTCAAATGAAGTTAAACACTTCCTATATGTTAAGATATGGTCTTGATATGCTCTTATCTGTGGTATTACGGTAGTAACACTACCCAATTACGTTGAACGTTATTACGTTATTATTCTTGTATTCGTGTGTGTGTGTGACAGATGTACTAGTGTGAGATGTTTTGATTCAGTTAAAAATAAAAAGAAAAGTTTCCGAGTTGATGAGAGTGTTTTGTTTTCCTCACGCAAGAAAGACAAAAGGCAACTGTGCACCTGACGTCAACACTATATCAAGCAAAAAAATCTGCCAATGGAGTAACCAAATTTGACTTGGCAAGAATTCTTAAAAGTAGCAAAAATTTCTAGCGGATAACAAATGCTGTTGGATCTTAAAAATAGACAAAATCTCTCAAAGCAAGTCTTTCCAAACTGTTGTCCAAACTTACCTTTACTTTTAATTGAGTAAATTTTTACTGATGCATCAATACTTTTATTGTAGTGTTTTTCTTCACCCTGAAGGCGACACTTAATTTTCCCATTTGGCTTTTTTCATTGGCAAATGTGAAAGTCTCTTGATTCCTATCCAATCAAATCATGCATTAAAAATCTCAGACAGACTAATGTCAAGACAGCGTGTGTAATCATGGAGGAAGATGAGGGAGTTATGGATGCGTTACCATGTGTCAGCACAAGAAACTCAGCAGCCTGGCTGTACCCAAATGAGCTTTTTCATGTAAAGGACAAGAAGGGAAACTGTGTAATCATGTTGCGTCAACTTTGCTTGCACAGACTTGTTGAAGTTAGCGAAGGCTAGCTGAAGCATAGCAAATTCTTGACGTTCTTTCATGTTCAAGAAGGGAAAGTAAGGTCTGGTACTCTAGAGGTAGGCAAATAGTTGGCATACTGTGGAAGATATTCATTGATTCATTCATCTTCATGCCGGCTTTCTTCCCTTTCGGGGTCGCCACAGCGGAATGAACCGCCAACTCTCTGGCATATGTTTTATGCGGCGGATGCCCTTCCAGCCGCAACCTATCACTGGGAATGTGGAAGATATGTATAATGGAAGGGATTCTGAGGTTTTCTCCTGGCACCAGCCACTTTGTGCAGCATTAGTGCTCTGCTAACTACCTCTTACTACCCTCAGACTACCTTTAAAGACATTTGTCTGAATCACTGGGTAACTTTATTACACCTATAACTCACACACTCATGGTGTCTTACATAATTTGTATTAAAGGACAAACCTGCAACTTTTGTGAAATTCTTCTTTAAGCACTTACAGAGAGTTGTACCCTGGTGTCAAGAGTAAGAAGGATTGGACCTGGATGCAAGGTGAATTTGGACTCAGGGCTGAATTTATAGTTCAAAATAACCAATGCGTTTACCCAGAAAAAGGCTTGTGGGCCAAAACAAAACCAAAAGTTTCAAGCAGCAAACTCAAACAGAAAAGGTATCTCACCGCGATTCAGGCTATGGCACGGAAACCCATACAAAATGACAATAACCCAACAGCTGGAAATGGTAAAAAACTGTATAAACCCATTTAATGCCGTACATACTTTCCGAAAGGATCTACATGCAGTTGCCTTTCCTACTCTGAATCGCCCAACAGTGCACAGAAACAAAAAACAACAAACACAACAAAGAGCAATACAGATAACATTTTCTGTTTTAACCACAAATTTATAGTTTGCTGCATTTAAAATGTGTGGTTCAAGGGTTTTATTAAATCATTGCAAAACATTTAAAATAAATTAGTAATAAAATGTCATTAAGCTTAAACAATAAATTAAGCAACCATCTTAAAGGGCATGTCATTTTAGGTTTCCATGGTTACTTAACTACTTTGAAAGATGCCTTTGTTTTTGGAACCAAAACCTGGGGCTATGCATTAACTTGAGCAAGACACAACACAAACCGCTACTACGTTTGAGCTAATATTATTGAGAGCATTGAAAATTTTGATTTCTAAAAAAACAAACAACACTCCCACTTTTGAAAAATCGTCTAAGAGCACTGCGAGAGATGAGAGGTGGAGTAGTTATAAGTTTTTATAGAGTGAGTCATAATTAAAAGTCAACAAAATGAATGGCTTGACAACAGAGAGACAGACTCAATAATAAAGAAATGCAGTTGCATATTCATTACCTTAATAAAATGTAGAGGAAAAAAACAAACACAATAATTTTTTGAGTTTGTTCTAGAAACCAAATGATATGAACACATCAAAGTGTAGTCTTAGTTAAGACAAAGGGTATGTCAGCCTAACTGAACTGATTAACCTCCTCTGTACTTGTTAGAAGCCAATCATGTGTCTCACGAAGCAGGTATGGAACACACACCAGTGGCCCTCCAGGAGTTGAGTTTTCAGACCCTTGAGATAGAGTTTGGTATCCAAGTCTTTCATTCCACTGTCCAAAAACATGAACAGCCTAATCTGTGAATCTATTCTGGCATTCTGTTTAATAAGTGAGTGAAAATCAACAAATACTTTACCCAGGGATTGGAACTTGCAAACCCTGTGATTAAACTGAAGGATTATCTCTCTGTTGAGATGCTTATTCTTGACCGTGAAGGTTTACATAGTTTAATGTCAAGTTTTAAATATCAGAAGGCTGAAAATCTTTGATGAAATAATACAATCCCTATCCAGGAGGGGCCAGTAATGATGATGAATCATCTACATGCATTCCCATAACAATTATTAAAACAGACTCCAACACTGCTTTCCTAAGCTTCCAATGAAAAAAGAGGACCACTGACCAAACAGCAGCCATTAACATTTGTCTGTATGAAAAGGTTGCCACGCTACACACTTGTAACAAAACATGGACATGATCTCATTAAACATAAATCTTAGAGGCTCCTGGTTGGCTCTCATCCCTGAAAGCCCTCTGTTCATCTTAGCATTAGAATCAACAAGCGAGCACCATAGAAACAAAACACAGCATCATAGAACTTTGTCATAAAATTTAAGCAGCTTCATGTTACCATATGTGACTAATCTAGAGTTGAGTCTACACTGAGTAAAATTACTCATTAAGTTTCTAGTAACCATTACATATAATAAAAACAGATTTGACTTAAAAACAGGCACAAAGCAAAAATGGTCAGCTACTTATTCTGGTTTAAAGGCAAAAAAGGGACACCAAATATTGATTTGCTTTAGATTTTTTTTGCTCACTTTGCATTTTTTTTATTGACAAAATAATTAATTCAATAAATCATTACTAATCATTTTTACAGCTAGAATTACATATTTTCAGTTGTTTCACACTTTTTTGTTATGTAAACAATTCCACACGTGTTAATTTATAGTTTTGATGCCTTCAGTGTGAATCTACCATTTTCAATTTTCATTGTCACGAAAATAAAGAACACTTTTTGAATGAGAAGGTGAGTCCAAACTTTTGGTCTGTACTGTATGTATACATATTAATAATACATTATATATATATATATATTTAATGCTTAGTCAGCCCCATGTTTAACTCTTTTTATCAAACACTGTTGTGTTAGATGAAATAGAAGCAAACACCTTTAGAATGTATGTTTTTCAACATGTCTAACCCCTTTAAAAATATACCCATACAATCTGCAAAGCAGGTTCATTAAATGAGGACACAATGCTGAAAAATGCTTTTCCCTTCGAAACACAAGACTTTTTACATCTGAACTAGTCTGAACTCATGCTCTTTATGCATCAATACGGTTAACAATAAGCCCCAATTTAAACACAGATAATAAAATAAATAAGTATCTATGAAAAGCAAATGGTACGGACCTCATTTTTAAGTGTATTATCATTAATAAAACTGTATATCCAAAATATACAGAATTAATCTTAACTCACAATTTTGTGTTTTAAACAATTGCAGCAACTTCAAAACCAATATTTTAAATATTACACTGGTTACAAGCAAGCTTTGCTTTACTTATTGTTTAAAATGATTCCAGAATAAAAATCTCCTTTGTGTCATGCAACTAATTACATGTCTTTGTGGTCTCAAACTGACAAAGGGAGTAAAATTGGCACAGACATAGGCCCACACCCATTTACTAAACACAATCCGGCACACTTGTACTTCTAACCTTACTGAACTCCCTTCATTGTAATCTCAAGGGTGAGAACATTGCAAGGGCTCACATAGACAAAGACACATTCCTTTGCAGTTTCCTCACTGGGGTGGGAACTGAGCCCTTGTCCTGGAGTCTCAAATAGAGTATATTTTAATCGTCTGGTTCACACACACAAACTCACACATTCCCCTCCCATTCCGGCTGCAGGATCCACCTCTGAACATCCATATAAGAAGACAGAGAATAACATTACAGTCCTATCCTCTTTAGGTCAGAGCTGTGTCCTCTTACTGTAGTCTGATCTCTGCATTAATCCAAGATGTCGATCTCCATCCAAACAACTAAGAGTCTGAGAACTTCCTCGGGCTTCCCTCAAAAAGCCTTCAGCGTGTACGGAGGTGGCTTTGGAGGAAGCACCCGCATCTCTTCTTCCACAATCGGTGGTGGTGGTGGATATGGATTTGGTGGAGGATATGGTGGAGGATTCAGCTCCACACTCAGTGTTAAAGGAGACAGAGATCTTCTCCAAGTGAATGAGAAAGCCACGATGCAGAACCTGAATGACCGTCTGGCATCCTACCTCGAGAAAGTTCGCTCACTAGAAGCTGCCAATGCCACCCTGGAGAGGCAGATCCGAGAGTATTATGAGAAAAAAGGGCCAGTTGCTCAAAGAGACTACAGCGCCTACTGGAAAACCATCAATGACCTGAAAGAAAAGGTATAGTTGTGTTTGAATGAATGCAAGATCTAGTCCAGTCAGCAGAAAACAAAATCTACTTCAACAAACTACATTTGATTCACAGATGATCTTGCAGATGAGATGTAATTTTAAACACTTTTAAGACATGGGCCAGATTGGCCTGTATGTTTTACAGCAGCCAATCTGTTCTGTATTAACTGTAAATATTTTTCAGATAAAAGCATGTATTTTTGTTGATTAACCAAGAACCACTTTTTTTAGATAAAGCATGCCACTGTCACCAATGCCAACATCATTCTTCAGATCGACAATGCCAAACTGGCTGCTGATGACTTCAGGATAAAGTTAGATTCCTAAACACACATTTTTCAATCATTGTTTGCTTGATTTAACAATTTAGTTTGCATTCCTCTGTTTTATACGATCAGATTTGAACATGAATTGGTAATGCGCCAATCTGTGGAAGCTGATGTTTCTAACATTCGTCGCTTGCTTGACCAAACAACTTTGGCAAAGGCTGACCTAGAGATGCAGATAGAGGGTCTGCAAGATGAGCTGGTGTTCATGAAGAAGAACCATCAGGAGGTTCGTGGCGATAGCTTGCTGTACATCGAAGGAAACTTTTTTTTTTAATCTTAGTAGTTGAATTTTTGTCATGTCTGTGATAAAGAGGTGTAGGTCTATAGTCATCCTCCTTTGGTGAAAGTCCTGATTCTTATATCTTGTGTGTTACAGGACTTGGCTGCTCTAAGGTCTCAGCTGTCATGCACAGTGAACGTCGAGGTCGATGCTGCTCCTCAACAAGATCTTAACAAGGTTTTAGAGGAGATCCGCTTTCATTATGAAAACATCATTCAGAAACACCGCAAGGATCAGGAAGATTGGTTCAAAGACAAGGTAAATAATGACTTTCCCCCTACTTCTGCAAAATTAATTTCAATCTAACTTACCAAACCACTTAATCAACACTGGGACAAAATAGTAAAGGTATAAAAGTCATGAATTCAACCATTTTTATTAATTGTTTTCTGATTTCATTAGACTGCAGGTCTGAGCAAAGAAGTGGCCATCAGCACAGAGACCATCCAAACGACAAAGACAGAGATCTCAGACCTGAGACGCACATTGCAGGGTCTGGAGATTGAACTAAAATCTCAAATAAGTATGGTAAGTTCAGAGGGACAGTGACATAGCAAACTGTGTAATAAAACACAATGTCCTTGTCTTAATGTTGTTTTAATAGTTAATACTTACTCTAAATGTTGCTTAACTCAATTCCTGGAAGGTCACACCCCAGCACAGCCATCAAGTAACTAATAACTCCTGATTATGCTAAACAAGCATTCTTGCACATTATAATGATGGGTTGAAACTAAATGGTAAAGAGTTTGACGTGCTTCCTCTAATGCGGACCCTGAATCTCATATGATCTAATCATGCATTTTTATACTAAATATATTTTGATTTGATTTTCACCCCACACTGACCGATGGTGTATGTTTCTAATGTGTACACAGAAAGCTGCTCTTGAAAGCTCGCTTGCAGACACAGAAGCCAGGTACAGCGCTATGCTTGCAGGCTTCCAGAATCAAATAAACATGCTGGAAGCTGAACTTGCTCAATTAAGAGCTAGCATTGAACAACAGGCTCGAGATTACACAATGCTGCTCGACATCAAGACTCGTCTGGAGCATGAAATCGCCACCTACAGAAACCTCCTGGAGAATCAGGATGTCAAGTCAGTTTTAATTTTTCAAGACGTGTATGACACTATAATCTTTTAATGTATTTGCCAAACTAACATACATTCCTTTTTTATTCTTCTTTGTCCAGGACACAAATTCCAGGTGATGAAAATGTTTTTAACTGCAGCAAGAACTGTTGCGCGGTAGTTCAGTACATATTCTGACAATACTTTCTTTGCTTTCAGGAGGGTCTATCACCATAACCACAAGCGGATCAAGTGTCAAACATACTCAACGTAGCAGCAGCTAAATGGAGAGTAAACGGCTTTAAAAGTTTGTTTGTGGACTTCCAACATTTTGGGAAAACATTACCAAATAAAAATGGTTGTTTGAATACCTGTCTTTGACAATAAAGCTGCTGTCAATGAGGTTCTTCTGTGTTAATGTGTTTTTGAATATCAATATATTTTTTTTACTCAGGAGAGAAGATTTATGTGCATTAGTTAACAGATGAAATGTCCCTTCATCTTTGAGTTCAGCTGTTGACAAGCAGATTGCAGGGTCATACATGCTTATGGTATTCACTCACTTTCACTGCTCTGGGCAGCCTCTGTCCAACCTTTAAGCATGGGGGTAGGTCAATCATGCTTTAGAGTTGTATTGCAGGCAGTGGCACATGGAACATTTCACAAGTAGAAGTAAAAATGGATTTAATACAATTTCAGCAAACTTTTGATGGTAACTTCATTCCATCAGTGGGAAAAGATTGAAGAGGATGGCTTCTACAAATGTATAATGAACCTGAACACACCTAAAAATCCACAGAGGATTATATCAAGAGGTGTAAATGGAAGGTTGTGCCATGGCCTTCAACATAATTGAAAATATTTAGGATGGATAAACCTTAAAAGAGCAGTGCGTGAAAGACAGCCCAGAAATCGTAAAAAAAAATGTAAGACTTTTGTCTCAAAGTCTGGGGAAAGATACCTCAAACAAGAATTGAAAGATTCTTTTTACAAGCTCGTATGTGACTGGTGAAGCTCAGATCAGAATCTAGAATCACCCATAGGTTCTTCACCTGATATTTAGTTGTAATACCCTCAGAGCTTTGGTTTCTATTATTTTGAAAGTGTAAATGATAAAATCTAAATCTAAATTAAATCAAACTTTTTTTTGACATATTATAAGAATGTTTAATCTTTAATTTGATGCCTTTGGGATATTGTTACATCTATCCTTGGCTTCTTTATGCACATTAATATACCTGGGATGCCCAAACGTTCAATAAATAAATATAAATATAAGAAGATAGAGATGAATATTAAATATATATAAAACCTGACAACCTGCATTAGAACAAATTGGAAAAACCTCAAGTTATAACAAACAGGTTTGTCTTTGAGTGACGTTATTTTGGGGGAAAACCTGCAAGCATCCAGTTCTAACGAGAGCTTCTGAAAGACCTCAAATGTGTGCCTCAGTTGCTTGGGATAGGTGAGATTTAGTGTATATGTAATCTAAGAATAATTGTGCAAATTCTAGCCAAATTTCCAACGCCAGCCAAGACTATGATGAAGTCCTTCAGGTCTTCCTTTTTTTGCATGATGTGCTGCAGTAGACCTTGTTGAACATTCTCACAGTGTAAATAAAACTTAGGATTTATATTTAATGTCTGTTTTTTTTTTATATAGAAAACAATGTTAAAGCAGGACACCGATCTTGAAATTATGCAACAGTTGCAATCACCTCATTTCTTCATAGTGCAAAGGTTTCTTTTTCTTTCAACACAACTGCATTATCCCTCTTTTAAAGATGGTGCTGCAACGACACTCACATCAATCTGTAAAAAATCAGATTGAAATAAAACAATGTCTCTAGGTGACACTGCATCACACAAAAACTTCAATCAATTTGATAGAAGAGTGCTGGAGGATAAAGTTGAGAGCCTTAAATCATCAACTTGCAGTCTAAACCCTCTTCCAGCAGCCTTTTTCAAAACAGAGCTTAAATGTGTAGATGCAGATCTTCTTGAGGTGTACATGCATCTCTCTTTAAAGGTACCTTTCCGAATGCTCGAAAGACTGCAGTAGTAAAACCCCTCCTGAAAAAGAGAAACCTTGACAACACAGTACTGAACAACTACAGGCCGATCTCAAAATTGGATCATTTATTGGACAAATGATCGAAAAGGTTATACTAAATCAGCTTAAACAATTCTTGAGCTTAAATGAGCATATGAATACTTTTAAAATCTGGTTTCCAAGCTCATCACAGTACAGAGACAGCTATGCTAAAGATAACTAATTATATCTGCTCAAATAGACCGTGCTGGTTCTTCTGTACCTGAGCACTGTTTTTGACATCATTGATAAATTTACTGCCGGCGAAAAAGTTCAACAGATTCTGAAAGCTGAGAAACAGTTCTTTCGACTGATATGACATTCATTACGGTAATGACAACATTGCTTGTGTTCCAGGGGCAGGAAGTTTGTGGAGCAGTGACAGATGAGTGATTAATTACTTGTGAATGCCTTAGGCATTACTTTAGCTGTGTTTTAGAGGCAGTTTCATTTTAAATATTATATTTTGTATTGTATATAATAGTATATCTGCGTCTGTTCTTCATTTGTTCCTCGTAAACTTCCTCCTTTTTTGGCACACTTGGTGTTAGATTTCAGTGCCAAAACACTTGTAAATAGTACAGAGAGATGTCAAGTCGATCTTGACATTAAAGTTGCTTTCGTTTATAAGCTGGGGCGTGTGTCACAATCTCAACCACAGTAAGTAATAAAAAGTTTTTATACATAGGGTTTATTCGCAGCTTTATAACAATAATGTTTTCCAATATATACTGTATTTTTTCTAATTGACACTATAGAATTTTGCTTTATTACTGCTCATGCTCTTGAATTCAACAACATATTGGTTCATTCATTATTTTTATTTTATCTAATTATTATCTTATTTTATTTTATCTTTTGCTAAAGACAAGTTTTTTGACATATCTTTTCTAATCTTATGTAATATCTTTATATTTATAGGGATTGTTCTGATGAAGGGAATCCTCCTGAGGGGTGGAGATGATGTCTGTGGCAGAGGCCGAAGCTTTAGGAACACAAAAAAACTCTTGTACATATGAGAATAAAACAACTTGTGAAATGGACAGTCAAAGCCCTTTTCAAATAAAACTGTTTGGGCTGATGCAAAATAGTTTGAGGTTCATTTCTGTAATCTAAAAGTCTTGTTGATCTACATTTATAGCTGTTTAATTCACCTGAAAATAAAAACATGCAAAAAAATTATACAAAGAGCATTTTATGACAAAAAGATAAAAATCAAGACAAGAATACCAGGTGAACAGTTATAATTACAGTAGAGGAGAGCGGCGTCGGAAAGAGAGACTTACTTCTTGGTGGAAAGTCTGGGGCGTGCAGCGGTTCAAGCATCTGGATCCGGCCGAAAAACCTCACTGGTTGTTGTCGACTCACCAGATCTCCAATAATCCACACGTGGTATAATCCAACTGTTTTCTGTGGTTGTCTCTCACTAAGTCGCTCGCGTGTCAAGAGTAGGCTCCCATAGTCGTCACCGACATAAGTCGTAGCGACTGACTGATGGGGAACGACGTTTTAAACAGCGTTTTATGGAGGACAAGCGCTGTCTAAAACAGTGTTTTTGATAACAACAAAAACGGCGTTAAAAACAGATGGATTTTCGTGCATTTTTTTCAGCTATTTTTTACGCCGCAAAAACGGTTTAAAAGGCCCTTTGAGCGCCGTTTAATTGTAGACACGATTGGAATGAGCACGTTGTTGACCCAATCGCCTCTCCATACACTTGTCAATTTTTAGGCTCTAAAGGGTGCTCATTAGCGCCTCCTATGTGCTCTTTATTTGGTCTTCGGTGAAGCCCGCATCGACGCAGGTTTCATGCGCCCTTACAATTATTTGAGAATGACCAATCAGACGATTGTTGGTAGGAGTTCACGCAGATCGAAGATATGACGAGAAAGTCCTGAAATTACTCGTAAACATTTATCATAGAAGTAACCTACTGATAGTATATCAGTATATTTTTATTCACGCATAATCGCAGGTGTAGAGTAAACACCAGCGGAGCCTTTTCTGCTTCTGGCGCTACGTAGAGTCTGTCCTAAAATACGGCCTCAGAGTACCCTCCTAAAATACGGCCTCAGAGTACCCTCGAGGACTTCAATCAAGTGCCCCATACGGCCTCATGACGTCCACAAGTCAGTAGTGTTCCATTTGGGACAGCGACCAATTGAATCCGTCGCACAGACCGGAAGCACGTGAGTTGTAAGCATGCGCAGAAGCAGCTATGTTGGTGGTGCAGATTTGTGGAGCTACAGTTGCGGCGCGAATATTGTGTATAGAAATAAACAATTTATAAAAAGCCAATGGAATTGAACCAGTAACGTACACATTTATGCCATGCTTTATTTTCATGCAGCGTTCTTATTTTGTATGTAATTATTTTGTTTAACGTGCCAGGCTAACAGTTAAAGGGTTGCTAACATTAACGTTAGCATTTATTGCTTTCCTTTGTAAATATGGAGGCGTTTTAAGATTTCGAGTTAAACACCCAAACGTCTAATTCATTGTAAGATGGAGATAGCTTATGTTTGTGAGTGGGAAAATAGACCCAAGAGCAACCACTGTCCATCGATCCCTCTTGTGTGCGCTTGGTCCTGTAGAAACCTCATCGCTTTTACTTCTGATCTGAAGAACGAGGAAGAGGATAAAAGCCAAGATAATGCCTTTAACATATCCAGATCTAGTGGTGAGTACAGAGCAAAGAAAGAGTGCTCTAAATTAACAAATGTCTAGCCAACGTATGGTATTCTCTATGTGCAGATCTGAGTCATACGATTCACATAATTGACACTGATCACCCCTGGGATGTATATTCCATCAACTCGGGACACATAGAGGTCATTTCCTGTTTGGAATGGGACCAGTCAGGTGGGTCACAAGGCTGAAAAAGATGCAACACTTAAGAATAACTACCAGCATCAAGTTGAAACTTTTTGGTTAGGAACATGGTAGCTGGTTTAAGCTAGTACACCAGCTTGACTAACCTACCACATGCACACCATTAAATACTTGTATTCCTTTTTTAGGGTTCTGTAACTTCAGGTTGCTTAGTGATCAGGCTTACATTTTCAATGGCCACAGTCTTTGCCAACACTCACACACTTTAGTTATTAATAATAGCTGAGCTGCAATAAAAGAGTGGAAGTTTTTGACTATGGAGGAAAAAGTAGTGCTTATGTTTAATACTGTGATGTCTTACACTTTATCCATTATCATTGGGCAACATTAACACATTAAATATATGTTTGCTCTGCAGTACATAACCAAAATGAAATGGTTATTTGTGCCTGTTGCACTGGGTCTGGCTCCTGACAGAACAGTAACTTTAGTCATGTAAGGTAAAATGTACCTAGTTTGTGCTCCACTCATGAATAGACGAGACGAGGCTGAATCTACTGCTTCTTAACAGTTCGGTGATTAAATTTGTGACATTTAAAAGAGCTCCGGGACAAACATCAGGCAATAACTGGACACTGCTCTGGTCATATTGTTGTTATCAGAGAGACATTTTATTTAACTTTAGCATACCACTAGCGTTACAGGACTGTCTACACAAATACTTGCACATCAGGGTAAATCGGTCACATTTCTTAGAATGACATAGTTTATTCATGATTTCTAAATTCACTGTTAAAGTATGAAACTTACATTAACACAAGGATCATTTACCCCAACCAATGTGATTCCCTACCAATTGTAGACGCCGCATATATTTGGTCACCAAACATGGACGTTGAGTTAAATAACATATACTCATGGTATTCCAGACTTGCTTTAACACACTCAACTTTTACTCTGGTGCTCACGATTTCATTTCCATAGTAGGGTCTGTATAAATTTCCTCACTGAGCGAAATTAGTCTCTAGAAATTATTATATTCAACAACCTACCTTAGCTAAAACAAATTCAACTTTCCACTGAACTAGATGAGCTCTAGTCGAGGGAAAGTGAGAGAATTATGTCACTATGAAGCTAGTAATGCTAACACTTTTAAAACAATCCCTATCGAAGTAAATGAATACTTCACCACAATCTCTTCAATGTAAGATATTTGCGTGAATGAAAACAGGCAAATGTGAAGCCTCTTGTTTCCTTTTAATGTGGCATTATACAAGAAACCTGGGCAGTAATGTTACATCACTTCATCCTCTCCATTTTCTCAAAGATGCAGCCAGCTTTAGTTCTCTGTCCTCTGCTTTCCCGCATGCAACAGAACCAATCCAATGTCTCTTGGTTTTTGTCCAGCAGAGCTCCTCAAACGATGGTTGGTGTAAAAATTGACCGTATAACTTAAATAATACTGTCGCAAAAAAATCCAGGTTAAGCAGGTCTGTAAACTGTGGTCTAGCTTCTCACATTGACTGATCAGCTAATGTTTTATTGCAATGGTTCCTAAAGTCGCACAAGGAAACATGGGGTGATCAAACTGACCAGTACTGTGTGCGCATATATTGATAAATATACAACGCATCGGAGCCAATCAGAATCGATTATTCACAGAGACTGTGGCTTAAATCCATTTATGCCACATAACCAGCTTTCTGAAATTCATCCCAGGAACTACACTTCAGTGTGCACCTGATGCTCACATCCTTTAACCGCATCAACATCTTTACTCTAAGCTTTTTATGTTAAACAGAGAAAAAAATCTTGCGTTTAGTGTGCTCCATTTGATTTAATAATGTACTTCTACATTTATTTACATTTATGCATTTGGTATACGCTTTTGTCCAAAGCGACTTACATTAGGGGAGAGACAATATGAGATCTGTTACACCGTCAAAGTCTATCTCAGCTTCTCATTAAAGAAATTCTAAACTTGTCAATTCTAAACTTGTTAAAAATGATCAGAAACCCTTTTTTTATTTCAGCAAATTAATTTCAAATAGACGTCTTGATTGAATCTGACAGCTCAACAGTAGCAATGTACATCAAGCATGCTCTGAGGGATAATTCTACCTTTCATCAAAATTTTCTCCTGCTCGCACTTCAATATGCGTAATCACTTGAATGCGTATTTAAAAGTGATGATGATGATGATGTTAAATGGTCATGAAAACTCCAAATCTTTGTACTAGGTTCCAGATTGTTATCTGGAGATGGTGACGGTCAGATCAAGTGTTGGGGAATGTCCGAACATCTTGCCAACAGCTGGGAGTGCACTCACAGCACCTCAGTGGACGGAGACCCCATCATAGCCCTCTCATGGCTACACAATGGAGTCAAACTTGCTCTGCATGTTGAAAAGGCAAGTATATCAGACTTAGTCCTGAGTGTGTTGCATTGTTGAATTTACACTGGTCCATTAACTGCCTACAGCTGCCGCCGCCAGCAACGGTTTCCACAAATGTTTGTAATTGGAGCCGATTTTCAGTGATGATCTTTTTATGTTTTTTTCCAACGCTGATACACAGTTTTCTTACATACTACATTCTGTCCTTTGGTTTTGTGTGTTTTATGGGGATGACCCATGAGACAAACATTTACATTACAGTCATGCATTTATTAGATGCTTTTATTCAAAGCATCTTACACTAGTGCAGTGTTTCTCAATTATTTTCTGTCTTTAAATTTTTTTAAAGTTCACCTCTGCATGACACAGTATCCTTATTAACGTATAAGAGAAAAAAGAAAGAAATATGGACCAACTTACAACAAAGAATAGCTTTATTAACTGTAGCAGAAAAGATTTAAGGTGCATCTGAAATGTAAAAAAAACCCATTAAATCCTTAATAAAACTATAAACATTGTTTGGCTGATCGTGATTGCTCCCAATATTCGGCACATTTTTGCTGAAAAAAACTCAAGCGGCTTTTCAGCGTGATTGGAGTGTAATGCCTTTAAGGGACGCCTTCATTTATTTAGCTTCATGCCGTTTGCTGCCAACATTGTTGGACTCAGTAAGCACACCTGTCTCTCCTCGTCTCCCACCGCAGTCACAGAGAAGCCAAGCGCTACATACGCGTCATATTTCCTCGTCTTAGCTTTCGGGAGACTTTGTCTCTTTATTTCCTATCTCTGGCTGTCTTCTTCGTGTCTACACTTCGTACTCTGCCAATGAGAGCGCCACTGCCCCCTAATGTAGTGGAGTGGTATTGTAAAAAAAGAAAAAGAAAAAAGCATGTTCCTTGAGGTCAAACGCGCCCCCCTTGATGGAGCCCCACTATTTGAGAACCACTCCACTGGCGAGAGAGATAATAGGCAGTTTGTTACAAAGTTGTTAGGGTAGCTTGCAAAGAGGTTGTCTCAGCTGACCAATAGATCATAGAAAGAAGGAAAGAAAAGATGATTTAAAATTAAGATCTCAAAAGAGAGTTTTAGTATAAGTAACAATAATAGATTTTTTCCCTTTTTTTTTCCTCTGTTTTTTTTGTAATCATTGTTGGTTACAGCTCTATATACCCACAAAAGTTTGAAGTACCATTACTTATTTAGAATCAACTACCAATGCAGCCAAGCTGTATAAGAAATTATACAATTTCTATTATGAGAAGCTGAGATAGACTTTGATGGTGTAACAGATCTCATATGGTCTCTCCCCTAATGTAAGTCGCTTTGGACAAAAGCGTCTGCCCAATGCATAAATGTAAATGTACATATCTAAAATTCTTGTGTTTTGTTCCTCTTCAGTCTGGCTCATCGAACTTTGGAGAAAAGTTTTCCCGGGTTAAATTTTCACCCTCTCTCACACTGTTTGGAGGGAAGCCCATGGAGGGCTGGCTTGCAGTGACTGTGAGTGGCCTAGCCACCGTGTCTTTACTGAAGCCAAATGGGACTCTACTCACAGCCAGCGAGAGTCTGTGCAGACTAAGAGGTCGTGTGGCTCTCGCTGACATTGCCTTTACGGGTGGAGGGAATATTGTGGTAGCGGCCACAGATGGCAGCAGCTCTTCTCCTGTGCAGTTCTATAAAGTTTGTGTGAGTGTGGTGAATGAGAAGTGTCGCATTGACACGGAGCTGCTGCCCTCACTCTTCATGCGCTGCACCACTGACCCGATGCGGAGAGACAAGTACCCTGCCGTCACACACCTGAAGTTTCTCACACGTGAGAACTCTGAGCAGGTAAGATTATTTCTTCTTGGATTCTGGGCTTTGTAGATTGACCATTACAAAAATCTTTATTGGCAGAGCACATTTTTATAAAAAGGTTTGAGTGCTTTCAGTCAGCGTGGCATGCGTTGTCATCTCTCTGCGATTAGTCTGTGGGTTTCTCGTGCCTCAGAGCTGAAAGAAGCTTCTGATTGGTTGATTCTGCTGCCCTCTCCTGGATGTACATACTCTTGACTGCGTTTTAGAGTGTTTTACCTGGTTTTGTGTGGATGAAATGTTTTTCTATCCGTGCTCATGTGTGCACTATTTTTTTGTTAAACGGGGTAAGAAAAGCTCATATTTTGTTATAAATAATCAGGTACAGGTGGACACGGCCTGAGTCTCATTTCTGCTCACTTTTAACAGACACAGGTTTGCAAACAGATTGGTATATCTTTTTGATCAATCATGCTAATCTCTTTCAGTTAAATTCTTCCCTCAAGATGGGGAAAAAAGTTTAGTTTCCATCTTGAGGGTATCAAGATGTGTGTACGTATGTCATGAAATATAACATAGTTAGGCAATTCCATTGTTTGGATCAGGTTTTTGAACCCCCATTTCTTACAGCATGAAAAGTTGCCATGTTTTTATCAATGTAGTTGTCTTCCTTATCTCCTTGTGTCTGTTTGATTTTTTTCAGGTTGCGCATTGCCTTCATGTTTTTATTCTTGTTTCATTTATTTTGTGATTGTAGATGCATGCTAGAAAGGTACCATAAATGAAATGTATTATTATTATTGTTAATATTATTATCGTTACATAGACTTTTTTGTGGTCACTTCTTGTGAAGGTACTGCTGTGTGTCTCCAGTCAGATGGGCAGCATTGTTGAGTGCTGGTCCTTGCGAAAGGAGGGTCTTCCTGTTAATAATATCTTCCAGCACCGATCACCCGTGGGTAAGTCACATGGATTTGTTCGTCTTAGAAGAATGTTTACTTCTTACAATGAACAACCATTGTTAAGGTCAGAGAGAGAGAGTGTGTGTGCGCGCACAAGGAATTTTCTGTAGTACATTGGAGCAGTCAGTGCAGCAACATAAGTAAAATACAAACAACATAAGTAAAGTGCCACACGACTAACAAAACAATTAGCATAAGGCTATGAAGGACTGATTATATGTAAACAATTCAACAAAAGTCTATTAAGAGTTCAGGAGCAGGTAACGGATGGCGGCGAGCTAAGAGTTATGAGCTCAGCCATCTGATAGTTTTGGGAAAGAAGCTCTGTTTGTGCCGTACAGTCCAGAGGGCAAGAGCTCAAAAAAAAAATTATATATATATACAGTGGTGTGAAAAACTATTTGCCCCCTTCCTGACTTTTTATTCTTTTGCATGTTTGTCACACAAAATGTTTCTGATCATCGAACACATTTTAATATTAGTCAAAGATAACACAAGTAAACACAAAATGCTGTTTTTAAATGAATGTGTTTATTATTTAGGGAGAAAAAAATCCAAACCCACATAACCCTGTGTGTAAAAGTGATTACCTCCTGAGTTCAATTTCTGTAGCCACCCTCAGGCCTGATTACTGGCACACCTGTTTCAATCAAGAAATCACTTAAACAGAAGCTACCTGACACAGAGAAGTAGACCAAAAGCACCTCAAAAGCTAGACATCATGCCAAGATCCAAAGAAATTCAGGAAGAAATGAGAGAAAAAGTAATTGAGATCTATCAGTCTGGTAAAGGTTATAAAGCCATTTCTAAAGCTTTGGGACTCCAGCGAACCACAGTGAGAGCCATTATCCACAAATGGCAAAAACATGGAACAGTGGTGAACCTTCCCAGGAGTGGCCGACCGCCCAAAATTACCCCAAGAGCGCAGAGACAACTCATCCGAGAGGTCAAAAGATCCCAGGGCAACATCCAAAGAACTGCAGGCCTCACTTACCTCAATTAAGGTCAGTGTTCACGACTCCACCATAAGAAAGAGACTGGGCAAAAACGGCCTGTATGGCAGAGTTCCAAGACGCAAACCACTATTAAGCAAAAAGAACATTAAGGCTCGTCTTAATTTTGCTAAAAAACATTTCGATGACTGCCAAGACTTTTGGGAAAATATCTTGTGGACTGACGAGACAAAAGTTGAACTTTTTGGAAGGTGCGTGTCCCGTTACATCTGACGTAAAAGTAACACAGCGTTTCACAAAAAGAACATCATACCAACAGTAAAATATGGTGGTGGTAGTGTGATGGTCTGGGGTTGTTTTGCTGCTTCAGGACCTGGAAGGCTTGCTGTGATAGATGGAAGCATGAATTCTACTGTCTACACCTCTGAATGGCTGAAAAAAACAAAATGAAGACTTTGGAGTGGCCTAGTCAAAGTCCTGACCGTAATCCCATTGAGATGCTGTGGCATGACCTTGAGAAGGCTGTTCATGCTAGAAAACCCTCAAATAAAGCTGAATTACAACAATTCTGCAAAGATGAGTGGGCCAAAATTCCTCCAGAGCGCTGTAAAAGACTTGTTGCAAGTAATCGCAAACGTTTGATTGCAGTTATTGCTGCTAAGGGTGGCCCAACCAGTTATTAGGTGCAGGGACAATTACTTTTTCACACAGGGCTATGTGGGTTTGGATTTTTTTTCTCCCTAAATAATAAAAACATTCATTTAAAAACTGCATTTTGTGTTTATATGTGTTATCTTTCACTAATATTAAAACGTGTTCGATGATCAGAAACATTTTGTGTGACAAACATGCAAAAGAATAAAAAGTCAGGAAGGGGGCAAATAGTTTTTCACACCACTGTATATATATATATATATATATATATATATATATATATATATATATATATATATATATATATATATATATATATATATATATATATATATATAAATGCAATTATATATAATCTGTGTGTATGTATGTGTGTGTGTGTGGTTTTAATGAAATAATTCTTCATAACTTTTTTTCTTATTTTCTTTTTCACCTTTGCTTTCAGTGGGAGAAAAACAGCCAATGATACTCAAGTGGCGGATCCTTTCAGCAACTAATGATCTAGACAGAGTTTCTGCTGTTGCTCTACCGAAGCTTCCCATCTCCATTTCAAACACTGATCTCAAAGTTGCCTCAGATACCAAGTTCTTCCCAGGCCTTGGTAAAAGCTTAATTTTCTATGTCTTGTTCAGAAGCCAAGTGAATTCAAAATGGCTCAGTGAAGAGTTTTATTTTGTTTTCGATTCAAAGGTCTTGCCTTGGCTTTCCACGATGGCAGCATCCAGATCCTCCACCGGCTTTCCCTGCACACCATGGGAGTGTTCTATAGTTCAGGTTCCTCTCAGCGTGTTGGAGAAGAACCTGCCATGAAACGACAGAGAGCTGGAGGCCCCATGCTCCATTTCAAAGCCCTGCAGTTCTCCTGGACTTCTTTGGCTCTAGTGGGTGTAGACAACCATGGAAAGGTATGGAAGCATTAAGCTTTAAAGCAGACGTACTCAAGTACAACTGTTAAAAACAGATGCCGAGCTCCCTCATCTGTCATCTCTGTGTGTATTTGAGCATCCTACAGATAAAGCTAACTCACTTTTGATTCTCACATTTGTCTTTGGGCATGATTCAAACTCCATGGCTGGGAGAAGTGCTGGCCATGCTTATAACACTTTCTTTATATTTAGTGTCTTACCCATGTTGCAAGATCAACTTTTGGAACTCTTCAATAGTAGTGTGTTTTTGTACAATTAACATGTCTAAAATAGAAAATAAAATGATTAGCCATTACTGTAATCAAGTGCTCACAATGAGTTACTTCCCCTACCGTCCACTAATGATGAAGTGGCCCATTACAATGCTAAAAGTTGTCAAAGTAAACAACAAAACATGTGAATTACATGCAGAAGCAAGCGATATATATGCTCAAAAAACTAATTTCAAAAACTGTTCAAGCATGTTTACATATAAATCAGTAAAGCAGTTTCTCATAAAGTCTGTGTTTATATGGGATGTAGCCGTTGGTAGATTTTTTTCAGGCAATGAAAGGACAGATGGTAGTTTTGTGGAGAGCAGTGAAGTTTTGAGCCCTGATGGGTTTTTTTTTGTTTTGTTTTTTTGTGATCTAAGGACACTTGCGAAAATCTCCAGGAAGGCTGTTAGAGAATGATCTTTGCATGTTTGATTGGGCTTTTTCTGTTTACACTGCATGCATTTTTCAAACTTTCTTTGTCCAAGAATGGTGCTGCATTAATATTGTATTAACTCCAATAAAAGCGTATCACTGCTTTTGGTAAATATTTGTTTTTCATAGTACATGCATGGGTGTATTACTACAATACAGTGAATGCAGTTTATAGTTTATAAAAGTAACTTGTAACTTTGTGACATTTGCAAAAACAGTGACATTTGCGGAACCCGTAAAGCCCAGCCTCTGCCAAAAATTTACCGTATATTATATATATATATATATATATATATATATATATATATATGTATATGTGTTACTGCTGTCGATTAATAAAAAAAAAGTAATTAAACTAATTTTGCGATTAATCGCAATGATCAGACTGAAACTTTTTAATCTTTAAATGTAAAATGTAAATAATTAATGTAAATTGAGGACAATGAGTCTATTTAAATTCAAAATATGGTTGTTTATTGAATTTTTTGTTTAACTTGTAACACAGGTTTTGTCATGTAAACAACATAAGAGCAACAAACATCAATATGTGTGTGTGTGTATGTATATATATATAAATATATATATATATATACATTATATAGACAAGGCAAGCCAAGTTTATTTGTATAGCACATTTCGTACACAGGGTAAAAAAATTGCTTTATTTATATATATATATATATATATATATATATATATATATATATATATATATATAATGTGTGTGTGTTATTCATAAGCTTTCACCTTTCCAGTATGTTTGGTAGACACTTGGACAGCAGACAGGATGTCTTTGTGCTGTTTATGACCAAGTGTATCAGGTCACGCGCCATATTCCAGAGTGGGGGCGCTCTTTTCCCCTCTGCTGACTGGCTACGGTAAAGCTAAAGCTCGACTTGCTTCTGCCAGTTAATGAGTAGCTGCTACCAATAGGGTACAGAATGAAAAAATAATGTTATGAACCAGTTAAAGGTCATTTAAAAATGGTGTTTCTGTTTAGAAAGGTTCAAATTAGTTTGGTTTTTGTTCCTGTAAAATGTTGTTCATTTAATGACCTTTATGTTCGCTGAAGATAAGTTTTGCTGGTAATGTATTAATTGTGAAATGGTCTCCTTTCAGTTGTATTATTATTGGATCTTCAGACAATTTGTGGCATCTAGATATAGCTGAAGGTATGTCTGTCTGATTTCAGCTGCACATGCTCCGTGTGTCTCCGTCGATGGGTCAGATGCTTGACATTAACACACTCCTGCGCCATCTGCTGTTTCTCCTTGAGTACTGCATGGTGACTGGATATGACTGGTGGGATGTTCTCCTGCATGCACAGCCTGGCATGGTACATAATCTTCTAGAAAAACTTCACGAAGAGTACATGAGGCAAAACCAGGCACTACAGCAGGTAGGGTCAACATACAACTTTAATTTCAGTACGAGTTATATGCAACTCATCAATTTCAATTAATATACAACTGTCAATTTCAGTGACCGAATTCTTCCTTGGCCGTTTTTCATTTCTGAGTGTTGTTTAAGGTTCTGTCTACACGGATAGTTGCAGTGAAGGCATCTCTGTGCAAACTGTCATCTGCCACTGCAGCAAGAGCCTGTGACTTTCATGCTAAGCTGCTCCTCATCGCCATCAGCTCCACCCTCAAGTCTTTACTGAGACCTCATGTCCTCAACACCCCTGACAAAAGTCCTGGAGATAGACTCTCTGAGATCTGCTCCAAAAACACAGATACTGGTAAGGCCTTCGTTCAATCACTACAATGTTTTAAGATCAATTATTTGTCTGTTATTTTTACATGGTTCAATTACATATCAACAGGTTCTTAATGGGTCTGTTGTAATGTTTTTAAATGTAGCTTATAATTTTGCAGATTAAGTTTGTCAACGTAAATTGAACAAACAAAAACAATTCAATTATTTCATTTATTTTGTCTGGATTACGCATTAATATGAAAGAATCATTAACACATTTGGGAAAAATATTACATAATTCAAATTGATAAACGCGATGTCATGTGGTGCAGGCAAAATGTGATGTTTTCAACTGTGTAGACCTCCGCACATGCATGTGCCTGATTGCACAGGTTTAAGAAATTATATTAACTTATTAAAAGGGATTTTATAATGGACTAAATCTGTGTTCCATTATTACATTGGACTAAAACCTAAATGACTAAATGTGACTAAAACTATTGATCAAAGTCTAAGAATAAAACTTACACTGTTCAGAAATGTATATAATAGATCTATATACCATTAGAGATATTGCTGTCTGAGTTCTGATGGAAAAATGTTAAACCTCGTCATCAAGGCAAGGCTTCAAAACAGGAAACACAATTAAGTATCTTGAATGTGTTTGATATTAATTCTGTTTAAAAAAAAACTACAACCACTCCTTTTTAATCATGGCAGGAAAAGACACCATGCTTTCTAATCAGTTCTATTATTTTTCCAATCTAATCAATGTCATTTCTCTAGACATCGATAAGGTGATGATCAACCTGAAGACGGAGGAGTTTGTTCTGGATGGTCCTCCGCTCCAGTCCCTCCAGCAGCTCATTCAGTGGGTTGGAGACTTTGTTCTTTACTTGCTGGCTAACCTTCCCAATCAGGTGAGGACAGAGTTTATGCTTCCGATACAGTAAATACGTGATGGTCTGTGTTAATACTGGATCATGCTGTTGCTTTTTACTAGTGTAAACACACGGGTAGCTTCAGGACAGTTCCCTCACACCAGCTCTTTATCAATGTGATCTAGCTGTCCAATATGCCAATATGGCTGAATAATGCAAGTTAATAAAGAGTGAGACAGAAACAGCAAAAAAAGAGGAGATTAAATCACAATGTTTATCTCAGAACTGCTCTTTTAACTAACTGTGATTCTCTGCGTTAACTCCTGTTTGTCAGAGCATTGTGTACCAATGAGCCGGGAGCTGTTGGGGAAAACAAAAATGTGCATTGCTTAAATATGCTCTGTCAAATTCCAGCTGTTGCCACTGATTCCCCAACAAGGTGAACTCAGTTGAACGAGGATGATGGCCATTCGAATGGTCAAATCATGGAACAGCTGGGGAGAACTCAGAAATGAGGAATGCCCATAGGATGCGAACGCAAGCAGAAAACACAGATATGCAAATAGTGCTGTAAAATGGCCTGCAAACGTGAAACTTAAATCTGACATGTGGAACTTATTATTATATACACCTTGAACATTGAACATAGCGTGAGCTGACCCAGCTTGATTCAAAGATAACTTCCTGTATATATACCCCACCTATGGAGCAACATAGAGAGGTACAGTTTTGAGAGTTGGTTCTGTAACCATCAATGAACTTATGCTGAAGAGTAAAGAGAAATCGGACTGAAAGTCGTACTCTGTCTTTATTGAATTTATTTTCAAAGTTTATTTTACATTGCGGGATGAAAAACAACCACACAGCCTTGCTCATTCTTACTCAAACATACTCAAACATGCACAGAAATCATGCACATAACTTTTATTTTTTGTGTTTCTCCTGGTGTTCATGTGCTGTTAGATAAAGCGGCAAAATATTGTTTTTGTTTATGAAAAATCTGAATTGTGGCACAGGCACTGAAAGCCTTACTCTCTCCGTCTCTTGTGCAAACACAGAGATAGACATTATTTGACTAAAACAGCTTTGTAGCTTATTGCATATGTTCCACAGATTTAAAATTACTCTCATTCGTTTATTTAGAGTGGTTAAATATTGAGGTATTGAGCCAGGAAACACAAATGTTTGAATCTGCTATTTAGGGGTAAGCGATATGGCCCTTAAATCATATCACAATTTTTGGGGAATTATGGCAATAACGATATGATATTTTGGATGGCAAATTGTTCAATACAAATATTTAATCAATTTCAAGAAAATACAACTCTACACAATAAATGTCATTACTGTATTCGCATAAAACACACACACTGAACCTTATAATATAGAACTAGTGCTGTCAATCGATTAAAAAAATTTACTAATTAATCTCACTAATTTTTTTAATTAATTGCAATTCGTCACAATTACAAGACTGTAGTGATCTTCAGACGTGTGAGATTAGTGCTGTCCTTCCTTTTAGAGAGTCTGAGGTAAAATCATGTTAGAATTTAACTAACATGAAAAACTATTTTACTTGCATTACATTGTTCTTGCATTACACATTCTGCGTATGTGGTGTTTTTCTCCTTGCAGTGCCGTAAATCTGTACAATCCACATTCAGCCAAAGATTATTCACATCTCATAGTAATTCATAAACCTTTTCAGGGCTCCAATGTGCGTCCTGGGTTTGGCTTCCTACGTGATGGAGCATCTCTGGGCATGCTGAGAGAGATGCTGGTGATGATTCGAATATGGGGTCTTCTGAAACCAGGCTGTTTGCCCATCTATACAGCAACATCTGATAATCAAGACAGCATGTTTCTGCTCTTCCGTCTGCTCACAAAACTCTGGCTCTGTTGTAAGTAAAATTGAGTTTTTATTGTTAAGGATGTCGTCAGAGCCCTTCAGTTGAGCTAGAATAGTCTGTGTAGTAGTTCTAATATAGTAGAGTTTGGAGTTCTTCAAGGATCTGTTCTGGGACCCATCCTATTCTCAACCTACATGCTGCCCCTTTGCAAAATTATTAGAAGACATGGGGTCCTTTGCTATGCAGACGACACCCAGCTCTATATCTCAGCAAAACCTAACGACCTTTTAAAGCTAAATAAGATCTCAGAATGTGCTGCTGATATCAATGATTGGATGAATGAAAATTTCCTAATGCTAAATCCTGATAAAACAGAAATATTACTTATTGGCTCTAAAAAACAATTACAGAATCTCTCAGTTTTAAAAATGGAGCTGGGAGGACACACTGTTCATTTCTCCATTACAGCTAAAAATCTTGGCGTTATTATAGAAAGTAATATGAGATATGGTTCTTAAACATCAGGTCACTAAGACCGGCTTCTTTCTTCTTCTAAGAGGCGCTAAATGGCTTGGCTCCGCTCTACCTGAGCAGTCTCCTATCACGATATATTCCAGCTCGCTCTCTTCAATAACAAGAAGCAGGACTATTGATTTATTCAGAGGTTAGTAAATCCACCAGAGGTGGAAGAGCGTTCTCATATAGAGCTCTGAAGCTCTGGAATAAACTACCGGATGTTGTCCGGAGCTCAGCTACGCTCACAGAGTTAAAAACTAAATTAAAAACATATCTGTTTAATCTAGCATTCGAATAATTGGCTCCTGGGATTTGTCCAAACAAATATGATGTCTGCGCACCAGTCAGCGAGGCTTCCAGGGGCCTCACATAGGGAACTCCTATTTACTCTACCTGACCCACACTAGGACTTTTGTTAAGCTACTTTGAAAACAACTGCTAAGAAAGCGCTGTATAAAAGATGTATTGATTGATTGATTGATTGATTGATAATAGCCTAATCAGGGCCTACTCTTGGTCATTTTATGCAACCTAATAAAAACCCTGGTCTTCACTGAGCCAGTAAGCCTAATGCAATGGAGATTAAAAGACAATGTTTAGCTCAGAAGTCCTTTAAACAACTGTGATTCTCTTAATAAAAACTTGTCTGTGTCAGAGCATATTGTGCCATTGAGCCGCGAGAACTTATGCTGCTCTTTTGTGCTGAAAGCTCGAGATGAGAGTCACCTACAGGACCCAGATGAGATGCTGATCGATGAGTGCTGCCTGCTGCCTAGCCAACTTCTCGTTCCAACCATGGACTGGCTCCCCATTAATGATGGGGTCATCACCAAAATTCAGAGCAAGCACATACTCAGACTGCAGTTTGGGAAGCCGTTCTGTCTCTCAGGCCTCAACTCCACTGCTCAGGTGGAGATGTTCAGGTGAGAGACACAGTTGCCTCAAACGTCTAAGAGACCTGAGCACCATAGCTGCAGCTAAATTGAAGACCGCTGACCTATGAGAAATATATGGTGAAATTTGAGCTTTTATTAACTTCGCATAGGATTTTCTTAAAATATCCAAAACCATTTTCTCCTTTCTGATTTTACATCCCAGATTTATAAGCACATATATCTACATCAAGCAAGGTGTAATTTACTGACTCGTTAACAAAAGAGCAAACTTACTATAGGCCCATTTACACTTTAGTGTACACTTTGGCCCATTTACACTTTTTACACCATTTACACTTATACTTATAAACATATCAATATACATAAAACCTCTGCATTTGTTGTTCTGGTTGATTCATGTTATTGTGCATATTTACATTACTTTAGAATGAATAGATTGTTCTATTTTAATTTCCTTCTGTGAAGTTAGATGGAGAGCTACATCGCATGAACCAATTCAAATGGTTTTATTGAAAGAGTGCAACGTTATGCTGCTATTATTGAACATACATAAAGTTATTGAGCAAAGAGAGAACGGAGAGTTGAAGCTTTTACAAAAAAAAAAAATGTTAATGCATTTACAATATATACAATCATAACTACCTCTACAATAAATGAATAAACACGATGGAGAAAACAATAGAATTGGCAACTGCCTCATGAGTGTGTAGTGTAGCAGTACATTCAGCAGTCAGTCTTGAGGATTCTTGTGAAAGGAAAAGCTATCGAAGTTATCAAATTATGCAACTGGAATGTTGCTCTTGACTGCAAAGCCAAACGACGTGTCACTTTGTCACAAATTTCAAATAGTGTTGCTTTAAAAGTCATGACCATTCATGTGAACCCACCCACTTTCTCACATTTTCATGATCGCAGAATATGTTGAGTCAACGTTCTTTTAACATGGCGGCTGGTCTGACCTCAATATTATAATAGTATTTTTTAGCATGTAATTCTCCGCCGCAGTGGTTACTATTAAAACAAGTTTCAAACACTGTGTTATAATTTTTCAGCGAGACTTCACTTTCTGCTGGCTTGTTGTCATCTTCAAAATAACATTTTTCTCGCAGCTGCTGCAGACACTTAGTAAAGATATCGGGGTGGGAAAGCGCGGAATTCTACACAAATGCACCAATTGGAACAAATTAAACAGCAAGTAAAAAAAAACACTTGCTAGTCAGTTAAAGGGGATCCAAATACACGTAAATTAGGGAGGTCTAATCAGCAAAACAAGTGAGTATACCAAGGGTATATACATTTATTGATCATCAGAAGTTGCAATACCTAAACAAACAGCCCAGGGGAAAAAATAGGCATACGTGCGTATAACTGTGGTTACTAGACCGATAACAATTTTCTTTTTCTGCAAGGGTTATTTAAGTGAATTCCAATGACTGTCTTTGTGAAGAAAAGCCTTGGGCAGAAACTGTTGGTCCCACCTCAGAAACTTTTATTCCTTGCTGTAAAATGACACTACACTTAGCTTCCTATTTTTAAGAATGACAGCCCTACATGCATGATCCCAAAACACTTTAAAAACATCAACAGGAAAACAGTTGTCTCTTTTTTTTGTGCGCTGTTGTGAGTTTGCTTGTTGTTGTCCATATGGTAACCACTGAACGGATGTGCTGTTGTTCCAGAAGTCCCACATCACAGAGGGTCGATCACCTGAGGTGCGTACACTTGGGAAGGTCCCCAACTGAAGAGAGCAAAGCTTGCACCAGGTAACGCATTTCAATTTTACCAGCATATAAAAAGACTTTACAAAAACAAGTTTTACATGTTTTATATATGAGCACACGAGGGTGACGAACAATCCCAAGATATTCAGGCCAGCTACAAGATGATCTGCATTTCTGGGGTCTGCAGTAGCGTGCTATTGAATTCTTTTGCCCTGGAACTCAGCGGGTCTTCAGTGTAGTCTGTCGAAGAGGAGTTGAGATGTAAATTGTCTGCACAGCAGAGGTGGACCACATCACTGGCTTGCTCTGAGTGGACTTGGGACTTGACTTGCATAGTAGTGTCCAGTGAAACATCCCTCAATTTTTCAGTTCGTCATTTACATAAAAAACCCCACCAATAATATGTTACATTTAAATGCCATTTGCGTTATGTTCATGTTGTGAAACAGACACAAACAATATGGTTCATTCAAAAGTCCAAGTGAACATCAGAAGATGAGGATTTTTTTAGAGAGAAACTAATGCATTAATTCTGCGTTAGATGATTAAACATGCCAAAGCTTCAAAGAAAAGAATGATCTTTTTCTGCGCTTCTTAATTAATTATTTAAGAAAATTGAAAAGAAAATCTCTTAACAGATTTTGTAAATTATTTTCTTTGAATCTTGAATCCATACACTTGTAAAACACCGCTATTATGAGGATTATAAGCGGAGTACCTGGTTTTGAAGGGCTCCATCTCACTGGAAGGAAACATTATTTTATTTTCTAATATGTAAATAAAGAGGTTCAGTGATGTGTGACACACATCTGTTTGCTTTGATTGTGGAACAAGTGAAGATGATGGATATATGTGAATAACGGAGCTAGTGAGGCCAGTAGGGGGTGCTCACCCTAGGGTGGGTCCTAGGGCCCCAGTGCCATTACAGATGATGTACAGTAAAGGAGCACCATCCTTCAGATGATACATCAAAACGACTTGACTCTGTGCTTATTAAAAATGTTTGGATGTTTCATCGAAAAGGTGGTAAATCCAACATTCCTGGCCAAAGTTGCCCTCTCTTAATTAGAACCCTCTCCCAGTTTTCTAATTCACCTCATTCCTCTGATTGGCTACCCATGTGTCCTATTCACCATTAGCTGGTGTATGGTGAGTGTTCTGGAGCAGACTGGCAGGTGTCGCATCCTTCAGGTGGGTGATGTGCACTAGTGCTGAAGTCAGAGACAGCCTCCTAAGGTTAAAACGCTCTAAGGGTCAAGAAAAGTAAATATATTAATCATCTTTTTAACTTATTGCAAGTTAAATTTTAGTCTTGAATGGTCTTCAAAACTTCCAGTTACCCTGTTTTGAGTGATGAATTTATTTAATATTAATGACTTTACAAAGCAAGCATAGCAGCAATGTAAGCCAATTTTAAAGCCTATCTACATCATGGAGTCACTCAAAAGTCCATGAGTCCACAAAGTGAGTCAAAGTTCTGGAATTTCTGGAAGAGAAGGTCTTGTCTCCAAGTGTCAAACGTTTTGTGATGCTGAAATGACCTTAAATGATACCTCCATCTGTTAAAATACAATTCACTAGCACACCTCACTAAGGTTCTCTTTCTGTGATCTGCTCAGGTGTGGCTGTGTCACAATGTTAAGATCTCCAAATAAAACCAGTGCCATGAGACAGTGGGAGCAGCGCTGGATCAAGAACTGTCTGTGTGGTGGACTCTGGAGAAGAATTCCCTCCACTTTTACATGAAAACCTGACTTTAAACCAATCATCGGGGTAGAACTAGAATAACCAAGCTCCTATTTTTGAAGAATGAGCTGGAAAGAAAGTTTTCCTGTTGTAAATATGATCAACACATTTCATTTTGTTACATAGTTGTTGTTGTTTTTTAGGAATAATTAAAATAATTTGAGCAGTTACAATTACTTTGTCTGTATTTTGATAATGAAAGGGCTGTTGAGATGCTTGGTGTTTGGAAGTAATTGTAAATTAACTGATTCCTGAAAATGACATTGATATATTACGCTTAACTGAAACCTGGCTCCCTCTAAATGACCGTGAAAATTAGATGCAATTTCAGATTAAATGAAGGGACCTTTAGAAATGATTGCCATAATCATAAACTGCGCTCAACTGGTCACGTTGGGAGTGTAGATAGAATAGAAACACTATATATTCTCAAAAAAGAAAATAATTTTAATATGGTCACTTCAAATGACTAAATATTAGTCCATCAGAATCAAAAACAACAGCAGTTAAGGCATGAGTGGACAAACCCAGCAAACATTTGGACATGCTGCGCCCGTCATTTCTGTCTTCAAACCTGGAGCCATCCTTCACTGTGGTGCCTAGCTAATGGTTTTCCTACTTAATGAATTACGTTTTCTGTCCTCTGCTCAGAAAAAAAGATCTGAGTACAAGCTCGTCAATTTTAAACATCATTCCCTTTGAAGCAAGAACAGACATACAGCTCACAACAGAAACACAAAGTCTGTGAATTACCCATTTACTACAATAAAATATGCCTTTGATTATATTCTGTAACTAGAATATAATCAATGGTAATGCTAATAACCAAATTAGCCCATCACAGAATAATGTGTGAAAAGAACTGTGCAAATCCAGCAACACGACTAGAAATGGACACCTTTATTTATTCTTTTTTTTTTTTTTTTTTTTTTAATACATGACAGGGTTTTTTATGTTTTAAGAGACGGCTTTCACTCTCTGGCAGCTCAGACAGGTCGTATTGTTATCTAAAGCGGAGCAGTCAGACACTGCTTGGTGCAGTGTTTCTAAAGTGCATCAGATGGAAATAAATCAGCATTTCAAAGTTCACCCACTATTTCCAGTCTGAGTAACTATAACATCAGCTATAGCGTACCAAAGCAAGTGGCAGAACGACCAGTTAAACTCCTCACGTTTCTGCACAAACCAAACCTTTAGTCTTTTTAAACCCACAAACATCCAAACACCATAACTACACTTCTATTCATGTTCTGAAACACACTAGTTTGTAAGGTTTGCAAAATGTTCAAATACAGTCTGGTTTTACACCGGATTTGAACGGGCATATCTTTGTGCTCTTAGCTTTCATCTGGAAGGGACCTCTAAACTACGCTACTACAAATTTTGCTGAGCTAAGTGGACTTCATGTGTCTCAATTTCTTTCACCTCAATGTGTTTGGTTTACTGTGGTTTATGTGGACTCTTTTTGATAATTTAATTAGTGTGATTTATTCTTAATTTGTTATTTTGGATGTTTTGTGAATTATGCAACATTAAAATATATTTTTGTTATGTGCTCTTTGTCTCCTTCATACCAGTGCCTTGCCTTCAGTTGGTCAAACAAGCTTGTGTGCCTTTTAATGATATTTTCCCTCATAGAGGGTGGTGCAGTCCAGCCTTTATGCAGAATTAACTGCTTGTAATTGTTTCTGACCGGAGTAAACACCGAGGCAGTGTATCTGCTGAAAGGTTCAACCTGCCAGGAGTATGGACAGGCCCCAGTGCTGTCTCCAGAGGAGTGGTCTGTGAGCGAGAACTGACAACGGGGTGAGCGCATCCTTCCTTGTCGATTGATATACGCGGCCGCCGCGTGGTCCGTCCTGACCAAACTGTGATATCCCTGTGTTTTGGATACTTTCCATGATTTTGTTTTGTAAAGCAGTACTTCTGGACCGGTTACCTGTTTTTGCTGGGCAATACAAACTTATGTGTTAATGTCTCGAAGTCTTTGAATACTTATTTCATACCGATCTGTTCTTAATTTACATATACGCTATTGTAGGCATTGCTAACAATATTGGCTAGTATCTATATAAATTCAAGCAAAAAAATAGTGAAAAAATTATATTATTCATCTCAGTGCTGTTTCTGCAACAGTCCGTTAATCAACTTCTTAGTGTGGAACGGGAGTGTTTTCACTGTCATATTCAATTGAGCTTAGTCACCTGTTATTTCAAGAAAAAAAATCCCCTATAGCATGTAATACTGTGGGAGCAAAGTACAGATGAAAATTTTTATTAAAAAAAACATATTTTTGTCTGTTTACGCCATAAGACAATCACGCGTTTTACATGATAAACTTTAATTTAGTTTTTATTAATATAAAATATGTGATACTTTAAAAAAACTGCAAATGTTATATATTGTTATATATTATAATCTACGTGCTAGTCTTCTCCTCTGACCCTGTGGCTATCGTTATAGAGAGCTAAATTTTACATGCATAACGCTCAGCTGATAAATCGAAAAGCTAAATAATTTCAACAGCTTTCAATTGAGACAGTGATTCGGACTCCATAGAAAGTAATAGCATTCAGTGCTCAGCTGAGCAACATTTGGAACTAATGGCGCCTCCGTTACCCGGAAGTAGACGAGGAAGTCGCCGTCACTGTTTCCTACAGCGCTCTCTGCAGCTGACGCCACTCTGATCATCTACAGCGCTGTCATGTCCGTTCCATTTCAGAGAACGTTTGAGTAAACAAGTGGCTCGTACAGCGGCTAGCATTTGCTGTCAGCGAATGAATCTGTCTGGATGACATGGATAGCATCGATTATTTAATCAAAAAGTGTCTTAAAACAAATTTCGCTCAACATACGGGTTCCTTAGAGGTAAAGTCGCTCGGCTAACTTGTTAGCCAGCATATCCTACTACAGTCCGTGTGTGTAACTTACTTTGCCATTTTCTTTATTTATTAACACAGTCTGACGTTAAGTACAGATTGATTTAAAAACACGTTTGTGTTACAAGTTAGCTATGAAATAGACACGCTTTTGGCCTGTAACGTTATGCTCTGTGTGTGTGTGCAAGGCCTGGGTCAGAATCGTAGACCTCGATATTCATAATTTCTTTCTCTGAACCCACTTAGCTCTTTTCCTGACCCCAACTGTCCCGTGCTTTCGTAAAGTTAGCGAACAGCAGGCAGTATGTCTGACAACCAGGGCAATGTGAACAACAACGTTCCACAGAACAACAACAACAACGGAGGGCCAAACCGTATCCGTAACCCCGCGATGAACCAAAACCCTCTGATCAACGTGAGAGACAGACTCTTCCACGCCTTGTTCTTCAAGATGGCTGTGACTTATGCAAGACTCTTCCCACCTTCCTTCAGACGAATATTCGAGTTCTTGGTGTTGCTAAAGGTGAGATTTTACCTTCTATAAATGTGTGTTAACTGTGGATACGGGTTGTGCTCGTTAAGTGTACCAGAAGAAGTGATGCAAGGCCCCTGGTCTGTCAGGGGACATTAAAGGTGTCATGTAAATCATGTCATTTTCAGACACTTCTTGGATATTTAAGCTGACAACCCCTCTTAAAATGACAAAAGAAAATGCTTATTTTTTTATATAAAAATAGTGATGAAATTTGCAATGTTGTCATAAAAATAGAAGTGTAATAAAAGCAGAAATGGGCCGGTGTTAATAAAAACTTTATTGGTTACTTGCTATAGGCAAGTAATGGGCTCACAGTATTCGTACTTGTACTTGCATTGAAAAAATGGGTATCTCTAATTCTGTTTAAATCTGTGGAGTTCGCTCTGCTCTGCTTGCAGGCATCCATCCATCCATTTTCATGTCGGCTTTTCTCTTTCGCGGTCACGACAGCGGAATGAGCCGCCAACTATCCCGGCATATGTTTTACGCGGCGGATGCCCTTCCAGCTGCAACCCAATTGATTTTTATCGCATGTTTTTGACTTTGTGGGGGAAACCGGAGCACCCGGAGTAAACCCACTCGATCATGGGGAGAACGTGCAAAACTCCAACCGACTCAGCCGAGGCTTGAACCAGCGACCTTCTTGCTGTGAGACCTTCTTGCCTTCTTGCTACCCTCGTGCCACCATGACGCCCCCTGCTTGCAGACATCAACTTTTGGAAATAGATTAACCACAGTTTAGTTTGTAATTCTTACAGTTTAATATTGTAATTCCCAAGTGTGACACCACCAGTTGCGGTTGGCAGCTGCGCACTACATGCGGACAGACGAGAACAACAAAAAAAGTTTATTTTTTTATGCAGGACTCTAGATAAAGTGCTCACATCTTTCTTTCGCCATAAGCATGCTCATGTGGATTGTGAGGATTATTTAAGTTTTTGAGAACATTATAATTATATTTATCATAATTATAATTTATTCATGGTTTGTAAAATAAAACAATACTTTATTTCCCATAAAAAAACAACCCTCAGCTTTATGGCTGGTATTAATAATGTTGACATACTGGTAGGAATTTCACCTTTTATTTACTCCCAAAAAGCTTGTCCATTTTTGTTGGTAACTAAGTTACTCTTGTTTTCTTAACTGAGCAACACAGATACAAATGGTATTTATTGAATTTCCAGACGTCATAGATTAATATAAACAAATGTTGAAATATCTTGAAATATATTAAACACTAGAATAAGTTTAAAGCTTCACTGCAAATTTAATGTTGTTACTCTGCTTTGAGTCTCTGCAAAGATTATTACACTTACCTCTAGTATTGCAAGAATAGCTTAGCTACTAACTACGAAGCTGGAAAAAGGCGTATGCAGAGGGAAATCAATTATTGGTTGTTAATCTTGTTACAACAATTACTCATTGAAATGATTTAATATTTGAGTTGTTGAGCAGCGAACCGTACATATTTCTATCTGCCCTAACGCTGTTCTGGTCCAGGATGGCAGCTGTCAAGTTGTCCAGGTAGATGATGCAGACTACTGATCGATTAGGAGTCAGTCCCTTCCCTAGTAGTCAAGATGTGAAGTGCTTGGAGTATCACAAGCGTTATAGAAGTGTCACCAATTATCATCAATAACTGAACTTAAGTATAACTTGTCCTCTTTATCAGGGATGTCACACTGGCCCTACATTTCTATGTTGACATTTATTACAGCAACGGGAACCCTTTCTAATGTCAAATTAAACTAAATAAATACCTAAAATCCACATTATCGTCTCCTGATCTTGGTCATCATGCTCATCCTTTAACAGGAAGTACACTCACGTCTTGAGATTAACACACGCGGAGTCAATATGAGTAAAAATGTGTTGAAGGTATGGCAAAAAGTATTTACACTAAACCTGTGATGTCACTACTGCTACTACCCTAAAATAATTAAAGATAGTAATAGTTGTAATCTGATGAGTGATACCTATAATTTAACTAGACACATATAGATATCAGCAATTCCAATTTAAAGGTGGATTTACACATTTATACAATCCTAATAGTGTGAAAGGATTGCCACAATGTCAGTCACATAATCAACATGAAAACCTAGACTCCAAGCAAGCAGTTGTGAGGACCGATGTTTACCCATCATAAATCTGAAAACAACTCCGATTTTCCGCTTCGACCATTTTGCATACTGGTTTTGAGAAACAATTCCAAACAGGAGAGTGTTCTCATCTTTCACGGACGGCTTTATGTCTGAACATCTTCCAAAGGTTGACTTTTCATTGGACAGCCTTCAATGTTTTATTGTGCATTTCTGTATTTATCTTTTTTCTTTGTTGTTTGTCAGACAAGACTTGTTTCATGGATTGCTGATGTAGAAATGCTTTCTCTTACTATATAAAAGTTGGTTAGCTGACATAAAGATTGATTGTACGTGTCTCTTTTGGCAGGCACTGTTTATGCTCATCATTCTGGCATACATCCACATTGCTTTCTCCCGCTCTCCGATAAACTGCCTGGAGCATGTGCGGGAGAAGTGGCCCCGCGATGGCATTCTGCGTGTGGAGATCCAACGCAACTCTAGCCGGGCTCCAATTTTTCTGCAGTTTTATGAAACGGAGGGAATCCAGGGGCTGGTGAAAGAACCAGAGGAGGATCTCCGGGAAATCAAATATCCCATTGTGCCAACAGATGTTGAAGCGGAGGAAGAGATGACCATGGAAATGTTTGACAATAGCACTATACAAGTGAATCAACACTGCAAAACATGAGTGTGCGTGTGCCATATATCAGGTTGTTCTGCCAGATCTTTGACGAATTCTCTCTCATACATGTGCAGTTTGAGCTCGACATTGAGCCCCACGTGAGTCCCTCAGTGAGTGGAAGTGTTGCCTTTGGCTCGAGTCTCAACGAGTCACAACATCTTTCCTTCAGCCAGCCAGCCCCGTCTAAAGGTATGCAGCTACTGAGGGAGACAGTCTCTGAGATAGAGATGCTAACCCGAGCAGGTACACGGCTCAAATGAACCCTACTCCATGCCCATCTGGTGCACTCTTCCTGCTTCTCCTGCATAACTCTCCTCTGTGCAGTTATCCTGCTCTCCTCTCTTCACTTGGTCACTATTTCAGTCTCTTCCACATTAATCTGCAAAATGATGCATGCGACTTTTATCATGCGATACTCTTTAACATGAGTTTAGATGTTTTATATTTAATCTTATATTTTGTTGGCTGATATTGTGCTTTTGTTTTTTGTGTAGTGTGGCCACAAGAGGAGTATATTGTGGAATATTCTTTAGAATATGGTTTCCTAAGACTGTCCCAGGTCACTCGCCAGCGCCTCAACATCCCCGTTATGGTGGTGACTCTTGGTGAGTGCAAACTACAGTTTGGGAGATGAACAGAAACCGTACTAAACCCACAGGGAACTTTACGTATGTGTTGCGTATGTTACGTACTTATGTATGTTATCACGTACATCACTCAGAAATCACTGTTAACAGAAGCCACGGGGAGCTTACATACACGGGGAGTTGGAGATGTATTTGAGACTTAAGAAGAATTCTCCAGCCACGCATATCTGTGTGAAACTGTGTTTAAGTTGGACTCGATGATGTAAAAGCTAGAAAAATGTGACATGAGCGTTCAGACTGAGGTTGCGTGCTAAAAATCTAATTATGTAGAGCATATGAAAGTGATGTAATTGTTAAGTATTATTAATATTGCATTTTTTGGTAAAGGCGTTTGGGTGAAATGTGACTTCATGTTTCAGTATTATTAATTTGGAGGTTTCATCATGTGTGCTATAACTCCTCACAACACAAGCATTTTTTACGGAAATGTTTCTTGATTGGGGGGCTTCTTCCTCAGTTGCGGTAGGTTCACTTTTTACGAGTACGTTTTGGTTATTGGGTTTCTGCCCAATTAGAGCAGGTAGTATTTTGCGCAATAACGTGACTTCTCAGCATGAAAACCCTTTAAATAGTTTTTTCAGTTAGTTGAGACCGCATACTGTTTAAAAACAGTGATTTGCATTTAAATAATTAGATTTTCAACTCTCAAAAACCAATCCATTTTCACAAGTCTTCATTACAGCTCTGCAGCCATCTAGGAGAGAAGATGCCTGCTTAAAGGGGATGTTGTTGTTTTATGTACTCATACAGTTGGAACTTTTAAAATACATATTATTGATTCACAGTACATACGTAATCACAACAAATCAAATGGCTGCTATATGTATGTATATGTATATGTATCTATATGTATGACCGCACTGTAGATGGTTGAGGATCCCAGCTGAATGATGAGGTTGTGACTGGCACCAGTTCTGTTTTGGCTATGTTGAGCTGTAGGTGATGGTTCCATTTTGAGATGTCAATCAGGCAATCTTTTATGCAGAACTTTTATTTATAGTAAGTGCTTTGTGAACAAATGATTCCATGTCATTGGCAAACGACACCTATAACAAAAAAGTGTGTTGTGAGAGGAGCTCTTAATCCTCCACATTGTTTTCCATAGTAAGATCAACCAGTCTATTGATCCTGATCTTTTAGCTTCAATGTCTAGGTTTTTTTGTCGAAGTATCAGCAAAAATGCTGACTGGACTAAACTACAAGTGTGTGCACATCCATAGACTAATATTGTTCTAAACCTAGATAAAATCATTTGTTTATTTTGCCTCAGTTAAAATCTAATTATTAAGAAAGTGAGTGTTGTGCAGGACATTTTGAACCTCCTTTCAAATCTCTCCTATTAAATCTCTCCTTTGACCCTAACCCTTAGCAACTAGCCCTTTCCTTGGACAGAGTGTCCTTAGGGGAAGGGTTCAAATTGTCTGACATGGGATGCCACAGGCATGGGTGTAAAGTAACAAATTACAAATACTCACGTTATGGTAATTGAGTTGTTTTAAGCCAGAAATTGTAATTTAGTGAGTAGTTTTAAAAATACACACTTAAAACTTGCCGCATGCGTGTAGGACCATAAGACATACAAAAAAAGTCCATTGGGTCGAGTTTCGAAACGAGACGGAAAACCGGAAATTTTTTGGTTTTATGTAAAAAATCTAGACTCCATACTTTGACGAACTCCTCCTAGGCGAAATGTCCGAACCAGCTCAACGTTGGTGTAGTTAGTCGCAAGGCAAGATTGAAAAAAGTTATTAAAAGCTAAGAAGTACATCAAATGATCTTGGGGTGCTGCCCCAGCAAGTTTCACCCTTCAAAAATGTGCAAAAATATTAACATATTTTGGACTGTATCTCCGTTCAAGTTAATCCAATTTCAACTAAAGCAGCCAGTGCATGATTATCCTTGTCAGGCTGAACAAAAGGATATGCATCACTATGCTCTAAAAATTGGCTCCACAGCGCCCCCTTAAACGTGACCAAAATCTTAGTTTTAGCTGTTAGTTTTACCACCAAAATTTGATGATCACCAAAAGTATAATAATCTAACACTGAAATTGTACTTTGGATGACAGCTCTGCAGCGCCCCCTTGAATGCAAAAAAAAGCTTTTAACAAACTCCTAAGGAAATTTCCAGATCAACCTCAATTTTGCTCTGGTAACTCTAAAGGCATTCAGGACCAAAAGTCGTCAAAAACTCAGAAGCTCGTCACACGGTCTTCAGAGAATTGTCTGAAGTTTGAACAAAACAAAATGTTTTCCACAAACTCAACAATAAACCATAATTCATCAGGAGGCAGAGAGATCGGTTTGTCTAGCAAAGAATTCCAAATACCATCTTAAGGAGCCTTCAAGTTCAAGCCGTCCGTAACTAAGGGCAAACACGGGCGTGTAGTTTTTAATCAAACTTGAAGAAATGATTAAGCTGGACGAAAGGTGCGTAATTAGGGTTGCAGCTAAACTGTTCTTTCTACTTGTGTTCAGACCCTATGAAGGACCAGTGCTTTGGAGATGGTTTTAGTCGCTTCCTCTTGGATGAGTGCCTGGGTTATGATGATATCCTGATGTCTAGCGTGAAAGCTTTGGCAGAGAATGAGGAAAACAAAGGTAATGTGTGAGTTTTTTTCTTCATTTTGCAGTTTATTTGGTAAAATGCACCTATCATGAAAAGTCGACATTTGGAAGATGTTTGGATACAAATCTTTGGAAGCACACTCATGTTGAGGTTCATTTTAGTTATGTAAAACATCTAAATTCCAAGTTGTACAGACCGATTGGTTTGTAACCTTAATCGATGTTTTGGCCTGGGTTGATGGTTTAATGAGCAAGTGAGTCCAGCTTTCGTAACAAGACGTGCTTTGGTTGTTGCGAGAAAATAACAACAATACTTTGTGTCTTTTGCAGCATTTATCCCTCTCCTTCGCTCTGATTTGACACATCAATTGCTAACTCTCAAACAGCCACACGTTGTGTCTTTTCCACAGTTTGTCCTGTTTTAATAGGCTTCCAATTTAAAGTCCAGGCTACAACATGCATACAACATTAGACGTGCATCAGTTTAAAAACTTACAAAGTTCTGGAAGGAGCCTAATTCTCCGAGACTTGTGTGGGTGGGGCTGAGATGAGAAAGTGCCTGAGTTTTGAGGTATTGTTGATGAAACGAGAGTAACTCCTTGAATGAGTCCATTCACTATCATGTAAAAAAATTTGGGATTCAGAGTTCTTTTTTTATCATTAAGCCAGTTATAATTGTTACATATAAATCTAATATAATGGTGCTACTTTTAGCATAAAAATGTTTCAAAACCACTGCAGCTCTTAACAAATTGCTGGCAATCTTCAATCAACAACCTTTACCTGCCACTTCCACTCCATGTCAGATCCACGTAATTATGTTGTTAAATCTAGAAACATCCAAATTAAAATCCTTAACTTCAGCTCTTGTTCGATATAATTGCCGGTCCTGGGTTAAGGACATTTTCCAGTAGATAAACATCTAGAGAATAATGTGCTCAAAAATGTTATATTAAAGCAATGCTTTAGCTTGGCATACATTTATACACCATATTGTTAAACTTTGTGTGTTTATTGCTGTTCTAAATAATGGTGAATAATTGATAATAATAGATAATAGTTGTAAAATCTCAAATTGTATTTTCTCAATATTCCTTTATTTATTTAAAAATGTAGTCCAAATGAAGTAAACATTTCCTTTGATGTTTGAAACTGGCTGCAGTAAGTTGCACAAGATGCAACCTCTGACTTTTTAATTAAAGTATGACTGTGCCACCTTTTTTACACTTTAGGTACAGCCTTTGCTGAAAGAATAGTATCACAACCTAATTTTAGATGACATTAGTTTGGTGATGAAAAATGCATTTTTTTGTTGAAGTCGAGTTACTTTTCACTAGTGATCACCGAATGACTCTGGGATTAAAATATTAATATTGTGGGTCCATCAACTGATCGTATAACTGTCAATGATGACGTTCAACAGTTGTACTCCAATAAAAGTCCTACACAACAAACATTACTAGTTATATCTGAGTAAAGCCATGTGCTGCAAATATGTTAACATGGCCAATTGAAAGTCCTCCGTGCTAAGTAAAGGTGCATGTACTGTAGATTTTTAACAGCAGTTTAGTGACTAAAATGCTAATTATTTAGAATCAGCTGGGGGTTTTTCAGTGTTTTAATCAGATTCCAAAAGTAAAACGTAAGAAAATTATTCATCAATTTTTGGTTAATCTCAACTAAAGCGTATTTTTAAAGACCATAAAAGAACTTTCTAGAGCTGAATGAAATGTATGTAATGTGTATATACACACACACACTTTGATTTCATTTTTTGTTTTAACTTTTTAATTTAATTTAGTAACTTCATGAATATAATTTTCCTTGATTGCCACAAAAAAAATTGAATTTTGAAAATTTAAACATATTTTATCTAAGTAGAACTGAGGATTTGGTAAGTCATTTTATTCATGCCAATGTTTTAAAATGGTCAAAAATGTGCTTTAATAAATGTGTTCAACATATGATTATGCAATGTTTAGATTAAGCTGCAAGCTCAGTGAAAAATCTTTTATTAATTCATCTACCTGCTGTGGGACTTTTATTCTGGCAGACTATGTGATGATGGCTGAGCAGTTAGACCATCGAGAACCACTCCTGCACACAAACTTTCCAGTTCACACTCTTTTTAATCACACAAGAACAAGTACCTTACCCTAAATCTTGTATTTTTGTTAGCTAAATGGAAAGATGGCACAGTGGTGGAGTTGGTCATTTTGTAACTGGAAGGTTGGGGGTTCAATCCCGCAAGGGCCATTCTGTGTATGTGTGGAATGGCAGCCACGTTCTGTCAGACTGCTCCAGGGCAGCTGAGTTCTCCAAGGTAGCTTATCACCAGCAGAGAGTGAATGTGGAGTGAATGAATAAATTGAAGACTTTATTATTATTATTAATATTAAAAGTGAATAAAATATGTACTGGTATATTCATTTGCAAGTTGGAAAATATGCAATGCAAATCCTTTTCCTAGATTTGCATCTCGTGTTTTCCTCACCATTCAATAGCTGAGGCAGCATCATCTGACCCTACATTTTTTTTTCCAACTCAAAAATCTCTTAATAAACCAATGAGAGCTGTTTTAATGTAATGTAGATAGCATGCTATGTGCTAAAATATGCCTTTATTTGCCTTTTCTGATTGCAGTTGTTTCTGTGGCAGATTCATGCATTGCTGCAAATAAATGACCGACAGTTTCACACTGACACCAAATTCAGCTCATCCATTTCTGTTCTCTTGCTGGTTCAGATCTTGAGTAAAAGTAAAACAGTTTAAACATTTAACAGCTGATATAATGTACCTTCATATTAATTAAACTTTATTAAAAGACCAGGGAAGGGGGGGAGGGTTGTTGGTATTCCCCAATCACCTTTGCGGCACCCCTGACCTTACACACCTAGGGGAAATGCTGAACTCTAAACGTTCCACTGTTTGTTAGTGGTGGCACTTGTTACTTCCAAGCACCTTCAAATGTAACTGAATGAAACATTGGTGCTAAAAGGCTACTTTTAAAAAAAATATGTACAGATCCAGAACATCTTTTTACCCCTGTACCACAACACATTCCTTGTGTCCATGCACACTTGCCAATAAAGATCTATGATTCTGATTCCAGATTTTTAACTGTAATTATTCACACAGTTTACATTAATAATGTTGCAATCTCACAGCAGGGTTGTTAAAAGAAAAAATAGGAAACATCAAAAAGGCACATTTTAGACACAATGAATGTGAGGCGCAACACAGATGAGTACCCAAATGCGAGATTTACTGACAGATGTTTCTTTTAGTTTTTTCACAAGCCCACAAATACATTTTTTTTAACAACACAAGGTCAGAAACCTATTTCAGCAAGAGAGTTGTTGCTTTTAAAAGGATTACGCGACAGACAATCTTGTGTTGATTATTCTGTGCCACCTCGGCGCTTCAGATTCCATCTGTTTTTAAAGCATTGATGTACAAATGTACCTCTTTTTGGCTGTGAATAACCAATTAAGATTTAAAGATATTTTGTTTTGCGATGACCGTGATGTGACTCATTAGTATAACTTGAAACTGATGTTTGTCTTCAGGGTTCCTGAGAAATGTTGTATCTGGAGAACACTACCGTTTTGTCAGCATGTGGATGGCACGTACTTCATACTTGGCAGCCTTTGTAATCATGGTTATCTTTGTAAGTACAATTACTCCACTTTTCAACCTTGTTATCATTACCGACTGCTAAAATGTTACTTCTTTTGTAACCCACAAGATATTTAGAGCCCCATTGCACATTATTTTCCACATTCTGGTTTTGGACTTTTAGTTAGTGTGACCAACCCCCTATTTTGACTTTTAATTCACAATTTCTGTTCAATTTTTTTTTATTTAACAGACATTTTACACAGGTCATCTGCCTTTACTTTTCTACTGAGATGTATTAGAAATGCCTTAACACAAGTGTGGGTTTTTCACTGTTGAATTATCTTTGCTAAGACTATGCTGCTGTGTTTGAGTCAAAAAGAAGCAATCTAGACCAAGTTTATTTGACTTTAATTGGTTTCAAAACAGTTCATCTGTGACACTAAGAAGGCTTGATTTTAAGGCCATTACACATCTATGTACATTTTTCTGATATTTTGTGTTCGATAACACAAGTTCAAATATTTGGCAGACATTAGTACATATTGTAATAGATGTTAATATTTTTACACATTTTTAGTCAAGAGCAGAGGCTCTCTGTAATGCACAATACCCTCCAATTAGATTCCAAACTGACCCCCGATAGAGGCTTGATGCATCTTGTCCAAGTTGTTAACCTGTCAAGCTGATGCAGAGTGCGAGGTCTCTGATTGGTTGAGGTAGTGTAGGGCAGAGTGGTGTCACTATTTGATCTCGCCACCAGGTGGTCACGTGTGTCATGGAGGGCCTGATTAACTTCAAACAAGCCCTCAGCGGTCAATAGGTTTTCAATGGGACACATTCACAGCGATTGCAGTGAATATTAAAATAATTACAGAAATAAGCTAGATTTTTTTTACACTTTATCTTTGTCTTAATTCGTAGGTTTCATTAAGAGAGGAAAAATGGTCTTAAGAGATGTGGAATGCATAGGCAGATCAAGAAGTTTATGGTCAGAAAAGCCAGTGTCAGAGGCAGAGATGGAAACAATGTCTAATCTGGATATACATGGTCAAGAATGTGGCCATGAGTTTGGATTATAACATTGAAAAGCGACACTATTTTGTCAGTGTTTGAGCAAACAGCATCAACATGATGTTGAAATAACCAAGCAGAAGAATAGGAAATGACGATTAAGGAGAACAGTTAACTTTCCTTCTGTTCCGTTATGCCATAAGTTTGAAATTCTCGAAACATCGGGGCTTCTACCCTCCATTATTTTTCCAATAATCAAGCGTAAAGCATGTTCGTTTCTCCTTTGTTTAAATTTAATTGACCAAAGATGTTGCATTAAAATCCATGAACAGTGTGTTGTTATCATATGTAAAATGTTAATAATGTTTATAATTTTATGAATGTCTATACCTATTGGTATGTATTATTAATGGTGTCCCTGTGGGTTTTTGTAGAAAGAGACTGAGGCACACAGCTGGGTTTCCTGCTTGGACGTCAGACACTAATGGAAAATCAATCTTAACTGAACTGTTCAAAAGTCTCTCCTTCTTTTTCAGACTCTGTCTGTTTCTATGTTGCTTCGATACTCACACCACCAGATTTTTGTCTTCATTGGTAAGTTGTCCTAAGATTTGCATGAGCTCACTTAATTCATTATGATATGTGACCCTGAGTGTAGATGCGAACTGTAAGTTTGGTTTGCACTCTCATTTATCTGGATTGCATATCTCATTTTAATTTGAATAATGACTTTAAACCTTGAACCGTTGGCAATGTTTTCTTGTCAGTGCTCTTCTATATTTGTTCTTTTGTACCCAAATCACTTCCAGACCACCAAAGTCGCTCCATTTTTGGTATTGAACTCTTCCTCTGAACCAGTGGGTTTTAAAATGTTTTCCATTTATTGAGTCGTTCATACTAAGCCTGTTCTGGTCAAAATCAGACCTTCTCGCATCTATATCTATATCTGTTGTTTTAACTTTTTATCTGCCTCGATCCTATGAGGGACATGACAACCAATACACCACACGTCTGTGTTCTGTTGGGGCGAATCATATGGAAGTCCCTGAACAACCACTGAAGAATCCCCAAGTAACATTTGAACGTATATTAAGACAATAAAAGCTTTTTTTTGTCCATGGATGCCTGAAAACCTATTAATGGAGACTCAAAACCAAATGGTGAACTTTTCAAAATCTCAATAGGGGCACTTTAAAATTCGACTACAGGCTTTATTTCAATTCAGTTCCGATCGGAATTTAAATGAATTGCCATCTTTTTAGCCAAATTATTCTGTACAAAAACCATATCGTTAACCTTACTTTTCTAACCTTGTAAAAAGAGATAACCATGAGAGACATACAAAAAATATTTATTACATAACTGCAACAAAACAGCAAACAAAAAATGAACAATAAGTATGAACTCCATTGGTTTCGTGAAAACAATAAATGTCCAATACATGAAGAATGTGAATTAGTCTCTTCAATAAAATAGAAAACATAAGTAATTTAAAGAGAGGTAGTTATTTACTTGTTAATGTGACATAATAAATAGTTTGTGACTAGTAAGACTGACCTGCTCATTTGGAATTCTCAAGTCTCTCTCAATACATACAAATATAAATATTTGTTGAATAACTGCAACAAACAAACATCTTCACTAACTTAACAAACAGCAAACACACAATGAACAATAAATGTGAGCTTTGTATTGGTTTAGTGAAAACATTAAATATCCAATACAAAAATTCTGTAAACCAGTCCCTTCAATAAAATAGCAAACGTAAATAATTTAAACAGAGGTAGTTATTTACTCGTTACTGTCGCATACTAAGACTGACCTGCTCATTTGGAATTCTCAAGATCAGGCTTAAGCGTTCATTGGCAGGTTTTCATTTAGGAAAGCAATCATTTCTGTTTTTTCAGCTGTCAGTCAATTTCTCTGATCATCCAAGATGCTGGAGACTGTGCTGAACAGCCTTCACTTTCTTTCAAACGATATCTCAAGGCAGTGGCAGCAAGGCCAGGAAACCGTGCGCGCTTCACTTCCCAGTATTTGTATGGCTTGTGTATTGCAAGATTTGTCAAATTCTGCCTCTAACTTGCTGCTCTTTTTACTTGCTGCTGCTGATTCCACATGGTGTTTCGTCTTTGCTGGCTCCACGATTTCTGATTACCCATCAGCTCGTATGGTTGAGTCTTCCAATTCCTTTGCCACAAAAGCGAGTGCATCTTTCCCACGCTTGGCAGAGTCTGCACTGGTGAAGAAGCTGGAATAAAAGAAATAGTAATTTCATTACAGACTCAAAGTAGAATATTTTAGATTCATCAGATACCTTTCTAATAACATTTTAATTTACAGCTTTACCCGCCTTTGTATCTTGGGTCCAGCAGTGTAGATAGGGCATACAGAAGTCATCTTCTGTAGTGCTGAAGCATTTCTCAATAGCTTCTAGAAGGGTCTTGTTCATGGTTTTTATTCCTGAGTCTGCCGCCGTTTCCGTGGAGAGGAGTCATTTGAGAAAAGTTACACTGTGGATGATGTCTGCAGCAGAGGAAGTGGCTAAGCTCCTCAAATGGTTCAAGACAGGTCATTGTTTTCTCAAGCAATGGCCTCTGGTTTGGTGTGAGTGTTGTGGGCATGTCATGCTCGGCAACACAGGAAGAAACAGAACGTTTCTGTTCCAGCAGGCTCTGACAAATATTTTGGTCCAACCATGGCGTAACACGGTTTGAGGTGTTTCATTAGGAGTCTGAATCCCTTGTCATCGACGACAGACTGCGGTTGTTCATCCAAAACAATATATTCCAGAACCCTTTATGTAATATTTACAGCTTTCATGCACCCTGTTGGATATTTCTCAGTCTTTTCCCTCGTCTCCTTCAAAGTTAGCTGCTTTGCAGCATGATTTTTTTTAGCGTGGTGCGTGTCCTTTAGAGTGAAACCTCTGCAGATGCTTAATTAAGTTTGTTGCATTAAATTTAGAATTTTTAGCACCATCCAGTGAAAAAGTCCTATGTTGCAAGCAGCTGTCGAGCTTGTTAGACAAGCAACTGTAAAATACTTCTAAATGGATAACGCCTGCCTCTATCTATCACTCCATTCCTGTGCTCCACTAAACAAAAAAGCTAGGCCCTTCTGCGATTCCAACTATACCTCCAGGACTCTGGAATTATCAGACAAACTATTTTTCTTTTTTTATCTATATCTGCTGAGACCGCTGCTATTGATTGTTCTAAGTGCCCTTCTCTGGAATCTGCACCATCTCTCTCCATGTTCCGGTGGGGATGTTGGTAACATTTTTCCAAAATATAAACCCTCCCATTCTCTTTTGTACCCTGCACCCACTGCTGAGCTCAAGACTACATGCAGGCATCAAACTACATGCAGATTAACTGTAACAAGTCAAAAGTTAGTCCTATTGGTTCCAAATATTCTCTTAGTAGATGCATTGTCTTTAATACTTCCCTTGAGCTGCTCAACAGCCTTCGCCCTGTCGTCCTTTCAATGCTCTGTGATTTTGCCGTGAGGTTGATTTTGGAATTGGACAAATTGAATGCTTCTGTGGACTATTGTCTCTTGTATTAGCTAGTTGCATTCAAGAAACACTGAGGAATCTTTGGTATTGTTTTGGGTCAAATTCTCCTTTGCAACACGCTCAATTATTTAACTTTGTGACACGCTGTTAAATAAAAGCAAACCGTAATGCAACTGTTAAATGTTTTGACTGTCAGAGAGCAAACAGTCTAACAAGTAATGGAATCAAATGCTCATCTCCCTCACCATTCAATCTTTATAATACGATCTTGCTCTGGACCACTTTTTCTGCAGTTGATCTTCTCCAGATGTTAGAGATGAATATGACCATTGCCTTCCCTGCTGCTCCTCTCCTTACGGTCATCTTGGCTCTTGTGGGTAAGTGAAAAGAACTGGTCCATTTCTGAAGAAGCACCACCGATCCAGGTTTGATTTATTACATTATTAATCATACTAGAACAAAAAATGAACTCATCTGTTCTTGTTTTGCAGGGATGGAGGCAATTATGTCTGAATTTTTCAATGACACAACCACTGCTTTCTACATCATCCTCATAGTTTGGCTGGCAGACCAATACGATGCCATCTGCTGCCACACCAATACAAGCAAGCGGCACTGGCTCAGGTGTGCAACTAAACAGCATTGTCTTGAGACTGAAAAAGGTTTCATTTCAAGCTGAGAATGCATAATGCTTTGTCGAATATTTAACCTTTCCATACAGGCTCCGCAGTTCTAACTGTGGATATTATTTTGGATTCTTCATAAATGTGATGTGGGTTTTATAGCATGTTCGGAAAAAAGGAGACCTAATTGCTATTTTTGTCCTTTGTGCTAACAAATATTGAATAGTTGTAAACTCATTTGGTAACAGATCCTAGTAGTGCACTGGAAAAAGGACAGCTTTTTTTTCCTGCAAGATACTTTCTGTTGCTCTTTAAGACTTGATTGTAAATTGTTTTAAAGGGATCTGCTGTCTTGTTTCAGATTTTTCTATCTCTACCACTTTGCGTTCTACGCCTATCACTATCGCTTTAATGGGCAGTACAGCAGCCTTGCTTTAGTGACAACCTGGCTCTTCATACAGGTACTGCAAGCTACTACCCTTCAAAGTTGTGACTGGTTCTCTGTATCTCATGAAGTCCTCTTTCAACAGCATTCAATGATCTACTTTTTCCATCACTATGAGTTACCAGCTATTCTTCAGCAAATCCGAATCCAGGAGATGCTGCTTCAGAACCAGCAGGTGGGACAAGGGAATCACATTGCCTTGCAGGACAATCTAAACAACAACACCACTAACAATGCAGCTGCCAATGTGGATGCCATCAGCTTGGGCCTGCAAGCCAGTCGAGACCAGAGGCAGGAAGAGGTGAATCCTAGTCTGTCTGCTACCCCACCCATTTCTGACCTTGACTGGATAGCAGAGGTGGCCACAGCTGCGGATGCTTTGTCAGTTCAAGACTTGAACGACCCCATTTTGGAGCCGACTGGGACTCCAGAAGCATTGTTCTCAGGTGCGGGTGTAGCAGCGTCTAGCCGATTAAACCCAGCAGGAGAACATCACAATGGAGACGTTAGCTCAGCCATCTCGCCTGTGGTTAGCATGAAGGGGAGGCTTTGTGCTCAAGGCCTGGGGCCCCCTGGTGGTGGAGCAGGTCAGACTGGATCAGAGAGCTCTTCCCCTTCCTCCACCATGACTTCATACATGGACGGCAGAGACGCAGAGACGAGTTGCTCAGCCCGGGATGAGAAGAGTTGAGATACTAGTGAAAACGTAGACCGTTTATTCACCCAGGCTTGAGTTACGTGTTTGGTGCCTCATTTGGATTCCACCCTTTGCAGCTGCCTCAGTAAATTAGGCTGGAAGGAGAGGATCGGAGAAGCTTTGCTGGAGTCATGATCTTAAGACTAAATTAGCATAGACTTGGCACAAGAATGCCACGAGTGAGACTGTGATCATTTTTTTTCATTAATGTTATTGGACTGTTGATGCAATGAGTATTTTGTTGAAATCCTTCATTGTACAGGTTTTGGGACGCATGTCAGCAGGCTGCTTGAGAGGTGATGTAGTCTCTTTTTCAGCTCTGTTTCTCGTATGCAAAAACCTCTGTCTTCTTTCAGCAGTATAAAAGCGTTCAAGAGGTGGTTGAATTTCTGTGCCTCTACTGCAAGCCACCGTAATGTGATGGATTAGGAGAGTTAGATCATGCCTTTCATGTAACAGTTAACAGTGCTCCTACTTTATGGGTGGAATTCCATTTCAAACGTGCAAATGCAAAGATAAAAGAAGTTCTTTGTTTGATCTTTGAAAACTCCATGATGTTTCTTCTGCATTCCAGTTCTTAACAACATTTTTACTTTGCTTTACATCAACCCTTATGTGTTGTTTAGCACATTTTTGTCCACTCTGGGGTGTTTTAGCCTTACTTTGGCAATAACTTTTTCTGTGTTCAGCAAACAGAATGAGTTTTGGTGATTAAATCTTATATTTTTACACATATTTTGGGAAAATGCTTTGAAAATGTTCAGAAATACAACGGTACTTTATCATATTTACTACCCTTTTGTTATGCTAGCAGACAAACAGTCCTCCAACTAAATATGTTAGTCAATATAATTGGCTTTCATTCATTGTTTTCTCCCCCAATTACTGTTAAACTCTATCAATTTCCTTTATGAGCCCATTTTCTGACACCATACACAGCCCAGCTTTCTCTTTTGCTTGTGTTTTCAATGTGCGGTGGCGAGGGGTAACACTTGTCATTTTTATTATTGATCATGAAACCTTTAGACAGGGCTGTTCACTTATTTCAGCACATCTGTATCGAATCCATATAAGCACTTCAGCTCTCAGAACTACAGGAAGTTAAGGGTAGGCGATAAACTGATGTTATTGATTAACTCAAGTATGTGGTTCATTGTGTTCGCTTGATAGTAAATCGGTTTTGTGTTGAACATAAATTGCTAGAAAAAGGGGCTCAGCCCTCATCACAGATGTTTTATCAGCAAAACTACGCATTTGAAACAGTGCAAAGCAAACCGTGTCATGTGAATGCTAATCTGATGCAGCCAGAACACGGTTCACTGTGCTCAATTCGGATAAGCTCTTCAAGTACTGTACTTTATCTGCGACGATGGATAATTACTGGGAGGAGTAAAGAAAGCTGCGGCTCAACTGCTTGCAACGTGAAAGAGTACATCATGGCCATGTTTTTAGAGAAAAACTAAGCTGTTTCATTTTATACTTAAATTTTTCTCGTCGAAGTTTCAAACCGAACTAAAACTGTGCTTAAATCTATCCTGGTGGCAGAAACAGAATTATGAGTTTAATTATGAGTATAACACCTGAATTTTTGTGATTTTTATTCAAGCTGACTAGCAAGCAAACTAGATTTTATAGAACACGAAGAGTCAGATTTAGAAGTTTACGGAGCACAGAAAATATTTTTTTTTAAATCCATTATCTTGTAAATTTACACATTTAACTGAAACAGTTTCACAGAAGGCTATGCTTGAGGATAAATAGTTTTAATTATTAATGCGCTAGTTTTTTTTTTAAACCTTTGACCAGGCTACACCCGTGAACACACTAATTTACTTAGAAAGTTATCCCATTGTTATACAGTGATGAAAATGAATATGAGCTAATAAAATTGATTTTAAACATTTAATCAGGAAATTCTCAATATATCAATCAGGAATATTCCAGAGCTTTAAACTGCTCTCATATTAAACTAAACTAAACCTGAAGACCTGCTTTAGCTTATAAATTGCACCAAGCTAAATCTTCTGAAAATATTTTCAGCATTTGGACTATTCTTTATAGCAAAAGAACAATGTGTTTTTGTTTTCTGGTCTCTGATTGCACTTTATGATTCTAGGATTTGATCTGGAAAAAGGTTAAAGTACCTCCCAGACTCAGATTCTGCTGTAAGATCACGTGTTCATCATGCAAAGAATTCCAAAATCCATTTTTGTTTGTTTTCAGGGTTTTCAAGTTGTTAGTGGCAAGATAGTTTCAAAACGCGCACAGAGCACATCATTAGAAATGTTAGTTCTGTAGTCATTGGCAGGTATGATGCCGTTTTTGTCATTCATTGATTCATTGCCAAATTTTACTTGAATACTAAATCATTTATCTAACATTACATTTGATGTACAATGTAACTTTGTAAATTCTAAAAGAGAAACTATGCACTCTGGTTGATATTTTAACTATTAAAAATGTTTAACTAATCTAATTTCAGAATCACCTGGTAACTAACATATTATATATTTAGTTATGCTTCTCAAAATTTGTAATCATGCGAACCTAAAGGTAAAAAAAAATTCAATTCGAGAAGTAATTTTAAGCGTCACTTATTTTTTGAAAATCTATTTATTTTATAGTCAGCTGATTGTGATTTGTCCGGATTTTTACTCTTTTATCATTTCGAACATTGAATACCTCATTATTGGGATCCGGATTCTCTCATTTCATTTTGAAGAATTTGAAAGGCTAGTTAATGTTTTTCTTTTCTAATTGTTTGGAAATGTACTGACTACAAACCCACAGCTGAACAAACAAACCCACTTCTTGTATAAACTTCTTCAATCAATTCATTAAAAACATCAGATCTTGCATGAACTGGATTTTCAATCTATTCTCTCATCACAACTTATAATAGACCTACTCTGTTTTCTGACAGCAGAGCACACACTCGCTATCTCCAGAGAATCCCAATCTCACTGATTTTCTAATTAAATAGAAAATGTTAAATATTAGTAAAATAACAAAAAACGCAAATTATTTAAGTAAAGCTATAACGATCATAATGCAACCTCATTTATAGTTCCTCAAACTACAATCTCTCAAGGAAATTTCTGTTCCAATAATAAAGTTTCAATGAAAGTTCCCTTACCCTTTTAAGGGTTCACTTCTTTTCATGTATCTAGAGCTTTAAAAAATAAGAATAACCCCCTTGTTGATCTCCATTCAAAAGGAAAAATGTGTAGAGCTGTGGCGGCTGAGCTAACAGAGTCTTACAATAGTCCCTTGCATTAAGACCTTTATCATGATGATAAATGACACATTATCTTTGGGGTGGGGTATCCTTTTAAACATAAAACCTTCCTTTTTTTATTTGCAGAGTTTTGCAGTAAAACATGATGAATGATGAGTATTAGAATTATTCAAGTTTATTTTTTAATATTTTATGGCATTTCCATGACGACTTTCCATGACAACTCGTATTACTCAGGCTAACATTAGCTTATTGGTGCTCCAGTCGTGACCAGTTTGAAGTAAGCTCCCTTTAGACCCATTAGATAGTCATGAGTGCCTTTTTCAATGACGTAGCCTCGTGACATCACAGCAATGATGTCAGAATTCTGAATGGTGGAGAGACGATGGGCAATGACGATACAGGTTCTGCCCTCTCTGGCTTTATCCAAGGCTTCCTGTACCGTCTGTCTCGCACAAACACAAACAAAGCCGTTGAGTACTCAACCTGATCCACATCCTGAAAACCTCTCGACTCGTAGCTCACCTTCTCACTCTCTGTGTCCAGCGCTGAAGTGGCCTCATCTAGCAGCAGTATCTTGGGGTCTCGAATGATTGCTCTGGCAATGGCAATGCGCTGCTTTTGACCCCGGGAGAGCTGGGAGCCTTGGGAACCAACATTAGTGTCGTATTTCTGCATCATGAGAGGAAGAGCTATGTTACAAGCTGCAGAAGAGGGAGGTTATTCATATGTCAACATTAAAGTAATATTATGTAACGCTGGATGACTTACTGACTCCGACATCCGCTGCTGTAACTTTATTAACCCTTGTGTGGTGTTCATATTATTGTTACTCGGGCGGTGTTTGAGTAACCCTTGTGTGGTGTTCATATTATTGTTACTCGGGCGGATGTTTGAGTAACCCTTGTGTGGTGTTCATATTATTGTTACTCAGGTGGTGTTTGAGTAACCCTTGTGTGGTGTTCATATTATTGTTACTCGGGCGGTGTTTGAGTAACCCTTGTGTGGTGTTCATATTATTGTTACTCGGGCGGTGTTTGAGTAACCCTTGTGTGGTGTTCATGTTATTGTTACTCAGGCTGTGTTTGAGTAACCCTTGTGTGGTGTTCATATTATTGTTACTCGGGCGGTGTTTGAGTAACCCTTGTGTGGTGTTCATATTATTGTTACTCAGGTGGTGTTTGAGTAACCCTTGTGTGGTGTTCATATTATTGTTACTCAGGTGGTGTTTGAGTAACCCATTGTGTGGTGTTCATATTATTGTTACTCGGGCGGTGTTTGAGTAACCCTTGTGTGGTGTTCATATTATTGTTACTCAGGCGGTGTTTGAGTAACCCTTGTGTGGTGTTCATATTATTGTTACTCAGGTAGTGTTTGAGTAGCCCTTGTGTGGTGTTCATATTATTGTTACTCAGGTGGTGTTTGAGTAACCCATTGTGTGGTGTTCATATTATTGTTACTCAGGCGGCGTTTGAGTAACCCTTGTGTGGTGTTCATATTATTGTTACTCAGGCGGTGTTTGAGTAACCCTTGTGTGGTGTTCATATTATTGTTACTCAGGTGGTGTTTGAGTAGCCCTTGTGTGGTGTTCATATTATTGTTACTCAGGCGGTGTTTGAGTAGCCCTTGTGTGGTGTTCATATTATTGTTACTCAGGCGGTGTTTGAGTAGCCCTTGTGTGGTGTTCATATTATTGTTACTCAGGCGGTGTTTGAGTAACCCTTGTGTGGTGTTCATGTTATTGTTACTCAGGCTGTGTTTGAGTAACCCTTGTGTGGTGTTCATATTATTGTTACTCAGGCGGTGTTTGAGTAGCCCTTGTGTGGTGTTCATATTATTGTTACTCAGGCGGTGTTTGAGTAACCCTTGTGTGGTGTTCATATTATTGTTACTCAGGCGGTGTTTGAGTAACCCTTGTGCGTTCATATTATTGTTACTCGGGCGGTGTTTGAGTAACCCTTGTGTGGTGTTCATATTATTGTTACTCAGGCGATGTTTGAGTAACCCTTGTGCGTTCATATTATTGTTACTCGGGCGGTGTTTGAGTAACCCTTGTGTGGTGTTCATATTATTGTTACTCAGGCGGTGTTTGAGTAGCCCTTGTGTGGTGTTCATATTATTGTTACTCAGGCGGTGTTTGCGGGTCTCGTGAACCCATTGTCTTTTGCAGATTTTAATTCACCCAATCAAAACATTTTATGTTAAAAACTTAAACAATATTTCCTTTAGCCAAGACACAAATGATATAAACAGTGATTTCAATTCGGTGATTTCTTCATGTTTAGAATTTGATGAGTGGTGTTCTCATTATTGTTACTTTGGCAGGGTTGGTGGCTCTGCTGGACCCATTGCATTTTGGGCCTTTTCATTCACACAATCACAAAATTTGATTCTAAAATGTAAAATGTTATGTTTATGTGTGATTTATGTTTGTGTGGGAAGAGAGAATTAAGGTAAAGAATCTACCATTTTCACACTTTAACACGCCCCGGGTCCAGTAGAGCCGAACACCTTGTGTGTAATATAAACGTGTGGGGTCATAAAAAATCTGTTCTGATAAATGTTTTTCACAAGAAATGAGCCAAGCCCAGTGAATCTCAGCTTCAAATAATAAATCCTTGTTTCATTTTTCTTCTGAAGAAAACTGAAAATGGGTCCCACAGACCCGAACACCATACAAGGGTTAAGATTGTAGATGAAAAGCTAACAAACTTAAAAGCCTGTTAGCAAAATTCAACACAAGATTTGGCAGAATTAAGAAAAGACTTTCTTATTAAGGGGGTGCTGTAGAGCCAATTTTTAGAATGCACTCACAGTGATGCATATCCTTTTGTTCAGCCTGACGACGATAATCATGCACAGGCTGTTTTTGTGGAATTTATCCAAAATATGTCAGTTGTTTACATATTTTTGAAGGGTAAACATTGCTGGGGCGCCACCTCAACACTTGTACTGTTTAGCTTTTGATGACTTTTTTTCCCCTCATGGCTTATGAGTACCAACACTTATTCAACTCTTTTATCTGTTAAAATATCTATTTTACTCCCAACTATGGTAATTTCAGAGTGTGAACTTAAAATAAGAAAGAAAAATTATTATAAAATAACACCAAAAACATTCTGTTAACAGATAATAAACAGTGAATAAACTGAAAAATTAAAAACTTTTATTATTTTACCTATACTGCCTTGAACTCAAAATTACCAGCAGAAAAATAAATGTCTCCAGAACAGAAGTAAAAAAAAAGAAATACAGCAAGAGAAAGGGATGTTTTAATAAAAACTGGCATAGTAAACATAGCTTTCCTGTGTGTCTATATTTACACATAAAAAAAAACCATCTGGGTCAGGTCGATCTTTAGCACTGGATCTCAGGGCTGAGAATGGGTCCCACTTCGAACCTGGTATATTCTTAATGTTCAGGATGTAGTGTTTAGCATTGCTAAAATGACAACTATATACATATTATAAATATAATATTGAACTGCACTTATCTGTAGCTGAACAACGCTGTGGCTATACTGTACTTAAGTATTTTGATGTTGCTTATTATAGTGGTACTTGGCGCTGCAGTTTTTTTCTGAGGTGGTACTTGGTGAAAAAAGTTTGAGAACTACAGGTCTAGACAATATCATGAATAAAATGATGTATTACTAATGTGTAAAATCATACCAATCTGAAAATTATTTCAGTGTTTTAAAAGAGATTTAACACATTTTCCTAATTATTCTATCTGTGTTGAGATGAGTTTTGAGACATTCAGCTTTATTTTTTGGCATTTCATATAACTTTTTTTAATACAATCTTAAAACATGCATGACTATAACTATATTTACTTGAGTAAATAAGTTGTCAAATAGTTGAACTTTTTGAATAACTAAAATTTGACCAAAATCTCTGACAGAACCAGGGGGATGAAATGGGCAAAAATGGCATTCGTCACCCACCTTGGGAAGAGACATTACAAAGTCGTGCAGTTGTGCTTTCTTGGCAGCTGACATCACATCATCCACACTGAGCTGCTTCTGATTGTTTCCGTACATTATGTTATCAGCAATGCTGCAGTCGAACAGAATTGGTTCCTGAGAGACGATCCCGATCTTTGAGCGCAGGAATGCAACATTGATCCTCGTCGATTCCCGACCATCCACAAGCTGATCCACAAAGAGCAGGCATCAAACTCATCTTTACAGCAGAATGATCACAAGCTTAAAGGCATCTTCTCACCACTCGTCCGCTGTTGGGGTCATAGAATCTCTCCAGGAGCTGAACACTGGTGCTTTTGCCACAGCCACTGCTGCCCACGAAAGCCAGTGTTTGTCCCGGCTTCACACTCACGTTAAGCCCGTTCAGAACCTGGATTTCAGGCCGGGATGGGTATGTGAACTTGCAGTCAATAAATTGAATATCCCCTTTAAAATGGTCCTAAAGGTGTGGAGAAAGTGAAATGGAAATAACTGCACATATACATCACACAGTCCTTAAAGACAATGGATCTGCAAAGCATAGACTAGCCAGGTACTTATGGGGCACACTCTGATATAGAATCAAACACAATTTTCTGGGACAAAAGAAAGTAAACGCTTGCAAATAAGATCAATCAAGATCCTTCTGGACACAAACGACAGCTTGTGAAACTCTATACAACACAACCAGGATGAAAACTTCACTAATTGTTCTTGGACTCTGCATCATGAACTTTCCTCTCGCAGATGAAACACATTAAAATCTTTTGTAGTGAAGTGAAGTGAAAGTGACCAGTTGGCCAGATATGGAGTGAGCCATAGCTGGAATTTGTGCTCTGCATGTAACCCATCCAGTGTACACACACACCGTGAGCACTCACCCGGCGCAGTGGGAGCCATGGCTGCGGGGCCCGGGGAGCAGTCGGGGAACTGGTGCCTTGCTCAAGAGCACCACAGCTATGGTTGTTGAAGATGGAGAACAAGTGTTTCATCACTCACACCAACTTCAACTCAGTGAATCTAGGGATCGAACCTGGGACCTTCAGATCACAAGTCGATCTCCTCATCCACCGGACCACAAACTGCCCCTGTACTATCAGCTATTGTTTTATCATTAAATGTATTTAAATCAAACTGACTTTGAGAAATCCAGTGGGGGATAATCAAAGCTCAGGTGTGTTATACAGTATTAAAGCATGACGTGCAGGCGATGAAGCATCCATCCTGCAGCATCAGCAAAGTGCTTGAAAACGCTATAACAAGGAACTGTATAATGTACACTGATCAACACATTTAAGACATGATCATTTGACAACACTTGCATATCTAAACATAATAATTATTCATATCTGGGCTAAAAAAGTGGAAAAATAAAACTGATTATAATTTATCAATTGGTCCATATCTTACTTTAGCTGAATGCTTTGATACTGCTGGAGTTTGTGAAATGTAGGGTTTGTATGCGACGTTATATTTTATTTATGGATGTTATCTGGACGTTATTTATGGCCTGTAATAGATTAATTCCGATTGGTGTACTATTTCCAGCACTTTAAGCTGTTTAAGAAGGTTTATTATTGCTCGGGGATCTGCTCTGTAGTTCTTTTAAGGGTAGATACTGTTGTTTATAACACATGTTTGGGGATTTGCACAAGGCCTACATTTCCCACCAGCCTCAGCTCGGCTTACTTGACAGAAACTACAAAATTTATAAATCGCTCGTAGATGGTGTGATATAAACTCTGTATTATAAAATATGTTATGCATATATTCCCATCAAGTTTGGAATTATGGGAGGAGCATTTAAAAATAACAAGCATGCAATTTTTAAATGCTTCCAGTTAGTTCATACCAAAATCTAAAATATATCTACAACTATAAATAATACAAACAATACATATAACATTAAATAACTAATTTCCTGTTTGGCAAACCTGAACACTTACAGGACAAAAATAGTTTGACTTGGTGAGCTCTTCAATTCAAAATTGTAAACAGTAAACATGGGTGTGGCTGCAGAAAATGTGCTTTTGCAGAAAGTATATATTATCTATACTACACATTTTCTATTTACCCATCTCTCTCCTTCACTGCTGTAAACGCTGATCTTGGGTATGCGGTCTAGCAGCTGGAAGAAGCGTGCGGCTGAGATCTTGGCTTTGGCATAGTCTGGAGTATAAGAGGATGCTCGTCCCAGAGCTGTTCCGCTGGTCACTATTGCTGAAATCACCCTGTACATCAGAGTAACTCCATTACTCATACGGTTCAACAAGTGCTTCACTTCATGAATTCAATCTGTAACTACCTGAAAACAAAGCTGAAGTGCAGCCCCTCCTGATAGACCAGATATCCACCAAAACGATAAGAGGCTGAATTAGCCATGAAGACCACGCACTGGGCAAATCCGTAGCAGGCGCCATAAACATTGGCTTTCTTCAGGGCGGCCTTGTATGGGGCCTCCAGCTGTGCCTCAAACATGTCAACAAATGTCTGTTCTTTCCCCAGTCCAGCAATCGTGCGGATGTTGTTGAGCGCTTCTCCCGATATCTGTACTCAGAAAAGTATAAAAAAATAAAATTAATTACATGAACTGCTTTGCAGTGTTGAGCAGTGTTTGCCCAATGATGTGTAAATGAAAAGAATGTTCCTGAATGGATACTACAAAAATCAGTGAATTGAGATTTTTCTAGTATCCATTCAGGGACAGGTTCAACCACTGTTGTGCTTTCCCCCTCTGAATTATACATTTCTCTACTCTATGAAGTATATCATTGTTTGGTGCAGCTATGCATATTCAAACTCTAAATATTTGAAGCTAGGTTAGCATTGAACATATATTCTGCATTATTCCCTCTGTGAAAAGCAAAGGTTTGGACTCAAGTCATGAACTACATACATTGAACTCTGTGATTGCTTAAGTGAGTGAGTGAGTGAGAGAGAGAGAGAGAGATTCACAGCAATCAAAGCAGAGATTGTGTCGATGATGCCAAAAATCCTTTCATTCAGGTACAATTATGAAGTTGTAAACAAAAAAATGAATTGAAATATGCAAAGCATGTGGGTTGAAGACTACAGATCAATAACCAACCCTGAGTCAATATGAGCATAATTTTACCCTAAATCACAATGTGCAGTAAATAGTTTCACGTCATTGATTGTGGTGATGGGTATCAATGTATGAAACAGAAATATTATCAGCAATTACAGTGTTAATGACATCTGTTTCACACCATGTGTTCACACATTAAGAAAAGTCTTTAAACCTAAACTTGATGTTCATAGCAATTCATAATACCAAACTTGATGAGAATATATCATATTGACGTTAACTCAAATGTTCTTTGGCAACACTTCCTTAAAAATATAGGCATTTCATGTTAATTAAATTGTTAACAATTCACGTTACGTCTAACGTAACATATTGCATGGTAAGGTGGCATGGAGGTCGTGAAGAGTCGAGGCGCAAGCCTGCAGTCAAGGCTTGCCGCTAAACAAGTATTTGTCCAGGGAAGGCGCGAATATGAGGAAGTCAGTTTGGGGTGTTTTTATCAGCTTGAGTTTAACATGAAGTATCCGCACTTTTACTTTAACATTGCTCAAATATTGCTTTAACATTTTACTTTAACATAACTTTTACTTTAACATTGCTCCTCTCTCTTGTCCACAGGGACAATGATGGGCTAAATGGTGAATGAGGGGATCCACATGTTCGGGCCCCAGGTGCAGCAGAGATATGAGAGCCGGTCCTGGCTGACTTAAAATGTTGTAGAAACATGCACATTTTTTGTGTAATTATGAGAACAATTATTGATGTTAGTTTTTCCAAATAGATATATTGTTTATTTTTTTTGGTAATTGGTTGAAATGAAAATGAAGGGACTTTTGACTTGATTATTACTTGATTGTCTTTACTTGGAACCTAACTAGGACTCGCCCTGTCTTTACTTGGGACCTAATTTTGACTTGTTCTGTCTTTACTTGGGACCTAACTAGGACTCGCCCTGTCTTTACTTGGGACCTAATTTTGACTTGTTCTGTCTTTACTTGGGACCTAACTAGGACTCGCCCTGTCTTTACTTGGGACCTAATTTTGACTTGTTCTGTCTTTACTTGGGACCTAACTAGGACTCGCCCTGTCTTTACTTGGGACCTAATTTTGACTTGTTCTGTCTTTACTTGGGACCTAACTAGGACTCGCCCTGTCTTTACTTGGGACCTAATTTTGACTTGTTCTGTCTTTACTTGGGACCTAACTAGGACTCGCCCTGTCTTTACTTGAAACTTGACATAAATTGAAATGTAGTGACTTGGTCCCACCTCTTGCGAAACTTGCAATATCTGCTCCGCGTTTCCCACAAGGATACAAAATTGTGTCTTCACATTGACCCAAAATGGCAAATCAATGTATGTTCTGTGTTCATTGACATGACACATAATTATCATTGTAATCTAAAAACTCGAAACCTCTGAAGTTCCAGAATTTATGTCTCATTAAAAAGTGCCACCCTCTCACATCCGTCCGCGATATTTTGTTGCATTCAAATACAACTATCACACATTTAGCGTTGATTTTTACTTCCTTTGATTTACAATTTCACTCTTGGTGTGTCAAATCATTATTTTTATGAAGCATGTACTCAAAGCACAACACAAGCATTTGGATGTATTCAGCCTCAGAATTTGCTCCATCTTTCCTCAGCTCACCTGTCCTGCTGCTTCCATAGCTTCTTTGTCTTGCTTGGCAAAACCAGTGAGCATTTTGGCTTGGAACCCTCCGGAGAGTGCCAGGAAAGGCAGGAAACAAAGGATGACCAGTGTGAGCTTCCAGCTGAAGTAAAAGGAGATGATGATTGCCACTCCTATGTTGGTCAGAGAGTTCACAATCATGCCGATCTGAGAGCCAGTGGCCTGGAGAGATCAACAATTTTGTTAAACAATCAAGGACACTTCCTTTGTATTCTGCTAAAGGATTGTTCTTCTTACACCCTGCACTTGAGAGGCATCTGTAGCCAGTCGTGTGGTGAGAGCACCAGGACTGTTTCTGTGATCATCAAACCAGCCAATCTCCTGACCCAGCATGGCCTGAAAACCCAAACGCCTTAATCTGCGGGTAAGTAGTTCACCCGATTTAGAAAACGCATAGCCCTGGAAGATAGAATAAACGATACTTATGATATTTATGTAAGAGTGTTTTTTTTCCAAAGTCAAAGCTGTTCTGAGGTGATTGATGTGTTGTAGAAGCGGAATTCCTTTGCTCACCACTAATGATAGGAAATACAATTTGCTTAGTACATGCACTTGTCACAATCACAAAACTAAAAAACAATGCTCAAAAATATGATTATTGAAAAACTAGTTTTTCTGAATTTGCATGCAGGCCAGTAAAACAGCTTTACAAAATAAAATCTAAAAAAAATTAAATTTTGGGTTATTTATTGTTTAATTTATTTACAGAGCCAGCAAAATGTAGACATGTTGTGTTTCCATTTATGATCGAACAAGCGTATGGGACACAATGTTATCCGGATAGTACACTCAAGATGGACATTGTGTGTCTTTATGTATGAAGAAGAAATAAATCATGAAAGAAACGTGGAAAGCCCAGTTTATATGATACGGCACATGGATTTATTTTTTATACGTGGTATCACACATGGGTGCGTGAGTGTGTGTGGTCTAAATTAACAGAAATTATATAAGATATTGCACTAGATACTAGTCTATTGTGAAATGTATAGTTACCATAACAAATTATAGATGCAAAATAATTGAGTTGCATAGTTCAAACTATATGTGACAAAGAGGTGTCTTATAGCAGTAAACTATAATGTTAATCTGATCATTTAACATGTCAATAGGCTTTATATATATATATATATATATATATATATATATATATATATATATATATATAAACAATAAAGCTTCAGAGTGGGGTATTGACTGGAGTGCTGCTTGCGAGACTCAGTATGCGTCCTGTTAATCTTAGGAGATGTGGAAAAGAATCCTGGACCTAGAGACAAGTTTGGCGTCTCAAATGCTTCCTTCAGGTCAAAGAGACTGTGTCTCCATTTAATTTTAATTTAACTCCATTGGTAGTTGTGGTCCGGTGGATATGGAGATCGACTTGTGGTCTGAAGGTCGCCGGTTCGATCCCTAGATTCACTGTGTTGAAGTTGGTGTGTGTGATGAAACACTTGCTCTCCATCTTCAACAATCACAGCTGTGGAGCCCTCGAGCGAGCACCAGTTCCTTGACTGTTCCCCGGGCCCCGCAGCCATGGCCCCCACTGCTCCGGGTGAGTGCTCACGGTGTGTTTGTTCACTGCTGTGTGTGTGTGTACACTGGGATGGGTTACATGCAGAGCACAAATTCCAGGTATGGGTCACTCCATATCTGGCTAACTGGTCACTTTCACTACAGCACAGTGCTGGCAGCCCAAACGTTTACAGCTTATCTGCCCCGGCTTCCAAAACATGAAGCGGGTAACAGCTTGGAGGCTTGTCCGGGACAAGCACAACCTAGTGGATGGAAGCTGATCAGTAAATGAACCAAGGTGATAAAAGATCAGTTTAGCCAAAGCAGTGGAGTAAACATCACACGTCAGAATTGAAGTGACGGTGACTCTTTGAGATTTGCACTGGGAGAATGAGAAGCAGTTTAATCAGTTCCAAGTGAGGAGGCTTATACTATGGAACTCTGTGACTACAACGTTCCTTAAAGGAGAATAGGCACTGAATCTAGAGGACCGAGGGATGGGTTTCTTGTTAAGAGTTCAAGACCTCGTCTGGTAACACCTCCAAGGGTTAAAAAAAAGTGTTTCACTCTCTAGTGGGGCTGAACAAATGACAGCTCAGGTTACGATTTCTGGTGTTGCTTCTTACTTTCCATGTAGAGAGTTTAACATTTTTGCTGGAAAAGTAGTTTTGGTGGAAAAGATTTGAGTTTTAACAGTGTTTGTAAGAAAATTGATGAGGGCATTGAGACTCATCACCGAGTTTAAAATGATTCGACCACTCCTAAAAGTTACCAAACCTGGCAATTTCAAAGAAAAGCTGATCACTAAAGATAGTGTTACGCTCACAAAGATGAAATGTTTCCTATGAGCTCATTTGAGAGATAAAAAAAACACTGAGTTATTTCAGTAACTAAGTAATGCAAAGCAGCAAGATAAAGAATCTGGTCAACAGTTTATTTATTGACTAATTGGATTGAAGCAGAGAGTATCGTTTGCTTCAGAGCAGTCTGAATCGATTCAGTATGATCGCAAACTGGTTCAGGGTGTATTTCTTCACTCATTGTATCAGGCTGAATGAGAAGAACACTTTTGTCCGGAAAAATCTTAAGCCAGTGTTGGCATTACAAGCCATGTCAGATGAGCAGCTGCTGGAGTTAATAATACTGACAGAAAGAAAGAAGGGAATTGGTAACTTACACACAAAACCAAATTTTCAGTTCCAGGTTGAAATTTAAGAAAAGATTTTGGAGAAAATGGTCATGTCAGGTGTCCAGCAATCTCATGCTATTCTATCTAGTACAAAGCTGCCACGCAAAGCAGAAACAAAGGGCAAATGCCAAAAAAGTATCTGAAGAAGTAGACATGCTTACGGGTTAAAAGAAAATAGGTCACTGGGGAGGGACCACTAGTGACTGGGAGAATTTTGAGTCCCAACAGGCTAAAACACACCAATAATTCAAAGACCACTGCAGAGCACACAATTCATAGCACAAGAGCGACAGGGAAGATGGGATTGGCATAGTTAATTGGCAGTCGCTGCATTATAATCTGTTATTTTAATTGTGTTCAGGCTCAGACACTGTTAGATTGTGGCGCACAAGTCAGTGTCTTTCCGAGGGAGTGGCTTGTTAAATACTTACCGAGAGTCCGGATCCATCCATTGAGTTCTTTCCTGGAGAATAATCTTCTCTATGTTACACAAAATTAAATGATTGTGTTTATTTTGAACTGAAACTTGAGAGACCCATAAGATTAATATTACATGATAGGCACCCGTTAAAAGAGAAAAATGATTTGAACACCATCCTATAATAGCTTACAATGTTACAAAAACTAAGACAAACCTGTAACATTTGTGTGAAAAATGAAACCAGCCCAACAAGCACAAAGAAAATGCAGATGCCATTTATTTCCCTTCGTTGTTCCACAGGATCCGTCATTGAGAAAGTCTGCAGGTAAAGAGAGATACCAAAAGCTTGATTACAGATATCATATCAAGAACAGGACAACAGCTAGCACAAACCTCACCGCCAAGATCTGACTGAACAGAAGAGAGTACACAGGGTTCACCCCTCCATTTACCGCAGCTCCAAAACTCCCAAAAACCATATAAGGCCATTCAGGAGCATTATATTTAAGGATACGAGCCACAGGTGCTGGTTTCACCTCTTCTGCATCCTCAGCTTCAGAAAGACCATCCTACAAATACACAAACACATAGGAATTGAATGCTTGAGTGGTGTTGTTTGTCAGGCTCTGGGTTTGTAAAGATCCAACCTTTCCTTTGAGCTCCTGAGGAATGCAGGTTTCAGAATATGAGCGAGGGCCAAGCTCTCCAGCAATGGCCACTGACGATTCAGGTACAGCATTTGCCAGCTGGGACCTAGATCTCTGACGAAGAGATTCTCTGCAGATACCAGGACACAGAGAGAATTACAGAGAAAATTAGGTTCCAGGTTCAAACGGAAACTTAGGTCTCATAATTATGGTGTCTTTGGTAAAATATCGATTGCCCTCTTTGATGTTCTGACTGTCAGAACCATAACATGCTAATGCTAGCAAGTGGTACTAGCATGTTTTATTGAACAGTTTATATGAGCCAGAAGAATTGGTGTTTACATTCTAACCAGTGGCGGTTTCTAATTGTGTCTGTTTCAGCTGTTTAAGTATGCCCTTGCTTTCTTACTAATGCATTAGAGCCATCTCCTGGAGACTGAAGGCCTGTTTCATTTCCTGTTACTCCCTTGGCTAAGAAGCTCAGTTTTGCTGTTCGGACTTCAACAGGTGGGACTTGAGGAGTTAGATTTTAAGAGGTTAAACATTAAACCTTGATGACTTCCTGAGACCAAGCTTCTCTGGGGTCTATGACGGTGGGAGTTAGCAGTGTGTCGACAGAAGCAAAGCTTTTGTTAAGGTTTATGAAACGAGCTGACTGTCAGTCCCAACTCTTTTTGATTGGCAGTTTTCTGGATGAACTGAACTAACATGCGACAGCTGGACATTCTATTTATGAGAGCAATGCTGCTTCTATCGACACATTCAGTGAGTTCTGCTGTCAAGTCATTCGAACTGTTTTGGACCTTTGTTAACTGAAACTGGAACTACATTAGTAGCGAGATGTGGGAAATTTCTTGATAAACACGCAACAGGAATTGCTACAACACATTTGCAAGTGCAATCTGCTGTGTCACACTAAAATGCTAAAAAATAACTTTCTTTAAAACATCTGTAATTCCTAGGATTGAAGATAAAATATTAAAATTCTGCAAAGTTGTTTTGCTCTGAATAATTTCCTTCAGTCCCAAATAATTTCAGAAAAACGCATTAGAACAGACTTCACTATTGTTAGCTGCAGACTCAAATATGCATATTCTTGAAGCTCCATCTAGTGTTCATGAGATGTCAGTGCACTCATTTCTGACCACAAGGGAATTCATGCAACCAGATGATGATGCAGCCACTGCAGGGGCTGGTAAGGGCCTTCACACACCTATGCAGTGGTTTGTAAACTGCATTGAAGTAACGCTAAATTTAATAATCAGCAATATTTATTATTTGGTTATTCCGTTGCTTTTGTAACCTCCCATTTCGACTTCAATGACTCACTGTTGAAGTCCCCAAAGCTCAAAACAAAACAAAGTTCTTTGTTATGCTCTATTGTTTTACTGCTACCCTGTCAGACTTCCGGGGGGCTAGTTTTCCTACCTCTGGCTTGGTTCATGATGGACTCTTTTCTGTTTTTCTGTGTTGTGTTAAAATATGTTTGGTTTATGTCTCTGGGTGTTCCTACCTCCATCCCCATTGACTGAGTTTTGTTTTGAAGAATGCCAGGTGGCATCCTTTTTTGGGGGGGCATACTGTCAGGGTTGTGTTTGGGTTTTCCCCTTTTGGTTTTTATTCTTATCTAGTCTTGATTTTTTTTTATCAGTATAGAGTTTAGTTTCTGTTTATTTCTTTGCAGTTTGTAGATTCACTCCTGTCTTGTTCACTGTCTTGATTGTTTTCCACCTGTGTCTAATTATCCCCGGTTCAGTTGTCACCTGTGTCTGTTCTCGTTTAGGTTAATTGTCTTCCTTTATAAGACTCCTTCTTCTTTTGTTCAATGTTGCTACATTGATTGTCACACCTTTCTTGCTGTTTAAATGTATTTAGTCCTGTTGTAGTCTGGTATCTTCTGCTTATCTGTTTACTTTAATTATTGTAGGTTTTCCCCCTGGTGGGTTATTTTTTTTTTGTTTTATAATAAAGCAACTGACCGAACCTCTGGCTGTTGTGCGTTTGGGTTCAGCTACTACCCTTATCTTATAAGGATCGTGACGAAGAGTAAATGTGTGTGTGAATGTTTCCCAGAAAGGGAATAAAGCCGAATGAAGATGAATGAATGTGATTCTGATGTTTATAAAAATGTAAATATTTTACATTTGTTATAAACACAATATAACTTAAATTTTTATTTAAAAGTATAACTTAATATACAACACAATATAACTTAAGGCTTCATTTTCTTTCACTCTCACAACTCTACATTGCCAAAGGTTTAGACATGAGTTGTTTTTACTGGAAACTAAATTTTTCAAACTTTTACACAAGGTGCACATTCACTTTCAAGTTATTTTCACAAACAAATAAATAATAAACATTAATAATAAATTTGAGGGGTGTACAATACAGTTATGTGTTTTTAACAACTATCTTTTTGGTCAATGTGCAAGTGGCAAGATGATGCATTATAGTTTTAATAACTTCCATATTAGCATAGTGTGGAAAAAAAAACACACTAGGGTTTATAAAAAGCTTGCTACATTACTTGTTAAAAAAAAAACACTCAAATTTTACCTCAGGCTAGTACGATAGCTTCCAGCCCTGTGGAGACTTTTCTTCTCTGCGTCTTTGTCACACGACTCAGCTTTGTCCACTAGGAAAAGTGACACACAAAAATCAGCTGTCACACATGTTAATCCTTTTAAAATTAAAATGTTAAAACCATGGCTGATCTAAAATTCATAGGTTAGCATTGTACATTGTGTCCCCCATCAGTATGTCACTACGACTTATGTCAGTGATGACTGTGGGACGCTCCACTAGGAGCGCTCTACTCTCTTCATTCTTTTTCAAAAAGCCACTCAGCGAATGCGCTGATGGTCACGTCCTGCACAAAGTGGCCGCAAGTGTGACACTCTTCCTGTTGTGAAGCTGTAGGCCCCTTGGCAGCCAGACTTACTCAAGACCTTACGGTTGTGGCTGGGGCACATGAGTCTCCGTTATCTATTCGGGGAACGGGGGTTATGAAAGTAACCATTACGTTCCACATCACTTCCTTATATGGTCCTTCCGTATCAGCTGACAGCCAGGCAAGCCAGGCACATCAGTAGTCTGGCACCGAGCTGGCCCTCCTCCGCCCTGGCCTTAAGTATAGACTTAATTTTTAATGGCCAATCGGGCAATAAATATCTCATACCGACTCATAACAGAGGAGGGAGCATCAATATCATATGGAGCCCCGAAGCTCTGGAACAAACTCCCGGATGGTGTCCCTCACAGAGTTCATATCACATATTCATATCACTGCATCACATATGCATCACTATTTTTTCTCTGATCTTTTTTTGTTCATCTGTAAAGCACTTTAAATTGTCAATATGTACAAAAATTTGTAAAACTGCCTTGCCTAATCTCTCAAGCACACAGCTCCCATTTAATGGTTTGTTTGTTTAATTAAATTATAAAGCAATGTATTTTACAGTGAAGGACTTCTTTGTGTGCACCATTAAAGAAGGAAAAGTAGACGGTTACCTAAATTTTCAAAAGTTGATCATATTGGTGCTTTCCTTCAGTTAAGTGTGTCTGAGACTAAGCTGTACAATATGTCAAACTAACCCAGGCTTTGTCTTTAAACAGTCTGTTTTGAGAAATCAGTCGCTGCAGGTTCTGAACGTTGACATGCATATGGCAATTCAGATAGTTATGCACCTTTCAGTGAAAAAGGTGCATATATAAATAGATAAATAGTTATGAAACCTTTCAGATTTCAATGGCCAGGAGCTAAATATCATACATTCAGAGAAAAATCATAATTTAACGCATGTGAGTGTCTCACCCTTGTGTACTTTCTGATTCATGGCTTTATCTCCCTGGCTCTGAAGAGTGACCAAGGTGAAGTAGACACCCTTTCTCTCCAGCAGCTCATCATGTTTCCCTCTTTCAACAGCTCGGCCATGCTCAAATCCCACAATGATATCTGCATTCTTTATTGTGGACAGGCGATGAGTGATGGAGATGGTGGTGCGACCCATCCGAACCTTCAACAAATAATTTCTCAAGTCACTTCTATGTAGTCAACAGGCTCTATTTCTCTGTGGTTGTATGATACTAACTTTGTCCAAAGCCTCCTGCACAACAGCTTCACTCTCATTGTCTAGAGCAGATGTTGCCATGTCCAAGAGAAGGATTCTAGGGTTCCTCACCAGGGCTCGTGCTATTGCAATCCGCTGTTTTTGGCCACCGCTCATCTGTCCACCACCCTCACCCACCAAAGTGTCAAATCTCTAAAGAGAAAAAATAATTAATGAATGAGTGAGACATTTAGGATGGCCTGCGTTTTGGAAAGAATTTACTTTATTATCATCTGCTGAAAAACCTATTAATCACTGTAAAATATTATTGTCTGGAGGAGCATGTTGTTCTTCCTAACATAGAGAGAATGTAAACATCTTGAAGAGCTGATTTCCTCATCTGGAAATGCCTGTTACAGATGCCTGTTAAGCTAGGGGCACCCAACTCTCTCCAGCCTCTTTTTAAAACAACAATCAGCGACTGCGCTGATGGTCACGTAGATTACAAAAGCGGATGCAATGCAGCACTTCATTCTGTTGTGAAGCAGGAGCCATAATCAATCCCTAGGCAACCAGATTACTGACGACTTTACGGTTGTGGCTGGGGGACATAAGTCTCTGTCCCCTATTTGGGGACTGGGGGTTACGAAAGTAACCATTACGTTCCCCATCAGTTGGTACCAAATATGGGAACACCCTGCAAAATGCCACAGAACGGCTGATGGTCAGGCAAGCCAGGCACATCAGTAGGCCGGCACCGAGCAGGCCCTCCTCCACCATGGCCTTAAGTATAGACTTAATTTTTAATGGCCAATCAGTCAATAATATTTCAAACCTACTTGTACCAGAGCCACTTTCCCGCAACCACAACAACGCACTTGCTTTCTCAGGCTCCACATAGGAAATCGATATCTGCACTTCAATTCTGCTTTTCCAGCACAATCGAACCTTCTCACTGACTTAAGTAAAACATCTGCCAGTCCTGCCTCTCTGCTTGTTGATGTGAACAAAAAAAGAGTTTAGTATGATAAAATTGTTATGATATGATAAAAAGTAGTTTACACCCATTTAATGTAACTGTAAGTTCTGTAAAGTTCTAAAGTTTTCTGGAAGCTAGTTTAAATTGGGGTTCTACCTGTGGTAAATCCATGATGAAGTTGTAAGCATTGGCTTCTTTGGCGGCCTTGATGATGTCATTGTTGGAGACTCCTGGCCATCCATATTTAATGTTCTCAGCGATGGTGGTGGCAAAGAGAACAGGTTCCTGCTCCACTATTCCAATCAGAGAACGCAGCCACTGGATCTTCAGACCTCGGATGTCATGGCCGTCCAGAGTAACCTAAATGGCAGGAAGATTTTATCATATGTGTCTACAGAAATCACACAAAGTAATCCATAAATAACTTAGGCTTAAAAAGCTTAAAAATAACAGGTATACATGAACATTTTTAATTGTTTAAACATTTTAGTTTACCATGCTTCATGCCTTAAAATAGAATTCCAGAATCAAGACATTATTCTTTACCATCCCTTCTTTGGGGTCATAGAAACGTTGGATGAGCTGAATGGCCGTGCTTTTCCCAGCACCACTGGGACCCACAAAAGCTGTTGTCTCTCCTGACTTGACCTGCAGATTAAGCTGATCCAGGATCTTTAAGAACGCAGAAAAGGCAAGTTCAAAAGTAAATTCAAGACAGGAAATTTTTTTATTAACAAACATGAAGGTTATGGTATATATTTAATCCATTAGTTAGACTTATATTTAAATATTGGCAAAATATTTTTTTACTTTTTCTCAGCTGTAAAGTGTTTTAGCTTTCTGACTGTCAGAAACATACAACATGCAAAAGTTAGCAGCTAATGCTACCCTGTGATTTCCTAGCACCACATGCTTCTATTATTTACAGTGAATAGTCTATAAGAGCCAGAAGGATTCATGTTTGCATCCTCAAGGGAACAACAAGCATGGAACATACAGCTGTCTAATGTTAAGTTAGACTAGACTAGAGAGAACGTCTTTGGTAACCAACCCCTAGGAATGAGACGTATGTTGAATTATGACTATGGGAGGGCGATGAAGAAGCTATAAAAGAAGAATCAGGTGCACTCAAGCTTTTTGTCAAAGAGCTAATACTCAACCCTAAGTCAATTTAACTGACCTCAAGGTTGTGGAAAGTATATATATATATATATATATATATATATATATATATATATATATATATATATATATATATATATATATATATATATATATATATAATATGTCTTTGCGTTGTTACGTATATTTTCTATAGACACATTTGCTTCAAACTTACACATTTTCATCTATAATTGATCTGTATATGTTTTTCCTTGATGTGAGGATTTTAAAGTTGAAGATACATCCTGTAATATAGACACGTTTATTGATTTAATCTATGCTGGAGAAGATAAAAAGTAAATAAAAAAAACCTTTCCTTTTTTATCTCCCTCAGCTAAATACATGAATGTGTTTATCAGTTCAATCACGAAAGATTATTTATTTATTATCACCTGACGTGAGACACATGCTCAGTTTGCATTAGCTGATGTTTGGTGCAGTAAATGACCATGTAAAAGTTGAGTTGGAGCTAATTAACTTTTTTATTTCAGTGAAAACAAATGAAAGGTAGAAAATATGCTGTTGCGGTTCTTAAATTTACCTTTACTTCAGGTCGAGAGGGATAGTGAAATGTTATGTTGTGAAACTCCAGATCTCCTTTTACGTGATCCAACTTGTATCCAGCCTCAGATAGACAATCAATCTTTGGTTCCTGCATAGAAGAGAGAGAGAGAGAGAGAGAGAGAGAGAGAGAGAGAGAGAGAGAGAGAGAGACAGATCATGTATGCATGTATTGATTGGATAATACACGCCCAAAAAAATAAAACTTCGCCTCAAAGCTCCACTAGGAGCGCTCTTCTCTCTCCACACTCTTCAAAAATTGATAGTCACGTGATCCCGTTGCCAAGCACAAAAGCGGATGCAAGCGTGACACGCTTCCTGCTTTTTGCTGGAGCCTACTCTCGACACACGAGCGACTCATAGTGAGAGATATCCACAGAAACGAGTTGGACTATTTCGTTGTGTAGATTTTGGAGAGATCTGGTGAGTCGACGGCAACCAGCATAGTTCTTCGGTCGGATCCAGACGCCACTGCACGCTCAAGATTTCCTTTCTCATACTGCCTTCCATCAACACGTAAGACCCCTTTCTTATTATTTGAGCATTTGTTTTGCCACTCGACTGTTCGTAGCATGTTCCAAACATGTCACGACTGTGCAAGTCTGTTGGATAAATGGAGCGATCACATTGACTGATAGCCACGATCACTGCGTCGGTTGTCTTGGGCGTTTACATGCTGAGGCAGCGATTGAGGGATCAGACTGTGTTGGTTGCATAGTTCTGTCCGGCAACGCACTTAGGATGAGGCTGGTGTACTTTCAGGCCACCACCGGAGATGTTGTAACTCCCGCCTGTAAGAGTCGATGAGCAAATACCTCCAACTTCTTGGCTCCACACGCCCCAACAGGCAAAGTAGAGTAAGTGGAGTATTCCTACATTCTATCCACTTGTGTGCCCTCTATAATGGACTACTGGCCCAGCAGTTCCCTGAAACGCTAACTATTAAAAACTGTTGCTCTAGCTAGTTCCATCTATGCTATCTTCCCTCTAAAAAGACCTTTCCCCAGTGGTTCAAGTGAATTTTCCATAGGTCCTTCAATGAAACCATACGTATATTAAACTGCTGGAAATCCAGCCTTCGCGGACGGCCACTGCGCGTCTCCCTTCAGCTCTGGAACTGATACTTCCTCCTGTGTTATGAGTCGGTATGAGAAAATTTAGTGCCCGATTGCCCATTAAAAATTAAGTCTATACTTAAGGCCAGGCAGAGGAGGGCCCGCTCAGTGCTGAACTACTGCTGTGCCCGGGTTGCCGGGCCGTTGGCCGATGCGGAAGGAGCTAGGTTGGGGGTTTAGCAGGGTGTTCTCATAGTCGTCACCGACATAAGTCTCCATTTCCTATTCGGTGAACAGGGATCATGAAAGTATCCATTATGTTTTTTTTCACAGCATTAGTCTATATCCTGGTTTATTTTCCCTCTTATGGGGTTTGTGTTCTGTTGGTAATTTAGTTTTCCTACTCTTGGGCAATTTAAGTTTATTTTGAGTTTTGAAAATAAAATATTTTTTTTGGATCTTGGAGTTATGCTACCCCAAATCCTGACAACACACTATCCCTTTTAAAATAGACAATGCCCTTTTTGATATTGTTTGCATTCATTTAACATTTCTGCTTAGGCAATGTTTAAATATGTCCAATTATTCTATTTTAATGCTATTTTTTTACTCAGACAACACTTTAATTTGGCAAATACTAGTTCAGATGTAGATCCAGGCAGATCTGATTTCAGGCTATATGATTCAGGCTCTTACTCGATCAATGGTTTCAAAAATAATTGTTGCAGCTCCTCTTCCTGCAGCAAATGCCTCCAGACAAGGAGATGCTTGTCCTAGATTGAGTGCAGCAATGAGTACTCCAAAGAACACCTGCCAACACAAAATAATTATTAGAGTGACAATGAATCTCTGTACATGTGCTTGTGTGAGATATGATGCTTTCACCTGCAGTAACGTCCCTGGACTGTACTCCTGTGTGTCCACAACTAAACTAGATCCATACCAGAAAGCTAGTGCATAGCAGAGGAAGATGATGAACCATAAATATCCTGTGAAAAACCCCATGATCAAACCTTTCCTGATGCCCCACTGCTGAGCAGAGATCAGATTATGGTCGTATCTTGGAAAACACAGGTTTGAAGCACAGAGAGATGAGATAAGACATGAATTCAGTTAGGGGGGAAATGAAACGAGACAAAACACAACATCAGAGGTCAATAGAAAACTTACCTCTCCACCTCTTTTCTCTCTCCACCAAAAGCAGCCACTGTGCGCATAGAGGAGAGAACTTCATCGGCCACTGCCCCTGCCTTAGCATACGCCTGCAGCTCCATTCCGGTCAGCTTGGCCACAAACTAAGCATACACATGAAATAAATTCTATCAACACATCATACCAGGGGCATTACTAGACCTAAACCCAAATGCATAATAATTACTGTTCTTTCCTCCCAAGCACAGGATCAAAACACAGACCATTATCGATGACGGTGTGTGAAACAAAACAAACACCACTTTTTTCAACAGGCATCACACTGAATACACAGCAAACACGTTTACATACTTTATCCATGAAAGCCAACTCAAACAAACAGATTATTATTTTAACCATTATAATCATGCACTAACTGTGCAGTAATGACATCACGACTCTCCTCAAATAGGAGACAGACTGTCTGCTCGACATGAGGTTAACGTGACACCAAACTGTTCTTAACTGTTCTTAAACAGTTGTCTTGCTGTCAAGCTCTGCAGCGCGAGTTCATCGGTGAGTAAAGTAACGGGACCCACATGATGGACCTAACATTCTGAGGCCATTTAGATATTTTAGACTGTTATTCGCTAAATGGATTCTATTTAAGGATGGATAGTTCCCAGTTTATCTGGACAAGCTTCTTCCTCCACCTCACAATGTGTAATTTATGTGAAGATTATGAAACATTCGGTTGTTTTCTGTTTCGCAGCGCCCCGAGTCAGCCTCTGGTTGTCAGACAATTATCTCTTTCTGAAAGATGCAGCTCATGTAGTTTTTGAAGGTTTGTGATTGTGTGAAGGACTTTAGTTGTCAAATTTCTCACCAGAGCCATGAGACCAGCTCCAAGCCCGATGAGTGGAGAAACCGAGACGATGACCAGCGTCAGTTTCCAGCCCTTAGCGAATCCCATCAGAAAACCACACACAAACGTGGTGAAGCGTTGGATGAAGATGCCCACTTGGTCAGCAATGGCATCATTTATCTTGTTGATGTCACTAAACAAGCATACAAAATCATGAACGTTATATTTACATTTGAACAAGTTTAGCAAAAAAACTATTTCTCCTTCAAATGATCACTTTGGTGTATGTCAAATGATCAATGGGAATACATTGAATAACCCACTAGTACCTCGTCTTTTCTGTTATGGACTAATGAAAAACTATTTTTTTATTTGAATATCACCTAGATGAATCAAAGTTGATCCCTAACCTCTTAATAAGTTGCTTCTTTCCTGCATTGAAGCATAAACCTGTAATAATAAGGTTCTACAAAGTGACCAGTAAATCGTTAGAATATTGTCGTAAAATATTAAGTCAAAGCAATTCAGCAAAAAAAAAACTTTTAACCTTTATACAAAAATTCTTTCCTGTATGAGGACTTGTAGCAAACCTGCAGCTTAGACCTGCTCTATGTAAATGAAAAACATTTCTCACATAGTTTTTTTTCTATCAGAATCTGCAGTGATTTGTGACGCAAATTTAGGGATTGCTTATGTTTGACAGAAGGTGTTAACTGCACGGAAGGATCAGCTAAATTTGATGTCAGTATAGACCCTTTTACTAATTGTAAACAATGATGACGTCTCAGTGTATGCATGTACATTGGTGAAACTGTAAACGCAACAGCCAGATATTTTGGGATGCGGGGATACTGTTGTAAAACCTTGCATTTGGTTTACTTCTGCATGTGCAGAGAAAGGCAGCAATATAATTCAAGCCCAGGTTTAACATTCTAGCAAGACAAGCTAGGGACCAATTCTCTCGCAGATTAACAAAGTAAGGGAGTTAAATACACACACACGCACACACGCATACACACACACACACACACATATATATACCCCTAAGGTAGCAGTATATGACCATTTTATTTCTACCTGATAGAATTATGAAATATTGCAATTGCTATTTACATCTTAATCCACAGCATGCCTTTGTAAGGCTTCATTGAAAGCAACTGCAGAAAAGACTATATAAAGACAGTTTGTTTTATTGATTGATTAATTTAATTAATTTCTCTTACTCTGACATTCGTGTGTTGAGTTCCCCCATAGAGGTGCAATCAAACCAGCCTATCTCCATCCTCATCACCTTACGGAAATACATCTTCCTAATGATCTGAATCTGTCGAGCAGCAGCTGTGATCCACATAGATATCTGCCAAAAAAACTAAACTTAGTGGAACAATGTCACATTAGGGTCATACGCGCACATTGTTGAATAGTTATCAAAAAAGTACTTCCAAATTAGAAGCAAGAGACACATAAAGTTTGCACTAAAATGGCTCACCTGAAGGTATCCCAGAATGAAGACACCTGCACCAATCCCGACATAATAATATGCAAATTTGGTCATTTCATGTTCAATGTTCAAAAGCCTGAGGAAAAACAGTCGACACTGAACAACATAAAAGCCGCCATATTGTTATGTAATAATTATTCAAAAAAATATGACTATTCAGTAATTACTCATTCAAAAAAGTAAAACATTTCTTAAGATATGAAATACCCATATGGCCAGCACATTATCATACAAGTTACAATACTACTACTACTACTAATAATAATAATGCTTTAAATTTATATAGCCCTTTCCAGGCGCTCAAAGACGCTTTATAATTATCAGAGCTTTATTCATTCACTCCACATTCACTCTCTGCTGGTGATAAGCTACTTTTGTAGCCCTCAGCTGTCCTGGGGCAGTCTAACAGGACGTGGCTGCCATTCTGCACCTACGACCTCCTGACCACCACCAAACACACTCCACCAGTCACTCACATCCACCAAACACACCCCACCAGTCTCACACATCCACCAAACACACCCCACCAGTTACACACATTCACCAAACACACCCCACCAGTCTCACACATCCACCAAACACACCCCACCAGTCACACACATCCACCAAACACACCCCACCAGTCACACACATCCACCAAACACACCCCACCAGTCTCACACATCAACCAAACACGCCCCACCAGTCTCACACATCCACCAAACACGCCCCACCAGTCTCACACATTCACCAAACACACCCCACCAGTCTCACACATCCACCAAACACACCCCACCAGTTACACACATTCACCAAACACACCCCACCAGTCTCACACATCCACCAAACACACCCCACCAGTTACACACATTCACCAAACACACCCCACCAGTCTCACACATCAACCAAACACGCCCCACCAGTCTCACACATCCACCAAACACGCCCCACCAGTCTCACACATTCACCAAACACACCCCACCAGTCTCACAAATCCACCAAACACACCCCAACCAGTCACACACATCCACCAAACACACCCCACCAGTCACACACATCCACCAAACACACCCCACCAGTCTCACACATCCACCAAACACCCCCCACCAGTCACACACATCCACCAAACACACCCCACCAGTTACACACATTCACCAAACACACCCCACCAGTCTCACACATCCACCAAACACACCCCACCAGTCTCACACATCCACCAAACACACCCCACCAGTTACACACATTCACCAAACACACCCCACCAGTCTCACACATCCACCAAACACACCCCACCAGTCTCACAAATCCACCAAACACACCCCACCAGTCACACACATCCACCAAACACACCCCACCAGTCACACACATCCCCCAAACACACCCCACCAGTCACACACATCCACCAAACACACAATGTCCAATTAGGTGAGGCGGCTTCTTTCATAGTTGATCCGAAGCCCCAACGGCTGAGGTGACATAAGATCCTGTCTCCACCAGGATTCGAACCCCTTTCCATATAACTCCGACACTCTGAACGCCAGAGGGAATATAATATCATATCTTACAATATAGGGGGAATGTAATCAAACACCGATGTGAATTTTTTCACCAGTCACTTGTGTCTTAGAGTATTGGCTCCAATGAGCAGACAGTACATCCGCATCTGCTTTATGCAAGATAGTCACGTGACTATCAGCGCGGCTGCTGATAGGCGTTTAAAAAAAAAAGAGTGAGGAGAGAGTTGAGTGCCTCTAGCGGAGCTTACCATAGTTGATACAAACATAAGTCATAGGGACTGCCCTAAAAATGTAAATTTTGTGTCAAACAGCAATTTATAATAGGTTCACCCCAAGTCAGAGTTTCCACAACTTTTTTAGGTTTGAACACACGATCAGGCGATTCCCAACACAATCGCTAATCAGTACAGCATGCAGACAACAGCTACTTGTGTAAACAGCTAATACTAAGATACCCAACAAGTGGCCACGTCATACTGAAAAATGATTTAATTTATTTACGCAGATAATTTTTTGTTTAATTAAATAATTGTAGAGCACTAAATGCTGCTGGATATCTGCACACTATGTGACTTGGAGTTGCTTTTAACATATATTTGAATAACATTCCAAACGTTCCCAAGAAAGATAATTTAATAAAATAAAATGTACTCTACAGAAGTCGATGGCACACTTATGTCTGGCTATCTGTTTTTTTCTATTAGCAAGAAAGCATTGATCTGAAATTTGTTCAATTTAAAAAAATACCTCTTATGTAGTGAACTACTTTTGTTATGTTTCTGTAGCTTTACCTGCTACATTTCGCAGAGTATTAGCTTTAGTGTAGTAAAGCTGCATTTAACGAAGAGTAACTATTAGCTTAGCTTACTGCATTTTCCAAGTACCATGTCTAACTCTGTCCATACCCTTTTTGTTTTAGAAAGCATCTTTTAACCTTTTTCTACCTCCTAATGAACCGGGTTGGTTGGGGTGAAATGCACTTTCACTTAAGCTCAGCCATGTGTTTACTTTACATTGTTATTTCTATTTAACGTTTAAAGTTTTCTCATAAGGACAGGATAGTCAGAGGCTGATGATTTGCATGCCCCAACATTTGACGCTCGCTGTGCTGTTCTATGCTAATGTACCCATGCTAGCAAGAAGCTAAAGGAAAAGCCAACTTTAAGCATCACAATCGACTATTCAGCTACAAGCAGCCTCACAATTAATTAACATACTAAACGCATTGAACCATTGTTTTTTTTGTTTTTTTCATGTAAAGACGTTTTTGAATTTCACCACTCTAGACGCCACCGAAAAGCTAAAGCTACACTGTTAGAAATGAATATACTTTTTTTACAATACATTTTGCAACAACCTATTGTATTCATGGTTTTGTTGGAAATGAAAACGCATTATGGGAAGTTTACGAACAGTCTTGTAATATTCTTGTAAATAAGCTGTAGAATAATTAATTTACAGCGAAGCATTTTGGGATAGCTGCCATTGTAATTTGCCAAACGTACCAGAAGTATTTATTTATTTATTGAAGAAAAAAGCACATTCTGATTGGGACGCAGGGATGGAGAAGTAAAACATTTCTAGTGTTTAATCTGTTTAATATGCCTCTCGAAAAAACATGCATGTACATGCAACGCTGACAGAAGCAGTGTGAACTGGTGGAATGGGTCAATTTGGTTTCTCATGTACATATATATACACACACACACACACGCACGCACGCACACGCACACACACACGCGCACACACACACACACATATATATATATATATACAAACAATAACATTGTAATAACATTTTTAAAGCTGAGTAAACACAAATTATTTATAAACAAATATGAAATCAACACCAATTAGCACCTGTATAATGTGAAAATAGAACATCTTGTATAGTTATATCATTAAACTTATTAAATCCATACCAAAATCAGCAATGTTGCAGGCAAGAAAAAATCTGAATCAGCAATGAAACATCTTAGTTTTCGTCTCACCCGCATGCTCTGGTCATGTTGAGAGCCAGGTTTTCTTCTTGACTATGGTTCCTCCACTGGATGGTATTGTTGATGCACATTTTTCCAGGCTCAGTGAGCTCATTAAGCTCAATGTCGTAGTCGATAAAGGTGTCTGTCAGCATGCCAAACACCAGCAGCATCAATGGCTGAGCAGAACCATGAGCGATGGCACACAAGCTCCCAAAAACCATCATCAGGATCTCCCGGCTTGTGGCGAAGCGAAACTATCACAGAAAACGATTGTTTACATATCAAGTGAATAAACTCAACATTTCTAATAACTAGCTAGGGGGCACTTCATTTACTAATTATTCAATTTTTCTTTACAGTTCTACAAGAGCTTTTTTTTTTTTACTTAGTTTACCTCAAATCATTAATTAATTTTCTGATAAAAATCTCTCTACTGAGGTTAATAAAAAACCAACCACCACATCTGGATGCCACTTTGTTTCTTAGACATTGGACTTTAAAGTTTCTTTAGCAAAGTGGGCCTGACCTAACTAATTCATGCAAATGCGTCAGATTAGTTGAAAAATCGTTTCACCAGCAGGGTTAAGGTAAATCAACCGGCACATCTGTATGTGGCAAAAAAGGAAAGTGGGCATGTCTTACTTTAATCATCCTAATTCACAGGTATTGATTGGTTGGCTGATTCATTTGTGCCTCCTGTAGAGTCTTAAAAAACTTAAAAAAAGATAATGTTATATGTTTTTTTTCTCAATGCGTACTTTTTCTAAATGTGGAAAAAAAATTTTAAACCAAAGGAAGCAACAAACTTTCCATACTTTTGTTTTTTTAATTGAAACAATCAACATTTTGTGAAAATTCCATGTTTTTTTATAAATAATAAACGTCTTTTAGTTTTTATATATATCTACAATGAACTAAAAACTCAAAGGAAGGTATTATTTAATCCGGTCTAGTGATGTGATGTGATGTGAAACATGTCAGAATGAATCATTGCGCATGTATTTCTTTCTATTCTTGTGGCACAGATTCTATTGGGTTAGCTCCGCTCTATCTTCATTCAACGTACATGCACAAAATTCACTCAAAAAATAGAAGTCACAAAAATGTGGGTATTGTCATGACTTTAAAAATTATATTGTAGAAAAAAATGTCACTAAAATGTTAATAAAAATAATAAACTCTTTGACTTCTGTAAAAATTATGTAGCATAAGCTCTTACGCATGCCCTATCAGGACGCTATTTAGTTTTCCAGTTCATTACCCTTTTAAGAGAAAGGAAACTTATTTTAAATGGTCTATAAAATAAACATTTAAATTAGTTTAGTTAAGTTGTGGCCACACTGTAGCAACAGTTAACTTTCAGAAAACATACAGAATACTGGTGCGAAATGAAAACAACAATTTAAGTCAAATAAATGGAGCGATGAATCTATTACAGAAGCAGTTTTTTTTGTCACTTTTATGTAACCTAGCTATTATTATGACATTGTGTACTCAGATGGGAAAAACTGGAAATGTATTTATTCTTTACATATCTTTAAAAATTGTAGTAAGTGCACTGAGGGATAAAAATACAGCAAAATGATGGCAGAATCCAGCAAAGAAATGTCACCAAACAGTTAACTTGCTTATATTAATAACAAAACATTTTTGATCATTGTCAATATGGGTGTTTTAAAAAATATTTAGACTTAGGGCTAATTTAGCCAGGTAGGAGGAGACAGAGTAATGATCTGGGTCCAAATGATCCGCTCTCTGGATGTCAGTTTTCTACTGACAATGTTGGAAGAGGAACAACAGAGACATTTCATTGAATTATCTTGAGAAAGGTATACAATTGAAGGACTTCAATTGTGTAATATGCGAGCGATTCACACTTTTGACCGATAGTGAACACCAAGTGCTTAGAATTAAGTATGATCAGGTATAGTTTAGATAATGGGTTTTGATAAACAATGCAATGTTGACCCATACAAGATGGCACGTACCAAAAAAATCATTTAAATTTACTATATTTCATCAAAAGAGCTTTACCAGCTGAAAGAATCCAACTCGTATAGCCGATTCTTCTGTTTTGCTTTTCTTTGTCCTGTGAAATAAGTGGTAAATTTCAGTGATTATTTTGTGTAAACAACTTACCTTTTATCACTTTTAGAATCTGTTTTCCTGGGTTTAAACAATACAAACAATGTAAGCAAATTGATTTAAAAAAGAATGCTTCAAAGCATTATAATAATGCTCAATATCATAATATTGATTAGAATTCACAATTCAATTATAATAAATGAATATAAAAGTGTTTAAAAACAGTTTAAGATTTTATAAACTCATTCATTTGAGATATTTTTGCATCAAATTCGAAGCTACCATAGTATTTAAAGTAATTACATTTTAAATTATACTTAAAATCATACAAATGCCCAAATTAACTGTTTCTGTGTTGATAAAGTTTAGATGTGAAAGCAAGACTCACATATAAGCCCCATTGTTCTCTGTAACAGAATAAATATTTGTTTTTTTACACTCTGTGCTCTAGAGATAAGAAATGCACTGACTAGTTTAGGAAAAAGTTGCTCAGAAACATTTTACCTTCATCTGAAAAGTCATAAGCATCATTTTCCTGCCCAAAGTTCTTGATGCTACGCAGCTTCACAGTTCCTGGCATGCTGCTGGCTCTTCATGTCCAAGAAACAGAGTTCAATTTCAATAAATATTGCATAAAGACATAATTATTTTCATTTGAATCCAACATGGGAAATGTACCTTTCATTAATACGAAAAAGTGTCCTTTTCAGATTTGAGATCTTTGCTGCTTTTCAGTACCAGCAATGAGAAGTCTTGGTTGATTCGTTGTGAAAGCTCCAGTCGTGATGGAACGCAGTCATGTACCAAAGTGGACAATGTTTGTTTTAATTTGAAACTCAGTTTTGCTCAGGTGGGGTCACTGTCCGCACGTTTGCTCTCTCAAAAAGGGTCAATGACTTTTAAAATGCAAACACTGACCAGAAATCCAACTGACATGTGCTTGACATGAACATACACATCCCCTGATGTTCAGGTTGAAAAGTCTTTGAAATTGGGAAAGCTAGAATTTAAATGGGCAATTATCATGTGTTTGGGAGGTCTAAAGGAGATCACCTCGGATAATAGAATAAAAGACTTCAGGGTAATATGGAATATATTTTTACCCTGTACTCAAGACTGATCACCCACCATGCAGTGCAAAGAAACATTTTAAATGACAGCCACAGAGTGTCAAAAGAGTGTCAGCATCAGACGTCATGCCCACGGAACGTTGGCTTTACATCTGATGGGTTTGGCGCATTTCAAGAATCCTGAAGTCGTGACCTGATTAAGCTATCATGTGTTCTGAGAAAATGAAAATAGCATGAAAATACTCAGACTGATAAGTTCTTTACATGTGGTGAGTTATATATATATATATATATATAGATATGGAACTTACCAGTCTGAGTATTATCATGGTGCAGAAGTATTTGATCCCTAGACTGAAGTGGGGGTCAAATGTCACCATTGACTTTATTGATTAAGAATCTCCATCTTCCATCTCATACACAGGAAACAAGCTAGGGACACAGGGGTTGGGTAATGTAGTGGCATAAAAGAATAGGTACCAAATTAATACAATTTAATTATTTAGGCTACGCCCACTTTTCAAAAAACTTTGAAGTCAAATATCTTGAAATCGAAGAGGCATACAGTTGCGCCGGTTGTTTCTACTTAACCGAAGTAAAACCTAGTTTAGACTAGGACCCTCTCACAGTTTCAAAATATTAACTTGTTTAAACGGAAACACCTTCAGACTTAAAACAGACTTTATTAAAAGCATCAAACTGTTTAATCTCTCAAATATTTTTACACTGATTAAAACTTTAAACAGCTTTAAGCTTTGAACTTTTCACAACTTTGTAAAACGTAATAAACTTTCATAAATTGGCTTTTTCAAGCCAACATAAAGTTTGTTCATCAAACTTTAAAATCGAGTTATAGTTCTTACTTTATTTCTTACTACCTCCAGTCATCATACACCTTATTTTATCTAATTTAAATGTAACAATTTATTTATACTTATATTTACCATACTTGTATTTATTTATACATTCTGTTTTTATCGTTCAACGTTATTTGTGTCATTTAATGTACTAACACTAAAGAGTACCACAGAAAAAAATTGCGTGCACTAATTAAGTCGCTAAGTTGAAAATATTAATCTGCTCTACTTAGAAAAGAAATAAGAAGAGAAGGAAATTTAGCAGACAGCAGAGCTACAGCAGACAGCAACGCTACATGACACTGAATATTTCTGCACAGCAACAGACACATCACAGGTGTGGGCAAATCCCCAGGACATTCCCAATTACAACAAAGGAATACAGTTAACCCACTCTTGACCGATACACCACAAGGACATTCAACTCACCCTCCTACATTACGCAAACGCTAACACAGAAGTGGAAGTGAAATACATGTGCATGATTCAACCTTTCTGTCTGATACTGGCCTTTAATCTATTACCTACAACCACAAACCTTCTGCAGACTCAAGCTGCAGCTACATGTTACATTTTAAACAGGTAGAATTTATAACTAGATACAATGGCATGAATATGCACGAGGATGCATGATCTATGATAATGACTAGACACACAGGGTAGTGATAAAAAACAAAACAGCTAATTTTGTACAGCGATTATATGATGGTCCACTGGACAGCCCAGAGATTTGTACACACTAATAACTAACTTTTTCTGTTCAAACACATGGAAAAGTGTTTTTCCCCCTGAAACCTGAAATCCGTTTTCAGCATTTGAGTTTTATGCAGTTAAACCACCAAACTGCTCTCACAGCCCACACTATTTATATTTCCCTATCACATGAAAGAAACACTTCCCCTGGAACTCTGCATACTTTTTATCTGTTTCACTTCATTCCAACCATACTTCAGGATCTTTTCGTTTGATTTCAATGCATGGAACAATGAGGATTTTGCACCAAACTATTTTGGGTATGACAAATACACACACAAAACACAATAATGGGGTTTTATTCTTCTAATATTATTTACTGGAGCTGATCATTTTTTTCATCTTTGTCTTCTAGCTCACCTTTGTTTAACTGCCAAACATTATGTCTCACCGCAGCCCGGCACTAAGTATCAAACAATTTCATAAACTGTAGACAGATTTAACAACCTGACAGGTCAGTGAACTAAAATATATTACTAAAGCTCCTGATACTAACCATGGGAAAGGAATCCGTTTTGTTCTCTGACTAAAGAAAATTGACCTACAAGTTGTGAATGTTCATCAACAAAATCTCACAGCGTTACCAGTTGGTCTTGCAAACTCTTACTAATGAAGAAGCCTCATGCTGTGAACACGTATGTGTGTGTGCTGCAGTTGCTGTTGTCATTCAGGCACAGATGTGTGGAAATGAGGGGTGAGTAAAGGAGTGTTGGCGACATGCTCGATAAAGCCTCTGTGGTTTGAGTTTGCTATTACTTCCGATACACACTTCCACTGAGACGTTCCAGTTCCAGTTCCAGACAAACTCTAGTACTGCTGTCTGCCACTTGCTGCTTTGCTCTTGGTGTAGCGAGAGAGAGAGCAGTATGCTAGCTGTTCAGGCCTCCTGGGGTGAGTTATTTCTTTCTAAATCAGCTTAAATAACTGTTGAGTACATCATATTGTTTGCTAAAATGGATGCATTTTGTAATGAAAAGAAATATTTAATCTAAACATTAAGTAAAAGCTGTTATTGAAACAAAATTGCACTTCCTGAAAAGTAGAGTATAAGTAAGGTAGGACAGATAGATTAGTTGGAAGGGTAAGAAAAAATATATTAGATAGACTTAGGGATGAGACAGTTTTAAACTGATCTTGAGACAGTTTTAAAACATGCGTTTTAATATTGGCATGAAAGATGTCGAATGTGTGAGCTTATATGAAGTAAGGCCTACCTTCAAATGTTCATCTCAAATGTTTCATCATCATTTGTTAATCTGTAGAGTTAGCAGTCACAATATTTTTTATTTTATATTTTAGAGTGGCATAAACTTATTCTGTAGAATGCATCAAACTCGTTAAAATGTTGAATTTCTGATTAAAATCTGACAATTTTGGGGTAAATTTTGGGGTTATTATAGAATTCTAACCAAAACTAGAAAGTCAGAACACATTTCTCCAGTTCTTCAGTCTCTGCACTGTCTGCCGGTCTCCTTCAGAATAGATTTTAAAGTTCTGCTGCTCGTATATAAGTTTAATCATAACTTAGCACTTAAACACCAAACAGACACGATCAGTGAATACACACCAAACAGGGAACTGAGATCCTCAGATAAAATAAATTAGATCTACCCCGGGTAAATTCCAAACAGGGTAAACACTCCTTTAGTTCCCCTGCGGCCCACAGATGGAACCAACTTCCAGAGGAGATCAAGGGTGCCAACACTTTAGTCTCGTTTAAATCCAGGCTAAAGACTCTCCTGTTTAGTTGTGCTTTTGTCGACTGAGCACCAACGTCCAAACACTATTTTACCTCTGCACTTCACATCTTAATCTATGTTTTAATCAATGTTTTTTTATTTTCAGTTTTTAATCACTTTGATTTTATAAGTCTTTTTTATGCTTGATTTTATTAAATGTACTTTTTATTTTTTGTTTCAAATGTAAAGCACTTTGAATTACCCTGTGTACAAAATGTGCTATACAAATAAACTTGCCTTGCCTACACCGAACTCGAAATACCAGAGAATTGTCATTTCTAAACGTTGATCAGTCTGACTCAGCTACTGTCAAATAATTTTTATCGTTAATGTACTGTTTGAAACTCTCACGGCTCGTCCATGGACCGACCTATGATAAAGGTCACACCCTGGATCTTGCGCTTGCAGATGGAACTTTTATATCTCATCTCTCTAGATTTGACATTGGACTATCAGATCGCTCAGCTGTTTTCTTTGACATTGACTTATCTCATTCAGATGATAAATCAGTCCATTCTGTGTCCTTTAGTGAATGAAGGTCCATTGATTTACATTTATGATTGACTCAACAGTGCCAAGTACAATCTATATTAGTGCAGTACACAAAACACACCAAGCTGTGTGGTGATGTTGGTAAAAAACTGAGGTAACAACACATGTTTGTATCAACATTTGGGAAGCTTGGAAGAGAACCTGAGCTTCAAAAGAAGCCAAGCGAGGAGACCTGTATTGACAGGAGGATTGACCTGTGTTATTAGCAGTGAGTCATTGAGGCAGCGAATATCCAGGTATACATCAATTAATAGTTATGTATTCCGGAGCTCTAACAAAAGCTGACTACAGTTAAACCATGTAAATGTGGCATGTATTAATTAAATATCTGTATTTAAAAGCAAAGTAACAGCCCTCATCAATAAAATATTATTTAGCCATCAGTTTTAGAATCCGGCAGTACAATTATATTTTTAAAGTATTTATAAACCCATTAACTTGATGCTCTGAAAACAAAAATACCATATATTTTAGTTTTCATGTAAATAAATGATTTCTGTTTATGTGTATTACTGAAATTATTCATTGTTATTAACATTAATTAGTGAAAATCTAAAAAAACATTTCTTGGAAAAGATATCAGAATTTATGGGTGATACTGAGCCTGTTGGTATCGGATCAATCCCAATTTTTGCAGTATAGCAGTATTTTCTAATTACTTACTCATAAATGCTTTAAACTTTTAATATGTTGATGAATTTTAAGCATTTACATTTTTGTTAAATAAAAATTTATTCTTGAGTCATTTTGTAAAGTATTGGTTCAGGCACCGTTTAAGCACCGGTATCGTTTTAAAAGTAAAGGTTTGGCATCAAACAATAGATCTCAGTGCAGCCTTCGATACGATAGATCACAGGATTCTCCTCGAGAGACTAGAGAACGATGCAGGCATCCAGGGCCAGACTCTAAGATGGTTTAACTCGTACCTCTCTGACCGGAGTCAGTTTGTTCATGTAAATGGAGACTCATCAGACACAATAGCAGTAGAGTATGGAGTTCCTCAAGGATCCGTTCTAGGACCCATCCTATTCTCAATATACATGCTCCCCTTGGCTGATATCAATGATTGGATGAATGCAAATTTCCTTATGCTAAATCCTGATAAAACAGAAATATTACTTATTGACTCTTAAAAGCAATTACAGAATCTCTCAGTTTTAAATATGAAGCAGGGGGGACACACTGTTCATTTCTCCACTACAGTTAAAAATCTTGGCGTTATTACAGATAGTGAACTGACGTTTAAGAACCATATCTCTTATGTTACTAAGACAGCCTTCTTTCACCTCAGGAACATTGCTAAAGTACGGAACATGCTGTCTATTGTAGATGCAGAAAAATTAGTGCAAGCTTTCATGACCTCCAGAATGGATTATTGTAATGCTCTGTTAGCCAGCTGCTATTTATTGCATGTCAGGTAATTGTTAAAAAGTATATATAAATATTTATAGTCACAATTGCCAAGGATGTTTTGTTCTTGCTTTTTTTTAAGTATGGGAGATAAATATATTGTGTAAACATTTTATTTTGCATAATCCTTAGACCATTCATTTTTATCGTTGTATTTATTAATGAAGAGCCTATCAACAATCTTATAATGTAAAATGTATCATTAATTTATAAAATAAGTTTCAATACACATTTTCTAATATTTTAAAAGACATTTGAACTTATTAAAATACATTTTAGTCAACTAAATATTAGTTTACATTGACTAAAACAAGACTAAAACTTTTTTTTTGGTAACTAAAAGTAGATTAAAATGTTTTGAATTTTGTCGACTAAAACGTGACTAAAACTACTACATTGTTAAATGACTAAAATGTGACTCATTTTGGTCAAAAAGAACAAGACTAAATCTTAGATGGTTGCCAAAAACAACATTGATCATTTGCCCCAAATTGATGAAATGATTATTATTACGAGGTGCCACTGTCTTTTCTACTATTCACCTGGAAAGTGCATTATTGTAGCTGCTGTAGCTGTGATCTTACATCCTTTATTACACATGATGGCTTTTTCAGGTTTTGTCTTGTTCCTTTTGACCTTGCTTCAGCTCTGTCTGCATTTCAAAAAATTATATTATCCTACAGGGATGTAAACAAGCTGCTCAAGACATTACACTCAAAGTTGTCACCAAGCGCTTACAGGATGCTGGACTGAAACTGAATAAGAAGAAATGCTAAGTGAACATAAAACAACCTTCAATTCCTGTGACACACAGCACAAGGGATTTATTCAATTGACGAAAGCCCCAGCCCCAGAGGATGAATCACAACTTCATTCATTTATAGGCTTGTTGTCATGGTACAATTCCAAACTTTGCTACTGGGATGGACCTCACCTCTCAAAATTCACCTTACGAACAAATCATCAAGCTGCTACTATACTCTTTACATCAAAAGGAACGGATGGTCCTGGGATGAGAAAAAAGACGGGCATTTAGACTTCTGTGTTTTCATTTTTAAATGATTTATCAGCTTGGTGTTCTAAATACAACTTCTGATTGTCTTTAGCACAGGATAAAAAACTTGAGGATGCAGATCTTAGGTTTATTGTTTATCTTTCTCATGACATGTCTCCTTTAACACCAGCAGAGGCTGCTGTTGCATCAGAATCATGTGAGGAATTATGTGTGTTGTCTGAATAGATAGCCAATCGGTGTTCTAGTTTTGCTCAAGATGTCCAACCATTCCTGCAGATATATTTTCAAATACAAGATGAACTCATTACACTGGGAAGCTATGTGTTTCTAGGAGAACATTTTGTGACTCCTGTTGCATTGAGACAAACTTGAATATTGCACTCGAGGCTCATCAAAGAATTTAATTGTTTGAACAAAACAACGGTTGAGAAAACTTTACTAGTGGCCAGGTCTTGATCATCTGGTCAACGACAACATTTGAGCTTCTCAGCTGTATCTGTCATCAAATAAAACTACCAAAACTGCTGCTGCCCCAACTCAACTAAATTATTTTTTCAATGCACTTTATTCGTGTGACAATTATGACTCTTGACGAAATGTGTGTGAGACAAGAGTGGACGAAAATGTTACTGGGGAGATGGTTACGCGTTCAAAATGCATAATATTTCTGCTTTTCTGGAGTTGTGACTGTAATCTGTTATTTAAAATGTATGGAAACATGTTATCCTTGTCGTCACACCCGGCATTAGCTCACTTTGTGCAAGAGGCATCTATGGTCCCAACTCCCCAGTGACATGCATCAGAATTTTCGTCCAATTTTGGTGATCATGGAGGCAGCATCAACAAAAGCACTTGGTGGACGGAAACAAGTAAATGGTAAATGGATTCATAGAGTTATTTTAGAGAGAAGCCCTTTCCTCAAACTGAATTGAGTTCAGTAGGCTGATATTTAATTGAGCCAGTACAGACACAAGATTTTATGTAAAATGTTTATACTTGTAGACTGCACTAGGGGAAGGGTTCCCCTTTAAATTCATGCACAATGTTTTTGTGATTTACTTTAATTTAATGACCCAACACAGTGTCAACAATTTTCAAGAAAATGTATTCTTGATCTGAACACCTTACATAGCAGTAAAATACAGATCACAGCAACAATAGAAGCAAATAAGAAACATACAAACAATAAGGCAGAGAACTACAAGTTAAAAGCCTGTCTGAAAAGTGTGTTTTCAACCTGGATTTAAACGTTTATAGATAAACTGAACAGTCTTTTCCTGTTCTTACAAAAGCTCAATACAAGGCAGGCCTGGAACCTCTATCAGATCTTGATGTTACTTTATGTCAGGGAGGGACAAAGGCCCCAGGAAAATTCGTAGAGAGCGACGAATGCTGAAATACTCGGTTTTACTACCGGACTATTTTAATACAAATGGTTTGGAGCCAAGTGGGTGGAAAATCCCAGAAGTTGTGTTAAGTTGCAGAGGGAGGATATTTCTTTAAAAAAACACTGTTTGGAAAAGCAGGTAGAAAAATAAGGCCAACGTGTGTGAGGAAGTATGGGTGATACAAAATGAGGTGCTTTATATGCAAACTGGTGAAACATTATGTCTAGATCTTCCTGCATCTTGCTGCCCATTAGTCTTAAGTTTATCCCACACATTGCCATGGGCAGGACATTTAGCACTGAATAAAAGATATGCACGAATCAGCTCGTGATTTTTTTGGCCTACTATGAATGTAGATGTTCAGACATATTGTTCCACCTGTTCTGAGTGCCAGAAGACTAGTACTGTACGTCAGCAGGGCAGAAAACCTTCACATCCACTCCCCATCATCTCCACTCCCTTCAAACGTATAGCCATGGATATCGTGGGTCCTCTGGAAAAGAGCAGCGCAGGATATCAATTCATCTTAGTTGTCTGTGACTATGCTACCAGGTATCCAGAAGCTTTCCCTCTCCGCACCATAACTATCCTGAAAATCATTCATGCACTGGTTCAGCTGTTTTCCAGAGTGGGAATCCCAGAAAAAACCTTAATCGATCAAGGGACAAACTTTACTTCACATTTAATGAAACAACTGCACCAGCAACTTGGGATAACGACTCTGAGGACAAGTCCCTACCATCCACAAACTGACTAATTGGTCGAGCGATTTAACCAGACGCTCAAGGCGATGCTTCAGAGGTTTGTTTCTGGTACTAGAAAAGATTGGTGGCTACCGTTTGTGTTGTTTGCGTACAGGGAGTGTCCTCAGGCCTTAACGGATTTCTCCCCAATCAAGCTCCTGTTTGGTTAGCCAGTCCAAGGTCCACTGGATGGGTTGAAGAAAGCATGGACGCGACCAGTAGCCCAGACAGTGGAAAAATCCATCTGCAAATTTGTGTTGGAAATGAGAGATAGGCTCACGCAATGTTGGGAGCAGGCAGAGGAAAATCTACAGAAAGCACAAAAGAAGCAGAAGAGACGGTTTGGTCAACATGTCAGACTTGGGCAGTTCGAAGCTGGCCAGAAGGTGTTGCTATTGCTGCCCACATCAGCCAACAAACTTCACGTGAAGTTGTAAGGCCCCTTTACCGTAATGAGGAATATGGGACTTCAGACCTATGAGATCAGTCAATCCGAAAACAAGAAGACATATCAAATGTACCACATCAATCTACTCAAGGAGTAGAAGGAGGCCAAGAAGGGAGGAGTTGGGACACCATTGATGGTGAGGAAGGTTGAAGGGAAAGAAGAGGAAGAAACTTCCACAGATGACAGAGCTAAAAGAACCCTAGTAATGGTGATCTTAAACCATGTGAAAGAATCAGAAAGGGCAGAGCTGCAAGATCTCCTGAAACAGTCCCCCCCCCTTGTTTTGTCAGAGGCTTGGGCTAACAGGGAAAATCTACCATAACATTCACCTCAACAACCTTACAGAGTACCAAAGAGACTTATTGATCCCTTGACACAAGAGATTGAGATGATGAAGGACCTGGGGGTATAGAATCAGCCTCTTAGTGATAGTGTCCTGTGTAAAGGGCACTGGCAAGTTCCTCTTGATCCAGACTCCAAGCACCTCACAGCGTTTAGGACAATGATTGGGTTATACCAGTTCACAGTCTTATCCTTTGGATTTCATGGAGCAACCTTCCAACGTCTGATGGATAAAGTGCTTCGTGGCTGTGAGGGGTGGTCAGCAGCATACCTGGTCTACAGCAACTCTGATAAGACCATCTGAAACATCCGAAGGTGATGTTGGATAAGCTCTAAGCAGCAGGGCTAATGTTAAACGTGGCAAAATGTGAGTGGGTTAAACTTGGGATACAGTCTAGCAATGGTCAGCTGCACTCTCAAGTCTCGGAGATTAAAGCCATTCAACACAGCCCACGACCTAGGACAAAGAAGGAAATGCTTTCTGGGCGTCATCAGCTGGTATAGAAGATTCCAGTGTCTGTAACCTTCTATTCATGAGCGAAAGTGCCCCCCGGCAACCTCAGTAAATAAAAAAAAGTGATTGTATATCCTATATGTGTGTGTGTACACCACTTTAGCCCGACAACAATTACGAATGATTATTGTTTGATTAGCCTCAGACTTTTTTTTTAAGTCAAAGTTTTTCCACACAACAGTTTTTGGAAGAAGCTCTTCTGTGTCTGACTTTTCCAGAAAAAATAGAGAGTTGTGTTTCCACCGCTCTCTAATGCAAACGCACCTGATTTTTAAGTACCACTGCTACCACGCACACACATCGGTATTGAAAATTCTCTATGTGCAATATTGTTCACCCAATTGACTTAAACCACATGTCTTTGGACTTGTGGGGGAAACCGGAGCACCCGGAGTAAACCCACGCTATCTGATCCAACTGAGGTTCGAACCAGCAACCTTCTTGCTGTAAGATGACTGTGCTACCCACTGCGCCACCTTGACGCCCTATTTGAAAAATCTATATCACTAACTAAAACACAAGTATTCAATAAGAAACTGTATAACACCCAGCCCTAGTTTGCACTGATAACTTCTGTGACGTCATAAATTATCATGTCACAGTTGTTTAGCTGCAAATTATACATTTGAAGGTTTTGAATCACTAGTTACCCTGATGATTGTTACCCAAGACATCCAACATAGGTCACAGAGAGACCCTGCACAAAAATTCGGAATTTATTTTAATGTTGACTGCTATTATAACCACTATATAGCTGCTGCTTCTTTGTTTCAGTGGTCCCTGAATGCATTACCGATGTCTAATGCAGCCGCTATTCGGAAATTTGCTATTGCAGTTATTACAATATTTGTGTCATTATATATAGAATATGTAACACTTACCTAATAATTTATTGTTTTTTTATATTCAAAAACTTTATAAAATAAACCAGAAATTAACAAGTCATGTGTAGGCATTAGTCTTTTCCACTATGATAGCTGGGAGACCAACTTTTAATTATGTGTATAAGGCTTATGATTTGAATTTAGGTTTTCTTTATTCATTACCTTTTGAATCGCATGCCAGATTATCGAAAAAAAATTGACATTATCTGTAAAGGATTACTATTCAAATTGTTTGTGACTGTTGTGTAATTTATTGCTACACATTTCTTATTATATTTAAATTGTCCTATCCCACTTCAAAAATGTTAATAGTTTCTAGTATTTACATATAGTACTAACTCATATTACATGCGTATATCTAGTCCAATAATAATGAATGTTCATCTTAGCTAAATTACTTTATCAGCATTTTTATCGAGTAGCTAAAGTCAGCTAGGAGAGTGACTAGGAGGAGGAGGAGGAGGAGGAGGGGGCTTACAGGTGTTGCTCGTGCGGAAGTGCTCGGAAAGGTTCGGCAGGTGAGCTTGTTCGCGCATGCGCAGTGTAGTCCAGGTGTAGTCCAGAAGCTCTCGGTCCCGTCCCGCGTCTGCGCCTAAGAACATGACCTGTGTTCTGTGTTGTTCTCCTCTGATCAGAAACCGTGAGGACTAATGGGGATTGTTTCACTCTGCTTTGTCCTGCACTTCTGGCTCGGCTCTGTCGGAGGTAAGTTAACTATGAGGGGTGTTAAACGAGCGATCAGTCGCTTTTACCGTCAGGAAAAGTAAAACTGTTCCTTTGGCGGTTTATGCATTTGACTTCACTGAAACCTCAGGTTTTTAAGAGACGAAAATATATACAATTATAGATTTAGAACTTAGAAAGCCTATGTGGACAATGTGTGATTTATTCATACCTTAAAGCATTAAATAGACGTTTAATAAAAACTAAAAAGCCACACAATTGCTTAACAAGTTAAAGTATGATAAAAGTTACTAACAGTGTAAATATGGAAGGTGTGTGACAGGGATTATAAATGGCAACTGCATACTTTTCATAAGCTTAAGATTCATATTGTTGAGTATATTCTGATTCATTCCTGAGTTTTTATTCTGATTAAGTCAAGCTCACTTTGGGATCAGATCAGTATTCTATAATTGTTATATTATAACTCTCTCTCTCTGTCTGTCTGTCTGTCTGTCTTTCTGTCTAGGGATGTGTTCTCAGCTCAGTGCTCTCACCTGTAAGGACTGTCTGCAGCAGGGGCCAAGCTGTGCATGGTGCACACTACAGGTATGCCATTTACGAAAACTTTTAAATCATGCTTTCCGTTAATAATGCAATTGTGTGTGACCAAGAGGTTTAGTACTTTTTTCTTTCAAGCTGTGTTTTCTTGCATTATGAGTTGATTGTTAACCCTTAATAGAAGTGCTTGTGACATTAAATTTGACTGTGGAGAATTTGACCCATGCTGGTTTTTACTGGGCATTCACACCAAGTGAGAAACAGAACAGAACACGTCTTCTCCGTCTATCTGAACACTTTCAAACCTGGTGTTCACTCGCATCACTTGCATGAAGACATCCATCCTCTTCGCTAACGAGAACGACACGTATCCAAGTGGAAGCTTTCCGGAGCATACCTCCACACTTACCCTAACCCTACTGCTGTCATTCTCTTTCTCCCCTATTCCTTTCTTCTCTCCTTCAAAAACATGTCCTCAACTCCAGGACACTTCCTCTGATGAATGAATTAGCTAGTATACTTAGCATTAGGAACTGCACAATAAAAACACAAATAGGTCAAGTTGATTAATAAAAAATGTGTAACTTACCAGATTCAGTGACCTCTTCACCCACTTTATTCCAAGCAAGGTCCTTTATGTTTCTGTGTGGATAATAATAAGACATGGAGTCCTTCAGTTATGGGTGTCCACAAAATGCGCTAATAATTTCAATTTTTGTTGTAAATATTTCCACTTGATAAAAAAAAATCATGTTACTACAAGAGCAAGCTCCTGATTGATTGCCATGCACACAAAGTGACTGCACACAAACCATTCGATTAAATTACCAGTCTTTACAACTCATTTTTATTTTCAAAGTGAAGCAAAAAAAATACAGAAGTCCTGAATTTATTTTTTGATGGATGAGGAAGATATTTGTGTTTCCATTCTCCTTCTGAGTGTGTTGAGAATTTTCTAGTTCTTATTTTTAATGTCCTCTTTGTGGTTTGACTGATCATATGCGATCCAAATGATCACCCAATTTTGTTGAAATTTGAATGTGGGGGTGGTCGAGATTGCGATATTTTATATACTTTTACTTGGGAGAACTTGGGAAAACTCTCCACAAACAAATCAAAACTGATCAAGAATCAGTAATCCCCACAAACAAATTAAAACTGATCAAGAATCAGAAGAAATTTTAGATTTGACATGGATTCTCTCCCCTAACACTGAAAGTTGCCCAAAATGTATTGTATTAGAGGCTTTATCTAAAGAGGTTCCACTTTCTAAGCTTGTTCCTTTGGCGTTTCAAAAGGGCATCAGTGGAATAGCAAGAACTATTAAAGATTTTAAAGGCCAATAGATTGTAGCGTAAGTGTAGAAGAATCAACCAGAAGCAAGAATGCAAATACTCAAACGCATAACACAAGATAGTCTACTACAACCCAAAATCCATATACACCGGCAGAATCTGCACAATCATCAAAAGACAGCGAGCAGTTGGGAAAATGGAGCCTTGATCAAGGGCAACACAGCTGTGGTTGTTGAAGATGGGAGAGTATAAGATGGGCAGCCGGCTAACAGAGCGTTACAATAATTCATTCTGGAGGTCATGAAAGCTTGCACTAATTTTTCTGCATCTACAATAGACAGCATGTTCCGAACTTTAGCAATGATCCTGAGGTGAAAGAAGGTGGTTTTAGTAACATAAGAGAAATGGTTCTTAAACATCAGTTCACTATCTGTAATAACCCCAAGATTTTTAACTGTAGTGGAGAAATGAACAGTGTGTCCCCCCTGCTTCATATTTAAAACTGAGAGATTCTGTAATTGCTTTTAAGAGTCAATAAGTAATATTTCTGTTTTATCAGGATTTAGCATAAGGAAATTTGCATTCATCCATTCATTGATATCAGCCAAGGGGAGCATGTATATTGAGAATGGGATGGGTCCTAGAACAGATCCTTGAGGAACTCTATACTCTACTGCTATTGTGTCTGATGAGTCTCCATTTACATGAACAAACTGACTCCGGTCAGAGAGGTAAGAGTTAAACCATCTTAGAGTCTGGCCCTGGATGCCTGCATCGTTCTCTAGTCTCTCGAGGAGAATCCTGTGATCTATCGTATCGAAGGCTGCACTGAGATCTAGCAGAACTAGAAGAGAGATATTTCCTTGATCCCAATCAAGTAATAGATCGTTTGAAATTTTAACCTGCACAGTCTGTGCTGTGATGCGCTCTGAATCCAGATTGAAGTTCTTCATAACAGTTGCTCTTTTGTAAGAAGGAGCTTAGCTGTGCTATTACAACATTCTCTAATATTTTTGACAAGAACGGAAGGTTAGTAATTGGCCTATAGTTGGATAACTCAGTAGGATCCAGGTGCGTTTTCTTGATTAGCGGTTTATTTACTGAATTTTTGAGCTGTTTAGGAACGTAACCTAGCAGTAGATATGAGTTATAATATTCAGAAACGGCTCTTAAGCTATTTGTAGCAAGTCTTTCAGTAATTTTGTTTGTACAGGATCGAGGGAGTATGTCATTGATTTAGATGCTGTGATTATTTTAAGCAGTTCTTTCAGGTCAAAATGTGAAAAATAGAACTTCAGTTAAGCTGCTTTGATTGAATATGAGTTTTAGTGATTTTGCATCTAATAGATGTAATTTTATTTGAGAAATAATTCATAAAATCATTGCAAATTTTGTAGCTGCAGTTGAATCTGTCGATGTATGACTGTTTAGGAGATTAGCCATTGTTTAAAATAGAAGGCGTGGGTTATTTAGATTTTTTTCTAATAATTTGTGATAGTAGTTAGTTCTTACAGTTTTTAATGCTAATCTATATTTAGATATGCTCTTTTTTATGATTGCTTTTTTAGTATTTTGGTTTATATTTGTCCCTAGTTGGTAGCATTTAATGCTATTGCTAATGTTCACAGTATGCAAAGCAGAGATAGTGGTCTGAGATGTCCTCACTTTGAGCCAATATAACAATGTCACTGATTGCAGAAACTCCTCGAGCTTCGGGAGAAGTCCCTTCAAATACCCGAGATATCAATATCAAATTACATCATTTACACTGATTGGTTCTTTGACTTTGGAAGGCTGTCCTTCTGTGAAAACCCTTTAATTTAAAAGTTGCTTGTGTGTGTGATTGGTTCACTGAGAGAATGGTGAGAGACTAGACATTGTGGTATGAAGCAAAACCATAGAGGGTTTGGTTAATTAAATCAACTCATATGTGGATTCAATACACAGTGAGGCGTTGATCACTCGGCTCCCAGACCCAGTCTCGTGGCTCCACGTATTGTATGTTTTAATGTTTGAGTCAATGTGAGCGGCATCTCAGCTCAATCTGTGCCCTCTGCATAATATGCATCTGAAAAGGTGGCCGTCTCTGTTGGTTCCTGCGTTCAAAGCAAGTGGCCAGGCCTTCTCAAGCAGATCACTGAAAGGCATAATTCAGTTTCTTACAATAGTAAAGACTAAAGTTTTTTTTATCAGCAAATTTAGGTGGGGAAATAACAAGAGGTTGTGGGTACATTTTTCTGGCAAAAAAAACATGAATAATTCTCATCTGCATCATCCTTCATGTTTTACTCCAGTATAATCTTCATAAATAATAATCATATTTTAGATTTATTGGCCATCTTTGTATGCTTTATGTATTTAATTACCTACCCAATTTAAAAGTTTTTTTTTTGACATATCAGTGTTAATATACATAACATATGTATACTCGGTGACCTCTAGGGGGACGTTTTGTGCAGCATGTGTTTGGGTTGGCAGAGTGCATTGTGGGTAATCAGCGTGTTTGGTTAAAAGTTGTTTTATCTGCTTTTTTATGTTGAGTGATATTTGGGGTATAAAAACTGTGTTCATGTGTTCTGGTATTATTACTACACTTTTCAGTTTATTTGGTTTATGGAACTGATAATGAAGTAATTGATTACATTGTTTTAATTTGATATTTAGACTGTTGAGTAAAAACACATATTCTTAATTGTTAAAATAACCCCTCCAACTTTGTCTGCTGTTTTCTATTCCCCTCGTCTCTCCCTCTCTCTTTCTATTTTTTCTCTATCTACATTCTCTCCATCTCTCTCTCCTCTCTCGCTAAATACACATTCTCCATACTCTCCTCTTTCTTTTTCCACCAAATTTGTTTTTCTCCTTTGTCTTTCCTTCTACTATCACCTCTCTATTCCTCTCCCTTCTATAGCCCCTCTCCTTTCTTTCTCTCTCCTATCTTTATATTTCTATTTTATCTCTCTTGTCTCCTTTATCTCTCTCCCTTTCACTTATCTCACTCTCTTTTTCATTCTCCTCTCACTCTCTATATTTCTCTCCTCTCTCTTCTATGTCATATTTTCTCTCTCTCTCTTTATATCATTGTGTAATACATAAAACATGTGCATATATATGTTCCTTTTGCTTGAATAATGGAACAAGATTAAGGAGAATAAAAATGTTTTAGATTGCATATTGTCTCTGCCCTTCTGTAAGTCGCATTAGACAAAAGCGTCTGCCAAATACATAAATGTAAATGTCTTTATTTTAAGTTTCCTAATGGAGCTGGTTGTTATGTGACATTGGTGTTGGAAAAGTGGATGATCGTTTAAATGGCCATGGCCATGGCCATCTGCCCTCTTTCTGGTTTGTCTTGTACAATTTGGCCCTTGGGAAAAAAATAATTGGGGACCCGGGGTTAAGGGCAAAAGGTGGAGGCAAATGAGGCAGATGTAACACGGTCTTAATCTAGTTTTGTTAAGGTGGTGAATACTTATTTCTCTCATGTAAGTCCATTAACATAACTTTAAAATAATTCCAATAAAATAAAAATCTATGATTTATTTAGAATTTCACAGACCTTTTCTCGGTGGAGGAGAGATGCGACACACCACTGGCTCTGTCTCAGAAGGGCTGCTCTTCTGAATTTGTGGAGTTCCCAATTACAACAGTCAAAGTGCTGAAGGATCAAGGGTTAGGAAGGAGCTCTGGCCACACCAATGTTTCATACATTGCTCCACAGAATATACGCCTCCAGCTCAGACCAGGTACTAAAATGCTGATTCGAGAGTCAAAGAAATCTCACTATCTAATATTTATCCACAGCTGAAGAGGTGATTTCCTCACAAAAACTGTCAAAAGATTGACATAAAAATTGCTCCCTGTGATTTGTGGATCTGGAATCCTTATATTTTAACCTTTTACACATGTCTCTTTACCACAGGAAGTAAGATGACATTCCAAATTCAGGTACAGCAGCCAGAGGATCATCCAGTTGACATTTACTACCTGATGGACGTGTCAGCGTCCATGCTTGATGATTTGGAAAAGATCAGAGATTTGGGTTCCACTCTCTCCAAGGAGATGGCCAGTCTGACCAGTAAATTCAGGCTGGGGTTTGGTTCCTTTGTAGAAAAACCTGTTCTCCCTTTCATCAAGATAACCCCAGAGGATTTGGCCAACCCCTGCAGGTAATTTCCTCAGATTGATCTAAAACTTTTACTGGCACAACCACAGAAAGTCAAATTTAAGGCTCCATTCTATATTTTTTATTTAGGGCTCCATTCTATATTTTTTTATTAGCTTGGTCGCCATAATTTTATTGCAACAACTGTGCTCCAGTGAGATGTAGCCTTCTAGGCATGGGCAGATGTTTCCATCATGTTTGTTCATTCAGTGTAAAAAAACCCTGATGGTAGAATACCTGTTTAAAATAGACAAGTTTAATTTCCACAAATAAATGTAAAAAGATTGTCAAAAATGCATACATTGAAATTTGTAAATTAAAATATGTCCTACTAAATATTTTTCCACTCACAAATGCGGATTTGGTTTGATTTATTTGTGAATGTATGTATCTTGTGCCATTTGAAGTAGTGCTCCGTGCATTTGCGAGTTTTGACACAGATTTATCTTGAAAGCAGCCAAAGTTTTTTTAATCATTTTGTAAAAATGATTATTGTGCATTTGCAAGGGAAAAAACTATTTTAGATTGAGGCAGTTGATCTAAATTTGACCATAACAACAGAACGTGGTTTTCTAATGTAGTGTTCACACCTAAAAGCAGATAAACACACCCAAGTGGATGCATAAAATCCTCAAATCATCTGCAATCACAGAGTGTGCATTTAGTCTTCAGCCAGGGGCTTCAGGTTTCTTTTTACCCTTATAAAAAATAAGTCTCCCTCCCATAGTTGTAATTTTTTAAATTTTATTATTCACCCAGAAATACAATTTCTAATGTTACATTGCTCAAACAAATCAGCATATAAAAATATAGATCCCTTTACATTTGATATACAATGTTCCCAACAGAGGATGGATATAATTACATGAGTGAACGGTAAATTCATCAATATCCACATTTTTTTTAATCTGTTCTAACATTATGTAAAGTTAACTTGGAGTTTCCTCGAGCTCTCACTAACAGATAAAAACACAAATATCTCCCTCGATCCCAAGCTCTGTCCTCGGCTAACAAGTCTTAAAAAAAGTGTTTTACTTTTTGTTTCTGAATTTTGAAGATGAGGAGAGTCTCGTCCATTTGCATCTGTTTTGGGTCCTGTGTGTGAAGTCACTTCCGGCACCATCATATATATATATATATATATATATATATATATATATATATATATATATATATATATATATATATATATATTTATATACAATTCACAGCTTTGTCTTTAAATGAACTAAATTTACTTGTTTTAATAGTTTAATAATTTGGATACATATTCTGAATGCCTTCGGCAGAATTCAAATTCTAGATTTGATAGGCATTTTAATCTAGATTAATCTTTAAAAAAAAATTAAAAGAAAAAATTTGTACATTTTTCTTCTTGAATAAACATTTCACAACCCTCCTGAAACGTCACAAAATGAAATATGTTTATAGCATTATTTAGAATTGATAAGGTTAGATTTATTAATGTCATTAAACATTAATTAGTGTAGTGCTCCAGAAATGGTCTTTCTGTAAAAAAATAGAGCATGAAATTATAATCCTAAAATGTGAGCGATTAAACCCGATTTTCATCCACAGTTTTGTTGATCATGACTGTCTCCCCACATTTGGATACCGTCACCTCTTGTCACTAACCAGCAGTACTGACAAGTTCAATGAAATCATCTCAAGACAGAAGGTTTCTGGGAACATTGAGAATCCAGAGTGTGGTTTCGATGCCATCATGCAGGCAGCGGTGTGTGGGGTAAGTGGCTTCCGCAGGTTTCTTCTACGTTTGTTTGGAGCTGTGCCAGTTGCTTCTCTAAAACGTTCACCATGATGCCTCAGGACCGGATTGGCTGGCGGAATGACTCCATGAAGCTACTGGTGTTCGTGAGCGATGGAGATTCACATTTTGGAATGGATAGCAAGATGTGTGGCATTGTCATCCCCAATGATGGAGAGTGCCACCTGGATGGCAATAATGAGTACTCCATGTCTACCCAGCTGGTAAGGCAAAGTCTGCAACGTCAATTCTTGAGAAATGTTTAACTAAACATGCTTTCATCCAATTCTCGAACTGTTGTCATTTTATTTCAATATCAAAAATAGAACTTAATATATGCTCATCACACAGGCTTGCTTTTAATTTAGCTACATTTTATGATTTAAGTAAAGGTTGACTTTTAATACGTATAATGTTCAATGTTAATGTTATTTAACTAGGGTTAGGGTTAGGATTCTCTGTGGTTATCAGAGTTGTTTTATTTTCTACAGTTTACTGTTCTACAGTTAACATTACCCAGAGAATGACTGGCATGGATGCTCTCCACTACCAGAAGAGAGCTTCATAGATGTGTAATATAAAATGATTTTCTACGTTTTTTATTTTTATTTTACATTTATGGTGAATTGAATTGAATTTTACCATGTAAATATTTAAAAGATAAAATCAATTCTGCATGAGGGGGAGAGAAAGAGATCGTAAAGTCCTAAGAAAAAATATTTTCACACGCAAAGTTTTCTATCTAAGCACAAAATAATGCATAATTATATGAACTCTTGCATTTTGACCTGTTAAAAATACAATGTAAATATATTGTGTTTACTGGAAAGCAATTCAACACGTTACCCATTCATTCATTCACCTTCATGTCGGCTTTCTTCCCTTTCGGGGTTGCCACAGCAGAATGAACCGCCAAGTCTCTGGCATATGTTTTAGGCGGCGGATGCCCTTCCCAGCCGCAACCCATCGCTGGGAAACACGTTACCCATATAGTTGAAAAATAACTGAAATGTAATGGCTGACTATTTGACAATGGGAGTAATCGTTAGTTGAAGCCAGGCGTGGTGGTAGAAATGACAAAACTATACGTTCAATATATCTCATCAGAAAAAAAAACCTGAATCCACTGTAGAGGGAGATGGTGGTAGATGTGGCCACAAACTATGTAGGAAAGATACCAGCATTCTCAGACAGCACCTGAAGCTCACCCCCCGATATACTTTCAATGGTAAGAAACAAACAATTCATTAAAATAAATAAAAATTTGACAATTTAACTGATATAATCAAAGCAACCTTAAAGAGTTGCACATATCTCCAGGCTAAAACAGGCTGATACCTTTGAGCTACAGTTAGCTTCATTGATTAAAGTCTGTTTCAGTCTATGGTCTAGTGCAGGGGTCGGCAACCCAAAATGTTGAAAGAGCCATATTGGACCAAAAAAACTAAAAACAAATATGTCTGGAGCCACAAAAAATTTAAAGCATTGTATAAGCCTTATTATGAAGGTAACACATGCTGTATGTGTCTATATTAGCCTACAATAAAAGTGAATAAGTTGGCTACAAATACATAATGAGCCTTCATGATTAAATGTTTATTTTTCTGTAGAGAACGACGCACCACATCACTACTCTGCTAAACGATGCCTCCTCAAGTTTAACTTCATTACAATATTAATGAATTATCTTTCATTGCTTTGATGAAATTAAAGAAATGCAATAAAGAAATCAGATTTTTGATGTCATTTTTATTTTGAGGATTCCAAAAAAACATCAAAATGGAACATGCATAACGCGTCCCTTATCTGAGCAACAAACAGATCAATAAAACACAACCTGCTTTTATAAAAATAAAACTGCAGCCTTTTGAAAAGATAAAGAATATAAAATCAAATTAATACAGTTTAAGCTTGATTGGATAATATCTCTAAGTGTCAATCCAAATATATACTGACAAAAATAAGAAATCACTTTATAAAAACAGCCACTTTGTTACTAAATATGTGCAGCCTTCCCTGGAATTGTCTTTCCACGTTTCTCTTCTTGTTATTCTTCTCACTGCAGAACAAACATTCAGGCGATCTTTCCACATTGGCAATTAATGCAAACTATTCGGTTCAAGAAGCGTTCAATCCTCTGTTTTCAGTTATTTTTTTATTTTTCCCTTTGGGATCCATGGCCCATCACACAGCTGTCAGTTTCCTCTACCCGTAATTTTTAACTGCCGCGTTATTTTCCATCTTAGTGAGTGTTTGATCAGTCTCACTGTCTATTTTTTATTGAAATCACACAAACAGCATTTTTAAACATGAGCGTGAAATCGCGCTGTTTTGTCTTTCTGCTAAATCAAAACATCCCAGTTTAACCAAAATGGTTAAAAGACCAAAATCATTTATCGTCATATATTGGTATATGCAGCAGAATGCGGAAAGAATTTTAGATGGGGGTAGGGAAAACCAACAGACTAGTCCATCACTTTTGACTGCGGCAGGAAAAAATTACGAGGCAGGAAAATCCATTTGAACACATTGTTCAAAATTCCGTTTGTGAACGTGTCTTGATCAAGAACAGTGGGCACCAAACCAAGCTTACACATCTAGCCGAATGATGGGTGCGAACAAACAAAAAAGTTTGGCCCTACCGTTGGATTTTTCTCAAGGAGAACGACCAACGAAAGCTGGGTAAAGGAACTTGCTCACCTGTGTCTTCTGATTATCAACAGTATAATCCGTATGCACCAAAGCAAACCATTCACTCCCCAAGAACAGTGGTTACTCAGGAGTCATTTTGAAGATTCTTTCTTTTTACAAAAGACACATCAATACCCTTGAGTGCCATCCAAGTTGTGAAGCTTGCTGGAAAAAAAGAGAAGAGAAGCATCCAAACGTTCGTGCAAATTTCAATTCAGATAGGTGTGTAGAGACCTTAATAATAAATCTTAGAGTGGGACCAAAAATAACACGTGTTGCATTCAAAAAGCACTCTCAGCTTAAATGCAAGTCAGTTTAGAAGCTGAATGAATTCAATAAATGTATCCCTGTTTTTGTCCTGTATTTGTAGGAGTATCCAAGTGTCGGGCAGCTCATAGATAAAGTGGTTGAGAACAATATCCTTCTTATCTTTGCTGTAACGGAAAATCAAAGGCAGAATTATGAGGTGAGAGAAGAGAACAGGTTTGCACTCATGTTCACTAATTTAATGCCACTGTAAAGAAAACAAGAAGGTATGAGCGTATTGGGGGGCATGATTGTGAAAGAGGATTTTTGAGAAGTTAAATCGTTGTCTGAATAGAGCCCATGAATCACTGGCGTGTCTTTGTTTAACTTTTTCTCTCCTGTCCTCTGATCGCTCAGCCTCATATCAAACTCCATGCTTTCCCTCCAGTACGATTGGCCTTCATTTGCTCTTTTCTCTTTCTGGTAGAATTATGCAAGTCTTATTCCTGGAGCAACGGTGGGGGTGTTGGCATCAGATTCAAGAAACATTCTGGAACTCATCATAACTTCTTATAAGGTACAAACAACACATTTACCTGGTCCCCAAAAGATTTGCAAATTACAAGGCTTTCTAGTCCTATATGAAGTGTAACTGGGGTCAGTAGGTTATCTGTTAAGAGCGGTCATGTTCTTTTAGTTTTTAACATTCATTAACATTGTAGTGCAAAACATTCATTTTGAACAATTTCTACATCAAAAACAATCATTTGTTAATACAAATGTAATTTGATCAATTTGACAAATCTTCAGAAAGTTTCCGATTCAAGAGGGATTGATCTTGATGTTTCATGGCTGATTCTGGACAATATAAAAATTAAGCCTTTTCGGTTTTTGCGTCAATCACTCGAGCAGCTCACTGGGGGATGAGAGCAGCGGCATTTTGTGCCCCTGTCAGGTCTCAGAATCTCAGGTTGTTTAAAGAGATGACCTTTGTTGGAGATCTGGTTTCTTAGTTTTATTTTTTTTTTGCTGTCTGTGACAGTTTTGTTCAGCTGAACGGTAGTTTCCAAGTTCTAACAAACTGCTGTGTTTCTCATCTCTCTCTTTCACACACCTGATTCTTTTCTCCATCATTGTGACAGCATTCTTAGTTTAGCATTTGCCCTAATGTGGATTGTTTGGTTTTGGAGTCATTTGCCTTTGAACTAGTTACATTTTTCATTTAATAAAATGCTCATTTGAACTGCCATGCACCTGGTGAAAGCATTCTTCTCCAGGCCAGACGTGCCTACCAGAAAGGATTGCAGCAGACAGTATTTGTGATTCTTTTGGGTTTCACTTCATCATCTCAGAGTAAGTTTCTGATAATAGCATGGAGGTGGTATATAATGTCCTTGAGGGTGTAGTGAGTAATCAAATTGATAAAGTACCTGGAGGAAACTCGGAATCATCCAAAAGAGGAACTTTTGCTCAAAGGGAAAAGTACTGCCAGCCTCTGAACTGCATCTCAAATGAGAAATAACTACACTTTGAATACTGTTAGTAGAAATGTGTATTTTTTCTGCTCATCTACCTTTGTATACATTGAAATTTGACCACATTTATAAAAAGAGATGATTTAGCAGAGGACCACAACGTTTCAGAGAATATTTCTTCTTATGCATGTTTTTTTCACACGTTCTCTCCTACCCCATCTTCTTTGAGTTCACCAAGCATGCCTGCACTTGTTCTCTCCTTGCTGCTTGATCATTCCATCCCCCACTCCCTTATCTGCATGGAACAGCAGCAGAACGTCATGGGCTTCTGCTCGCACAGGTGTTCCGTCAGTGAGTAATGCCTGCTGGCTTTGTAGGAACCTGGGGCTAAATTTGGGGAATGTTGAATCCTACAAAATAATAAAAATTCTGAAAGGGAGTTTTAGTAGTAATAAAAAAAAAATCACCTGTAACGATTTAGCTTGGTTTAGATTCACTACCTTAAACCCTTCCTGATTCCTGCCCAGCGAGAATCAAAGTTAGCCCAAGTAGTTATGTGTCAAACATGCTATATCAAAATATTGACTTTAATATAAGCTAGGTAACAAGATCTAATTTCGATATCAGCAAAGATATGCAAGGTCAGACAAGATCTGTATTTGTGAGACAGTTTATTTACTAACAGACATAAAACACTTAACTAACTAAAACACACTCACGCACACATTCACACAAGAGCAAAAGGAAGGGCAGGGTTTGAATTGATGACTGTAACATCTCTACGTCTAACTAGGCTTTAGCCTGTCGGTAAGAGTAAAACTCATCGAGACTTACTTCAGTTCCAAACTGCGAGGAGTCAGAAGTAAATTGAGAGTGCCCAATTGTGCTGTTCCTTGCCAGTGTAGCCATGTGTTGAGATGATGCCAAATAATGTCTGACGAAGGGATCCAAAGGTTTGAAGAGAAGGCCAGGCGAAAACATAGGTGAAAAACCATAATTCGTTCTTTCTGCTAGCTAAACTTCTGTAATAATCAAGTTAAACAAAGTATTTCAATGGTACACAATTGACAAAACTCATGAAGATATAGAAATATTGGCTTAATATAGCTTATTTGTCTTGTTTGCAGCTTCAAGAGTTTACTTTTGGAGTTCACGTGATGCTATCTTGTGATTCACTCAGCCCATGTCCGAAGGTTGTCCCATGATTTGTCAGACTTCCATTTTTGGTAACGGAGCGAGGTCACATGTTCTTGTGTTTTCCATGTTTAATGGTGACGATCAAATAGTCCTTTATCCAGGAACATTAAAATAATAATATCCGGTCAACGGTCTAACCCACAGCTTCCTGGATGAAATTCATCTGTTTCAGCAGCTTATGGTCTATTTGATGCTGATTGTGAGTCATTCAAACTCTCAATGGCTTCTGCTAGTGCTCCAGGGGACTGTTTATGAATCCCTGGCCTAAGCTGACTCTTAAGCTCATGATTTTGTCATTTGCTTGACTCAACTGAGAAAGATACGATTAAGTGAAGTGTTTTTAGCTGACAAGAGTCTTGATTAATAGCTCTCAAATCTTTGCTGCCTTAATGCCGTTGTGTATTTTCAGAATGTCTTTTCTTGTGAAAATTTCATTTGTAAATGTATATTCTATTATTTCACTGTGGATTTGATAGTGTCTTTAAGGTTAAGTTGAAGCAAGAGTTTCCTTTGCTAACCCTAGCATTCTCATGTGTTGGCGGACAGGAGCTGAGGTCAGAGATTGAAATGGAGGTTTTGGGCGACACTGAAGGTCTGCAAATGTCCTTCACAGCTTTCTGTCAGGATGGTACAGTCATACCTGGACACAAAAACTGCTCCAATGTCAAAGCTGGGGATGTGGTAAGTTATTTAATGCGCGCATGCTGTTGATATTTTTCCTGCAATTATATAGTTAACCCGAAAGAACATTATATTCTGAATATATTGATGGTCAAAACCAAATAAATTATAAAAATATACCATTACCACCCCTCAACACAATTTAAAAATACTATTTTAACACGCATTAACTAATCAGCAATTAAGATTCTACAGCTGGTGCAGTGCCTAAGACACAGGACTTCAGACTGAAAGGTTGTGGGTTCTAATTCCAGGTGGACCATGTGCATGAATGCTTAAGTTCAGTTTACTAATTTAACTTTTTCATCATTTTAACTTAAATTATTAAATACATTCAAGTTAAGTCGCAGCAATGGGTTGCAGCTGGAAGAGCATCCACCTGGTAAAACATATGCCAGAGAGTTGGCGGTTCATTCCGCTGTGGCAACCCCGAAAGGAAGAAAGCCGACATGAAGATGAAAGTTAAGTTTAGTAAATTTTTAAGTAAAATTTAACTTAATTTTATCTTCCTTTGTCTTAAGTTGTCAGCCATCTTGAAAAAAACTGCTTTAATTTCTAAACAAATTGAGCTAAAATTCCGAAACTCCATACGCATGTTCGCCTATTTTCCCTGGCAGTTTTTAAAAACATTTTTGCATCGCCACCATCTGGTATGACAAAAATGTTTATTTTGTATTAAGATAATCTACCTGACAACTTAATTGATGGAGATTGTGTGTCAGTGGCGCGGTCCCCAAGACACAGGACTGTGGACCAAAAAGTTCCGGGTTCAAACCCAAGTAGACCATGTGTGTTTTTTGTGATTGAGTATGCTTCATGGCCCAAAGTCATGAATGCTCAACTTCAATTTCCTACTTTAACAGATTTTTTTTAAGGTTATGTTTTCGCTCAATAGATTGGAACTATTAAAATAATCTACTTAAAACTTTAGTGTTAAAGACTACGTATTAGTGGTACAGTACCTTTTCTTGTCGATCTTTTATTGAAAATATGAAACACAGTCTTGAAATTGCCACTTCTTAAAAGTTTTTTTTTTCCAAAGTAGTCTACACAAAATCTATGGGGTGAGTGTCTCTGCTGCAGTCCCAATGATGTTGCTCTGTAGAGAAAAAAATTTTGGGTTCAAACGTGGAAACATGGTTAATTCTGCTTCTTTTTTAATAATTTTTTTTAATGACTAAGACCTTGTCTTATGCCCCAGTGACGATAGTCTGGGGATATAATGATCCATGAAAATGAAGTTTACTTTCTAGTGGTCTAATACATGTTCAAATAACTCTGGTTCCTTTGCCGGTCAACAAAATGGTCCCCGCAAAGTGCTTACTTTCGAACAGCTTGGCCCTGGTATTATTGCTTGCAGTTATGATTATTATTATTATAGTTGCTAAAAGTGTAACATGTGGTCTGATCACCTCTGAAATTGGTGCAAATAATGTTTATTTTATTTTGTTATTAATCCAGGTCTCTTTCGATGTTACCGTGGAGTTGAAATGCTGTCTTATGGCTCCTGTACATTTTTCTCTGCGGCCTGTGGGTTTCCAGGACACACTGGAGATTGAGCTGGAGTCTCTGTGTGAGTGTGAGTGCAATCAGGCCCCTGAGGTGAACAGCAGTTTCTGCAGTCGGGGCCAGGGTTCTCTACAGTGTGGAGAGTGTGTGTGTCAGCCAGGCTTTACAGGGCCCAAGTGTGAGTGCACCGAGGGATGGGATCAAGTCAGCAACTGCAGGTGAGAGCATGCTTCATGAGTCATGTTTAAGTCATCATTTTGATAATTTGCCACATGAAATCATTATTAAAAAACAAGTAGGATCTACTAGCATTACTAGCATTTGTTGTGTGTGTGTGTCATCAACAACATACATATGCAAAAGTTGCTAAAAGTTGCTAGATGACATCACTGCCTAATTTGCATAAATACCACGTGACTTGCATGACATACATTCCCCGCCACCCAATGGGTTTTTATCAACGCCAACATAAAAGTATTGCAGCTACACATGTTTCATGTTATTAAATTAACACATATGGCATTATAAAACAAACATGTAATGCTAAATAAAATTAAATTATTGGAACGGAATGAAGTAAACAACATGAAAGGTAAGCTCTGTGATTTTAAACTAGTCACATCTTTAGATCAATTTTGATTTCACTGTTTGTGTCAAGAAATTAATATCTAAAAAAGTATTTTATAATTTCAAAAGGTTGGGTTAGTTTGTATTATATGTGAGGATGATGGATATGGTGTGAGGGAGGAAAACCTTGCACAGGGATAGGCTACTATTCTTGAGCAAATACATAAACAAAACATTTTATAGTAATCTTTTTTTTGTTATAAAGACCCACAATCTCGAAACCTTTGCACTGGGAAAACCAGGAATTGTCATAATTGTGGAGAAAAGGAAACAATAGAACATGTAATACTTAAATGTAAAACATATATAAATCTTAAAGGAAACAAAAACATATAAGCAATCCTTTTATTTCTTACAAAGACTAAGAATAATAATAATAAATTAATAACAATCGTAATAATAGTACTAAAGAATAGTAAAGGTTCATTTTCCCATTCTTCATATATAGTTCATGCTACTTTCCAGTTGGTGGCAGTAATGCACCATTAAGAAAGCTTGCAAACTCCCTTTAAAGAGTATACGAAGAAGAAGAACCTGGCGGCAGGCCGGCCGGAGTAATGACGGGGGCGAAGGCCCAGGTGGGGTCGAAGACAGTGAGTGACCAAAAGGCACAGCACAGACATTGCAGCAGCATTCCTCCGGAGACAACATTAAATTGTGATGCGAGCATTTTACCTCAGCCAGGATTCCAAGAAGGTCGCTGGTTCGAGCCTCGGCTGGGTCGGTTGGCATTTCTGTGTGGAGTTCTCATGTTCTCCTCATGATCGCGTGGGTTTTCTCCGGGTGCTCCGGTTTCCCCACAAGAACAAAGACATGCGATATAAGTGAATTGAGTAAGAACGATTGCCCATAGTGTTAAAGTGTGAATGTGTGTGTGAATGTTTCCCAGTGATGGGTTGCGGCTGGAAGGGCATCCGCTGCGTAAAACATATGCCAGAGAGTTGCTGCTTTCTTTTCTCATCACTGCACTAGTTTTGTAATTAAATACAGAACGTGGTGAGGTAGGTGCTCCCTGAATACTAAGCTTTTTTCATGGGTGTGATCCCTACTCTATCATTGTCTAAGTGCTCACACACTACCTCACTACGCTACCCACATTACCTTCTCTGTGTGCTGGATAGTATTAGGTTAATTTTGTGTTTTGATTCATTAACATTTTCACTCTGGCATGACAAATGTTTTTTTTAACTGAAACATTGGAATTAATGGCTACTTTAAGTAAAACCTTTGGTCTTTATAAGACAAAATGCTTTATTTTCAATATTTGCAGGTCACAGGAAGGCACAGAGCTTTGCAGTGGCCAGGGCGAGTGTTTCTGTGGCCAGTGCGTGTGCCTGCCGTCCAGTTTTGGCCGTGTGTATGGGTCGTACTGCGAGTGTGATGACTTCTCTTGCGTCAGGTTCAGAGGGGAGCTGTGTGGAGGTCAGTTCCACTACTTGATCTGCTCTGGTGCTCTGGCATCTTAATGAAAGAATAACACACTGATAATTGTCAAAACAGTTGGGTCAGCAGAGCTTCTGTCTGTTTGTTTACACAGCCATGTTCAGTGCTGTGGCTTTCACAGAAAAGCGAGGTACTGAATGTATCTAATTCATAGATAGGACTGCATATAGAAATGTGCGATTAAATCAGGTAGTGTCATTCCATTGTCCAACTGATGAGTTCATAGCAGCATTTATTTCAGTTCTTTTTTGTTTGTTTGTTTTTTTATCCCCTGAATGGTCTTGTTTTCTATCATCATGTATCCTGTCATGTAGTAATTAATTGAGGCATGTTTTGTCTTTCACATACATTCATTCTCCTTTGTTACAAAATTTGAATTCTCTTTAGTTTTCTATCCAGAAAGAATTTGTTTGTTTCTTTGTATGATGATAAAGATAGCACTGTTCTTTAACTTTTGTGATGACAGCTTCTCATTAAGATGGCTTCTGTTTTAAGTCCTGGCTTCCTTTCTGTGAGATGTTTGCAAGTTCTTTATGGAAAGCAATAGAATGTATTTGTATCTCTGTAGCCTCCAAGTCTGACTTCGCTATGAGAAGTGTTAGAAATCAAGAAGCCGTCTGATCATCCAAGGAGACATGTACCTGGATCAATCCTCTGAGAGTCCAGGGTTCAGAAGAAGATGCTTTTGGTTCAGGGTTTTTGCTGGGTCTTATTTTTCTGATGTCCATGTAAATCTCATTTGATATGTTTTTGTTGTTGCTTGGGGTTGCCAGAGAATGAGAAAATGCTCCTAAATTCTTTAAAAAAAAAGATGATTAGAGTGGCTGGCCAAATCACTCATGAACATGTATAGTTTGAGAAAGTCTTCATAAATGCTTCATAAGTGAAGGTTAGGGTTTCAAACAATGTATTTGATGGATTCTGTTTATTATGCAAAAAGGTTGTGGATGTGTTTTTGATTTTTATGATATAGGCCTTAAATTTGATTCTTAACAGTCTGAAAAAGGTCTTAAATTTGACCTTCATGATACGATGTGTTCTGTGTATCCACCTAGAAAGTGAAACTCCCAAGACGAAGAGAATATAATAAATATGGAAGAGATATAAAACCTGTATTTGCAAATGGTTCAGGGTTCAATCTACTCTGTTGATGGCCCATTTATTTGATGACTGCATGCTGTATGAACCTCATTAGTGGGATAAATCATCTTCCTAACCAATTCTTGCATCTATCAACAAACAACTCTTTACATCTCTAAACTCCCTGTATATTTGCGTCCAGGTAATGGGGAGTGTGCGTGTGGAGAGTGTGTGTGTCACACTGGCTGGGCGGGGGAGTTTTGCAACTGCAGCCATAGCAACAGCTCATGTATGTCAGCGGATGGCTCTATCTGCAGCGGACGGGGCAAATGTGTGTGTGGTCAGTGCGAGTGCGGGGTCCCTGGAGCCTCGGGAGTGCACTGTGAGCGCTGCCCGACCTGCGTTGACAGCTGCAGCTTGCACAGGTACTGGAGTACACACACATGCACATGCACACACACACCCACACACACACCCACACACACACCCTCTTGAAACACAGTATAAAAAAATTGGCAAGCACCATTAATTGCTATGATAATTGCAGACGCTTTGCAATTCTCTTTTTTATACAGATTTAAATTTTAAAATAGTTACAGATTGTCAAAGTATTCAACATGTTATTTTGAACATTATTATTCAAATCATTATAATTGTTAGTTTACTACATTAAAGTATTTAATTTCTTATTATTTATCAGATTTTATAAGAAAGTCAAGTTCAGCATATACTGGGGTGGGCGAGATGAGTTAAAATTCCTATCACAATATTGTCCACTGTACAGTAGTATCGGTATTATATCGCGATATAACAGGACAAAATGGACATTAGATTTTAGTAGACCTTAATTACATTAGAGATATGGGGAAGGGGAGAGAGAGACAGATGCGACCGCCTTTGTGGAGAGCAAAGAGAGAAATATTAGAGGAAGTTGTTTTAGCACACCTCAGCTCCTTCTTACAGAAGAGCAACTTTTATGAAAATCTTCAATCTGGATTCAGAGCGCATCACAGCACAGAGACTGCGCTGGTTAAAATTTCAAAGGATCTATTACTTGATTGGGATCAAGGGAATCTCTCTCTTCTAGTTCTGCTAGATCTCAGTGCAGCCTTCGATACGATAGATCACAGGATTCTCCTCGAAAGACATTTACATGTAAAAAAGTAAAAGGACTTTGATGTGAACTCTGCATATTTTCTGCCGCTTCACATTCTGTTGTTCTGTTGCTGCTCTTTACTTTCACTTTACTCTACACATTACCTCCAAAGCACATCTCTTAAGCACCTTGGACTTCTCATATAGTTATCGTTCTATTACTTTATATATGTACCGCTATTTCTAGAATATTACTATATTCTATTTCATTTTAACTTTTAACTTTCAATATTATGGTGTAATTGTTTTACAGTGTACCAACACTGGAAAGTACCCCTCTACGACGACACCAAATTTCTTGTGTGTGTGCACATGCACACTTGGCAATAAAGATCTTTTTGTTTCTGACTTGAAGTTATGTTTAAATTATTCTTAATACACAGGTAGAGTAGGAAAACATGGAAAGGGGAACCATTTACAAAGAGAAAGTTTCCTCTACAGTGTAAAGTGTTTGTATTGTCGCCAGTAAGTGTTTTTTATATTCAGGTCATGTGTGGAGTGTTTCCTCCGAGAGAAGGATCCATGGCATGACTGTGTCCTCAAGTGCTCACTGCACACCACTGTCAGCAATGCAACAGGTATAATCCCTTCTCTTCTTCACAACTTAAATAATACTGTAGTGAGCAACTACAGGCCCATCTTAAATCTCCCTTTTATTAGTAAAATTATGGAAAAGATTGTGGCAAACCAACTGAATGAGTCACTGGCCCTAAATGAACACATGGATTGTTATCAGTCGGGTTTCAGAGCTCATCACAGCACAGAGACAGCTCTACTGAAGATAGTCAATGACATCCGGTTAAACACCGATTCAGGAAAAGTGACTGTCCTGGTTCTCCTCGATCTGAGCGCTGCCTTCGACACAGTTGATCACAAAATCCTTCTCCATAGATGAGAAAACTATGTTGATCTTTCAGGAACTGTGATAAAATGGTTCAGATCTTGCTTAGAAGAAAGAGATTTCTATGTAAACATAGGTGACTATGGCAATTTTATTTGCATAGCACATTTCGTACACCTGGTATTTCAAAGTGCTTTACCTTGGAAGCAAAAACAACAAAAAAAGTAGGTACATTTAATAAAATCAAGCATTAAACAAGTCAAATGAAAGCATATTGATTAAAAACTAAAAATTAAGACATAGATGAAGATAGTGAAGTGCAGAAATAAAATAGTTGTTTCGAACGTTAGAGTTGATGACAAACAAATTGATCTAGCTTTCTCCTGAATGATTACAACCCCCTAAACTCTCTCTGCCAATGTCTTGATGAGATTAAAAACTGGATGCAAAACAACTTACTTCAATTAAACAAGGACAAAACTGAAGTCAGTGCATTCGGAAGCAAAAGCGAGGTTGTTAAGGTTAATTCGTATCTCACCGCCAAGGGCCTAACAACTACAAACCAGGTCAGGAATCTTGGAGTGATTCTGGACTCTGATCTTAGTTTCAATAGCCACGTTGAATATTTAGATACTAAAAAATGTTGTTATTGCCTGGTACTTAAAATATGACCATTTCTTGTATTTGTGTTTTATCAACCTGGTTGACCTAATCTGTTTAAGGGTTACATTCTAAACTTAAAATAAGTTGCAATTGGATCTCTATACTTGGAATTGATGGAGAGACTATTGTTGAAGCTCATTTCGTCTCAAGAGCCTTGAGAGTCTCTTTGCTGATTAGGCTATTGGGGAAAACAAATGCTCCAGCAGTTTCATATCGAAAAACAACTTAGCCGATGCCTGTACCATGAAGCCGGATTAACTGGCTAGCCAGCTAAGTTTAGGATTAGTTTACTGGGTTTTGGTTACTATGAAAGGAATCAATCTGTCACCCTGGTTACTTACTCCACACAGCTAACCTGCTCTGGGACAGGTTATATTTAGCGACGATAAAAGGAACTTTTAAGTGATATGACACACCAGCATTTGTAACATCGGCTTCACCTTTTCTTTCCCAATCCTGAGCATATATTTGTGTGCAAATTGTTAGACAAGCACTTAACTTGATTTTAACTTTACTCAAATTTTTAGGGACAGAGAAAATCCCTGAGCCTTTCCCAACACACATTTACATGAAAGTTGCAGGTTCTCTGCTGATGGAACAACTTACGTTTGCGAGCTTCTACACACATACAAAATGTGACTCATTAAAGTCCTCAATGTACCACAGATATTGTGTTGTACAGCTAATGTGCTCCAGACCTTCTTTTTTACCTGCTGCCATGATAGTTTTGCATTCTGGTTACATTTTTCAAGGACAAAAAAAACAATTATATAGACCTTTTAAATGTAAGCATTTCATTAGGGCCCGAGCACTACAGCGAAAGTGTGAGACGAAGCCCTATTGTAATAGTATTGAATATTATTATTATTAGGGCCCGAGTAATGCCACCGTCGGTGTGATCGTAGCATGAAAATTGGCTCTGCATCGCCCCCTGGAAAAAATGTGATGCTAATGCCATTTCAACCTAGAGACACGAAAATCAGTCCACATGTAAATCGCCTCTATACAAGAACAAAATTACCTCGCAGGTTTTCACCAAAATATACAGGAAGTCGGCCAATTTGAAAAAGTCTTTCTAGACTAAATGTCCGATTCAGCTGAAAACTGGCGTGGTTACTCATAAGGCACTAGGGACAAAAAGTTATCAAAGCGAAGAAGTATATTAAATGGTTTTGGGGCTGCGCCCCCACAATTTTCACCCTTTAAAATGTGCAAAAAATGACATTTGGGCTGTAGCACAAGTAGTTCAAGATAATCCAATTTCAACAAAGACAGCCTGGCATGATTATCCTTGTCAGGCTGAACAAAAGGATATCACTGTGGCTGCGCTTTAAAAATTGGCTCTACAGCACCCCCTTAAATGTAACCAAAATCATAATTTTAGCTGTTTTGACCCATTGAACATGTTTGAAAGCCCACCAAAATTTGTTCGCAGGTCATGTTTAATAAATATAATAATTTAACACTGTCACTGCAATTGTACCTTGGACGACAGCTCTGCAGCGCCCCCTTGAATGCAATAAAGCTTTTCTCGCAACACAACGAACTCCTCCTAGGAAAATTTCCAGATCGAGCTGAATTTTGGTCTGGTGACTCTTAAGCCATTAGGGACCAAAAGTTATCAAAGATGCAGAAGTTCGTCACACGGTCTTGCTGTGGCAACAAATTCGACCTTTTTTAAACGTGTAGGGCTAAATGGATTTCTTACTGTAGCCCTCATACACTTTATCCAAAAAGCATGAAAAAATTATGGAATTACGAGTCTACCGTTCTGACCAAATTGCTATGCTCTTTTATTTTGGTCATTGTCCAGTCACTAGTGTTTCAAACCTGTTTTGAGGTTGTCCTTTCTGCTTAGTCATGGTTCTGGAGTGGAGGAAGCTAGTGCCTTAAACTGCGGCTCTTGTACCAGTTGTTGGCATCAAGGAGCTTTGGGTTTTTCATCGAAGAGCTCCTTGTGTTTGCCACTTCTCGACATAAACATCATCAGTATCTTCAGTTTGATGATTTGAGACTCACCGGCTGCCTGATGTTTATTTTTGTGGGGAGGATGTCCCTAATCTTTGTTCTATTTATGGATAAGAGCTTGTAGTTTTGTTTCCAGAACTGTAATCCTTTGTAGAGTTTTCTGGTAGTTGTGTGGCAGAGACAATCCTCTGACTGTTGGGATACCACTGACAGGAAAAACTGTTTCTCTTCCAAATTCTAAAACCAAGGAGATTGTATTCGGCTGTCCAGGATGTACTTCCTGAGCACTTTGCTTAAGCAAAACGTTTGAGACCAATAAGGAAAGTAAGAGAAAAAGTGATAGCACAGGTGAGGAGCGCGAGCAGACACGTCCGAACAGCAGCAGCAGCAGCAGCAGAACAGTTAAGAACAGCAGCTGAAGCAGGAAGTGAAATTAATTTCATAATGTTATCATCTCTTGGCCACACCAACATCTATTGCAGGTGGCCTGTGACAAGTTCATAGTCCATAGAAAAATGCTAAATAATTTTAAACTGACATATTTTTCAGATTTTGAGGACAGTCGGGCAGTATTGTGCATCCTGCAAAGTGAGGATAGCTGTCTGCTTTCTTTCAGCTTGGTGGTTGTGGATCATGGCAGCATTGTTTACAACCCTAAGTTTTATGGTAAGATTAAAACATATTTTAAAGACAGGAATATCTGCTAAATTCTTTGTGTCCTTTTCCCTCAGACTGCCCTGAGCCTCCAAACGCACCACTGATCGCTCTAGGAGTCTGCATGTCTGTCCTCGTCTTTGGCATATTGCTCCTTGTCTTCTGGAAGTTTCTTATTTCTGTCCATGATCGCAAAGAGGTTGCTAGGTTTGAGGCAGAGAAGGAAAAAGCAAAATGGCAGTCGGTAAGAACACTGGCTTTTTTTTGTTGAGATTTTTTGTTTCCAATAGCAAAAGCTTTTATAATTCAATAGAGAGTATATACAAAACCTGTAGCATATTAATCATTCCTTTTTACCTAGTTGAGCACAAACTTGGTTGAACTAAAATTTACACTGTTAACCCCACACAAACATCCAAGAATCCAAGGTGACCCTTAAATTGAAAGTTTAGAGAAGGAATCTCAACCAATGTTCCCTCTAAGCTGAGCAAGTGTGCATTTGCTCACCAGTTCCATGAAATGCGTGCAGTTAAAATCACGGGCGCTCTAAATTTGATCAAGACTTTTTTTCATGATCTCGTACCTGATTGTCATGTGTACTTGATCGTTGATCTTGATCGAGCTCTACGTTTCCGCCTAAAGCTGATGAAGTTCACCTTTTGTGACATTGTGCATGTTCCAGGGAAGTAACTTGTCACAGCGGATACACTGTCTAGAGCTCCAGTGACACAGAGAGCTAGTCAAAAGGAGAAAGAGGATGAGGAGGAGATAAAAGTGTTTGTGGATGCTGTGGTTCAATCTCTGCCAGCAACAGATGTGAGGCTGAATGAGCTCATTAAGAAACAGAATGCTGATCCAGTATGTGGAAAACTCCGACTGTACTGTGAAACCAAATGGCCAGAGAAACATGATCTTCTTCCTGAGCTGGGAGCATATTGGGCTGAAAGAGAAAATCTGACATTGGCTGGAGAACTGCCCATCAGGGGCCAAAGGATTGTGTTTCCCAATGAGATGAGGAAAGATGGTCATCAGGGAATAGTGCTGAGCCAGGACCCGTCAGGCTGTCTGGTGGTCAGGATTGTCTGTGCACATAAGTCAGCTGGTTGAGAACTGCAATATGTGCTCACAGAGCAAAGCGGAGCAGAGAGAACCATTACTTACTACACCGGTGCCAGAGAGACCGTGGCAGCGAGTGGACACAGACTTATTTTTCTGGAAGAAGGCTACATATAACTTGGCTGTGGATTACTTCTCATAGTACATCAAAGTCTCGATGTAGCTACGACCAATACAGTTGTAGCAGTCTTGAAGGAGGTGTTTAGTCACCATGGAATCCCAGAGACTGTGGTATCGGATCATGGACCTCAATACAGTTGTGTGCTCTTTAAGGAGTTTGTGCATGAATATGAGTTTAAGCCCATTACAAGTCGTGCAAGATATCCGCAAGGAAATGGAAAAGCGGAGCATGCTGTTGCTACACTGAAAGGACTCCTCTGGAAAGGAGGAGGTGATAAAGCAAACACTTTCTTTGACTTGGCACACGACACCTTTGGAGAACGGTGTCTCACCATCACAACTTCTCATGAGAAGGTCATTGCACACTACAGTACCTCAGATTGCAACATATTTGACCCCATATTGGACAAAAATGAATAAATTCAGAAGGTTGGAGAAAGCCAGAAAGGAGAAACGTGTCGTTGGTATGATCAACATCACAGAGCGAGACCTTTATCTTTGTTGAAGCCAGGACAGAGTGTGTGGTTACCTCGAGAGGAGTCTCAGGGGACTGTTGTTTGTACAGCAGAGACACCCAGATCCTACATTGTGAACACGGATGAAGGACTGTTGAGGAGAAACCTTCACATGTGAGAGAAATGCAACAAAGACAGGATCAAGGACAATCCGAACCTGGAGACACTAATATTCATAGTGACATTCCTACTAGAGCAGTGAGAGATGATCCAAGAGAGGGAGGGGCTTATGTGACTAATTTAGGGAGAGTGTCACACCCTCCACAACATTTACATTTGTAGAGAGAGATGTTCAATATCAACAGTATCAGGCAGAAAGTTTTAAACGGATTTCTATTTAAAGTTATGGGTTTTAATAAAAGTTATGCTGGTCTAGCAGATAATTGTTTAAAGAGGATACTTTACTTAAAAATGGGATGTTTTCTGTAAAGGTTTGTACGGACCTGTACAGGTGTAACACAAGTTTGGGAAGTTCCGATATATATATATATATATATATATATATATATATATATATATATATATACAGTAAAGTTGGCTGAAACGTGTGCTCTCCGTCTGATCTTTATCCTGACAAAACATTAACATAACAGATCACCCGCCTGTTAAGACAAGGTAACCTCCTCACACATAAAAATAGTATTTCGCCCTCTCCTGGTCATCCGTGGCACTATCCACATCTCATAAATGTGCGGTTTCGCGCAACGAAAGATGTGTGTCAGGTGACAGTCGAATTAATTATGTTAACAGCCCGGAAATTGAATTACCAAAAAAAAAGATTTTATTACAAAGTTTGGGTTTACTTTGGTTTTAAACCAGATTATAACCCGCTAACCATACACTGCAAGAAATGTTTAACACTCTTTTCGGCACCAAAAGGGAACACTACAAATGTATTTAATCTTCTGAAACGTAGTCATATACAACAGTATGAAATTGTACGGGAAAACGAAGCCGCTCGAACTCAAAGTACCTGCAGCCAAACAAAGCAAACATCAACTCAAGCAGTGTTATTCAATGCAATACCGTACTAAACAACCTCCCCCAGACACAAATAAATAACAGACGCAATCGCATTTAACCTGGCTAAAGTCACGGCTCCCGTGAACACTGTTGCCAAAGACGGGTTTAAAAAAAAGTCCTTCAAACCCTTGATAAGCACTATTGATAGCTTAGTGTTTCTAGCTAAGAATCTTTAACTCACGTTACTCTGACATAATACCTTGTTTATTTTTATCATGTTTACCATTAAACATGAGAATACACATAGAACATGAAGAAATGTAATGAAAAAGTATGTAATTATGTAAAGAAAAACAATCACCATGATTACATATCTCAATGTTCTATGTGTATTGTCTTTAAAGCAAAGGATATTGTGTTAATATTATTTAACCCTGTACAATAGGTAAATAAAATAACATTAATATATTCCAATAAATGTTCCAGAATCGTGAAAGAATTGTGACCTTTATTTGAAGCAAAAAAAGTGCGATTCTCATTTTTTTCTAGAATGGTGCAGCTAATAGAAAGTTCTAAAAACAAAAAAAGAAATAAAGGAGAAAGAATGAAGCTTTCTAAGGACATTTCTAGAAACCTTGGCTGATGACATAGGTTACCTTGGGTTCTTATGAGTTTAGAAAAACAACCAATCTGATCAAACAGAAGAAACACTCAGAATTTCTTTAAAAGCTATTTAAAAAAATTAGTAAGAGCTTTGCAGCTTTTACACAACACTCTCCTAATGCAAATCAAGAACAATTTTTCACAGGTTTCTCTGGCTGATCTTGAATGAAAGGAGCATATACTTTTCTGAGGCTTATTTTAAAGACAAGAAGAATCAAGGATTAAAATTAAGCATGTTTTTTTTTGATCTGGAGGATCTTAAAATAACTGTTAAATGGCAGTGTCCTGAACACTGGGATAACGGCGTTCCTACATCATAAGACGACTGAGGAGACAATGAGAGAACACACGTGGACTTGCCTGGTTGTGGTGCCTGTAGTGCCACAGGTTGACGCCGGACCCATTCCTGAAAAAAACTTAATTATACTAAGCCGACATTTGCTGAGATTGTGTCTTTGAGTGTGTCAGGGGAACCTTGGGTCTCGAGTGAGCACAAACAGGAGTTGGAAAAATAACCCTTTCCTTAACAAACATAATCAATGTTTTATTTAAATAGTCGAGCTCGATCGAGATCAAGTACACGTCAGATTCAGGTACGAGTCGTTTTGGTCAAACTTGGAGGGCACATTGGTGACAGGTGAGGCAACAGCTGAGTTCAATGTTTAGCCTTATACACTTCTTCTTTTTAAAAAGGCTCTTGAAGTGAATCTTTCAGGTGTGATAAACAATCACTTAGTGAGAATCTAATCAGACTATTTAGTCTAGTCAATCTAGACAATCCTAGTTAGTATTATCACACATTGCCTTTAGGAGTCTTCATCTCTGCCTGCTCTTGGTTAAACTCCTTTTTCATCTTATGGTTACCTGATGTTCTCCCTCTCCTGTCTGGGTTCTAATTAGAGGTGCACATGGATTCTAGGAAGTCTGCAAATGTAATACAGCAGCATACATCAGCTATCATTGATTAAAATACATTACATTTCCAATTTACTTTGTATGGTTCAACAGATCAAGATGTTGTGAAAGCTTTAGAATGTACTAACGGAATTACTAGCTCTGCTTGGAGGGATGCGCATGTTAACATTAAACAGTGTTTTTATTAATCCAGAGTTTTGCCTAGAAAAAGGAAATAAAAGTGTTTGCATTAAGAACATGGTTCTTCATATATAAATGAGTCTGAGCAGTGAGAAACAACAAATTCTTGACACACGTAGTGTTATGATTAAAACGTCGCTGGAACTTCCCACAAAAACCAACCGGACAACATGCATTTACAAAAAAAGTGTACTTACTGTAGGTTACTTGTGAAAATCAAATGGAGGGAAGCAGATAGGTTTGGATAATCATGATTAGATTTTTTTTTTGTTCAAGTTTAACCACTGCCGCTTTAATGCGATAACGAACTGTCTGTAACAGTGTTTTCAATTCATCCTCAGGGCACAAATCCTCTTTTCAGGAGCTCGACATCAACCTTTAAAAATGTGGCATACAAAAGCAGAGGACCACTGAAGAGTGGAAGAGGTTACTGACCTCCTTGTTGTGTTTAAAATAACCGCTGTGTTTGCTGGGAACAATAACTGTTTTTGTGTTATTTAATTTTCTTTTATTGTGTAAGTTGAACACTGTCAGTGTGTCTGTGAGGTGTGTTTTTTTTTTACTAACCAGGTGATCGCATGTTCATTACAATAACCACTTCTAACATTTTTTGTGCTGCTAAAAGTGCTGTTAAATCTGGGCCACACGGAGTGCATTTTGTGATTGTATTTTCATGAAGTGCTTTATGCATTTCCTTTCATTGAGGCTGAGCCTGTTATAAACACGACTAAACTTTGGCTGGATCAAATGTAAAAAATAAATAATAATAATAATAAAAACGCTTGATACTTATTTTGTACTTACTTAGCTATTATCAAGAATTTAATTGATCATTATTTGTTACTTAATGTACATTTCTGCATATTTTGGCAGAGGATAGAGTTTGAATCTTTCACAGGGGTTTGAGTGGGCAAATTAATTTTCTAAATATGGTAAGCTGACTTTGTGCAAGTCTGATGTTCATTCTCTTTACACAACTAAATTATGGCATTAAAATGCACCTTTTTGCATAATGTTAAATTACTTGTATGGGACTTTTGAGTGTGTAAGGGTTAAGGCTCAGTTCAAAATTCAGGTTAACAATAATACTGATGATTATGATGATACTAATAATCTGCTTTCATGCTCTGATGATGATGCGAGTCTGAAAGAAGGAAACATAGGGGTATACTTCATGTGCTAAATGGATTGTGCTGTTGGAACAGATTGTTTACCTACATTTACCGGCATTCTTCATCTCTCCGAGCTTTTGCTGTGTCCCGTGCTCTCCGGCTGTTACTCAAAGTCCGCGCAAAAGTCCAGTTCATCTTAAAGGGACGGTACGATGTCACTGAATATTGATGCATTTTAATAGAGAGACAGAAACTACTACTTTTAATCTTGAAAAATATCTATGCATTTCTGAGACGGTTCATTTAAACAAGTGCATTGTTTATTTAATGAGAAGGTGTTAATTTACTCTTTCTTCCATCACTGAAGACGTAACATAAACCAATAAAGTCAATCTTTCAAACTTCTCTGCCTAGTTGTCTCTGTGTGTCTGTCAAAACACAAGAAAGGATCAGACAGGTCAAATATAAGCATTAAGTTTATGCCATTCACACAAGGCAATTCATGGAAACCAGTACAAAAGGGGATTAAAAGTCTAAACAGGCTGTTTTAGAATTGTTTGTGGGGTTCTAGACAGGAGAAGAATGCAACATAATCTAATAGCTAATAACACAACGATACCAACCATACAACAACAAACATTAAAATTACAAAAGATATCCTCCTTAATTCTCATTAATCAATAAAAAAAAGCATCAACCATTTGAATTGACTTTATTCATTCATAAACACACACAGATCGTTAACTGTATATAACATGGAGAGTGTTCGTGACGTCACCCACAGGATTCTGGCAAAGTCAAATGAAGCTTAGAGTAAAGAAAAAATGACTCGGAGTAAAATAAAATGGCACTAAGTGTAAAAATAGAATGATGCTCAGAGTGAGTGAAGTGCGTCCTCAGAGCTGAGACATGGCCATAGTGAAGATGTCTGATTGGCTATAAGGTTTAAATTTTATATTACTTAAACAAACAAATTAAAAATAATTCAACCACTCAAAGTGTTCATGAAGATCAAAACTAGCGATCACCAGGAGCGGAAACTTGTTTTTTCAGCTCCAGTTTTAACAGCGGAGTGAATGAAAAGCTGTTAACTTCTGACCCCACCCTGTTTGTGTTTATTTATTTTATTATTATTTTTTATCAAACACGCACACACCACTAGTAAACACGTACTGCCCTCTAGGAGGAGAGGTCCAATAGTTCCTGCCTGCACAAGTCAAGTATATGCACAAAAAATAAGTAAGTTTTAGAATTTGCTCTTTCTAAAATGTATTGTTTTTCATTTTGTAATTGTTTTTTTATTTGTTGTTTTGCTTTAAAACATCTCTGGCACTATGCTTTTTTAAAGTTAAGTTTATAACTATATGTGAAGTTAGATAAAATAAATATTGATCATGTATTCTTAATTGAGTTTAGTTTTTTTGCAATTACAACCTTTATTTTCCTCTTAATCCTGTTGTTCATGTAAAGGAACCATCTTGATGATTCTTCTCCAGGAGAACTGGAACTGCCAGTGTCACTTACGCTTACTTTTTTTTTTATCTGGGGTTAAAAATAGATGGTGGCAACTGCAGGGCAGGGCGCGGAGAGTAGATTAAAACCCTAAAAGGCTCCTTGGACAGTGACTTAAGCATCCTTTCAGAAATAATTTGCACTCAAAGAACTTTTTAACTACTTTTTTATATTTCCAGACAAAAGCATGTAACCCAGATAAACATAATCTGCATGGTCTGAGTTTGAACAGACAGAAAGGGTGAAAAGCTCTTATTTAAACTAGCACTTCATTCGTGGCTCCTGTTGATGTTGTCTTCCAGATAAAGACACAAAAAGACATCTCGTAACCTAAAAGCAGTAGCTGATTGTTTCCTTATGAGAGCAACTATGCCGTCTCGTGCTGTAGTTGAGTGATAACTGTCTGGAAAAAAGGTAAATGCTATATATAGTCCTGAGAGTATCCTTACATGGGGTGGCTGAGCAAGCGCAGTATTTGTGTTCTATCAGCAGGAGCTTCCAGCTGCTCTCGAGCTACTCTTCAGCACCCACAGCTCCACTTTTCTTTTGAGGTGAGTCTGCTTTATTTGATTTCATTTAATAATGCATTTAAAGGTTAGAGAATAGCTCTATCAATGTACATACAATCAATATTGTTCATGGAATGACTTTGGTTAATGAGATCCCACGTCTACTGTTACATCTTAAAATGCATTGTTGCATGTGTGATATTAATACTTTTAAGTGTTGCTGACGGAGTGCAGCGTGGGAAGAGGAAGGTGAAAAAGTGCTGATTAATTTGGGATTTTGTAGGATTTTAATGACTGGGATGTGTACTTACATTTAAACAATTTAAAACTTGTAAAACCTTATAAAAACAGGCTAGTTGCCGTGTTAATGACAGAAAAATCTAAAGAGTAAAGGGGAGTTGGATCTAATGTGAAGTTTTGTGTAGACAAAAAAACAAGCAGAGATGAACAAGCCATAAAAGTGATTTTCATTCTACAATCCAACATTCTGGCTGCATGAATTAAAAAAAAAAAGACAGAAAGTGTAGTCAATTAAAACGGTCTTCAATAATAATAACAAAAAAATATATAATTTATTTTACTTTTGACATAAGTACAAGCAAAGCATTAAAACATTGATGAACAAGAAGGCAACACAACATTTATTAAAAGCAGAACACCAGGGGTAGAATCTATAGGGAAAGTTTTTCATAACTGTATATTTCTCTGGGCTATACCAAACTGTGCTTTGGCTTCTCAACAGTTATGGAAAAGGCGTCAGCTCTACCAAAGCTTCCAGAGTTTGATATTCCACTAACCTGGGTCGGGTCACAGAGTAAAAATAAAAGGAAAACACACAAAAAGACTTAAATCGTATTCTTGATCATATATCCATCCATGAATAAATTATCTTGTCGGCTTTCTTCACTTTCGGGGTCGCCACAGCGGAATGAACCAACTATTCCAGCATGTGTTTTATATGGCGGATGCCCTTCCAGCTGCAACTCATTGCTGGGAAACATTCACACTCATTCACACTTTAACACTATGGACAATCGTTCTTACTCAATTCACTTATACCGCATGTCTTTGTTCTTGTGGGGAAACCGGAGCACCCGGAGAAAACCCACGCGATCACGAGGAGAACATGAGAACTCCACACAGAAATGACAACCGACCCAGCCGAGGCTCGAGCCAGCGACCTTCTTGCTGTGAGACGACTGCGCCACCGTTACGCCCTTCTTGATCATACAAATCCATTATTATTATTATAAATATTATTATTGAACATTTGAACAAACCAAAATTTACTGCCTGAAAATATCTACGGTGTTAATTTGGAATTGAAAGCAGACCCACCTTAAGTTTTTTTTTCATTGATTTGTCGCAAATGTAAATTGATCTTATATTTGAATCGGAATGGCCTTAATGTGGTTTACATGTACATCTTAGAAACATGCAGATCCTGCTTTAAAGATGATAGTTGTATGTATTTGCACAAATCAGTCTTTGAAATGTTTTTTTTTTGGGATGTATCTGTTAGATAGAGTGCACAGCTTTATCATGCAGAGCTTTATCTTTTTCTTATGAAAACAAATCAGATCATTACCATGCACAGGAGGCAAGTCTTACAGGGTAACAAGATCTAATAAAAAAATTTCTCTCAACTCAACAGCAACAAAACAGGAGTTTTGAACCAATGAGAATAATGTCTGTCTCCTTGTCCAAACAAGTAAAGAGCCTAGGGGTCATTATTGACCAAATACACAGTTTTGAATCTCGTATTAACATTATATCGATAGTATGGTTCTCAAGTTTTGGTTTTAAGGGTAATTTCTTGAAAATTACATTGAAATATGGATTTGTTTTTTAATCAGAGCGCATCGATTAATGCTAGATATCAAATCGCTACAATCTGCAAGAACTCAAATATAAGTAAGACAATCAGTGAAATTAATACAACTTTAAAGTTTCTTTTCAGATGTTATCAACAAGCTAAATTAATAAAGTACAACCAGGCTGAAATGTTGAAAGGTGAACATACAGTCTTTAACCCTTGTATGGTGTTCAGATCCGTGGGACCCGTTTTCAGTTTTCATCAAAGAAAAATTATAAAAGCATTTATTATCTGAAGCTGAGATTCACTGGGCTTGGCTCATTTTCTGTGAAAAACATAAATCAGAACACATTTTTTATGACCCCACGCCGTATACCCCTCTAAACATTTATATTACACACGAGGTGCCGGGGTGTGTAAAAATGGTAGATTCTTCATCTTTATTGTTTTCCCACACAAACATAAATAACACATAAACATACAATTTTAGTATAAAATTCTATGATTGTGTGAATTAAAAGCCCCAAAATGTAATTGGTCTAGCAGAGCCACTAACCCTGCCAAAGTAACAATAATGAAACACCACACATGGTTTAAATTCTAAGTGTGAAGAAATAGCCTTAAAAGAGAATAAATAAAATATATTTGTGTTTAAATCACTTGTTTCCTGGCTAAAGTGAATAACTTTTAAGTATTTTAACATAAAAATGTTTTGATTTGGATTAAAAACAAAGGGGTTCCGCAGACCCGCAAATGCTGCTTGAGTAACAATAATATGAACACCACACAAGGGTTAAGAAAAAACCAGAATAAAAAATGCATAGATGGTTAACAAAGAGGGTCATACTTCAAATTTGTACTTGTCTAGTCCAATGTGCTCAATACACACCACGGATCTCTGGGAGGTTAAATCCTGAGATATTGTACCAGGACGAATCTTTACATATACAAATGTTTCTGGAGCCAGTTTAATTTATTGTTATTTTTAAGTTCAATATGAAGACAGAAAATTGCACTACGCTGTGCGAAGGCTTGTGCTAAAGACTTGGTCTGGCAAATGGCGAATCGCCACGGCAAGCATCTTCAACACTTTCTTCAGGAAATGTACTTTCTAGTTATTCTTCTTCTTTTTATTATAGGTTCTTCTGGCAAAACTTTGGTTACTAACACCTCTCAGGGAATTGATTATACCCTAACAAACCTGGTATCAAATCGAGCAGGATGTTTTGGAGACGTGTGCTTTATCTTTATTAAGAAATACATGCTTAGCTGCATAGAAAAAAGATCAAAACCTACCATCTGAGTCTAGCTCAGATTTAACATACTCTGTGAGATTCGAACTCTAGCGCAATTCTCTCTCAACAAGTTATAAAACATGTTTATTTGTTTCGTAGTTTGTCTGTGCCTTTGTTGAAGCCAAATGAAAAACTTGACGCTTCAGGAACGCGCTGATAGGACTGTCTGGTCTGCGCTTCTTCATTCAGTATAAAGAATCCATGCTTGACTTGGATAAAAAAGAACACCTTTTTCTTTTATATTATCTTTAGATGAGCACTCACTCTCTCTTTCATACACTTATATTATAAATATGAGAGAGGGAGAGGGAGATTGGGACAGTGTTCAGTGTACAAATACAGTGTTCAGTGTGAGGCACCAGCCATTTATTGCTGTTCTTTTTCCGGTGACCCACTGAGACTCGACTCGACTTAAATGCGCTTTCTTTAATGCTTCCCTCGTCACACATCCCTCAATCTCCACTGTAATAAATACTTTCTATTCACTTATATTATAAATGCGAGAGAGAGAGGGAGATAAATAGACCTACAGTGTTCAGTGTGAGGCACAAGGCACCAGACATTCATTGCTGTTCTTTTTCCGGTGATCCGCTGAGACTCGACTCGACTTAAATACGCTTTCTTTAATGCTTCACTCGTCACACATCCCTCAATCTTCACTGTAATAAATGCTTTCTAAAGCATTGAAGCTCAAAATTTCTCAGCAGGTTGTGCTTCAGAAGCCTCCCAAAACCGTTGACATCATGACACGGTGAAACAGTGCATTTGACGCATATTTTAACAAGTTTCGTTTATCACAAGTTTATGTTTTCTTTTAGGGACTGGGCACTGCTCAAGGATTCTAGAGCCCCTGTCCTGGACACTTCTTAAATGATCAATAACTTTTACAAACCACTGGGAGACATTATGTAATTCTGCAAAACTGACCATTAAGTCATTTTTGCCCTCTTAGTGCGTGACTCATCACAGTTCTTGATAAAAGGCCAACATTTGTTACCTGGTAGGAGGTCCAGCTCTGAGGTTTTGCAGCAGGTGAGCAAGGAGATGGCAGAACCAGCCTACACAGTGCCAGCCTTCAGGGAGAGGTGAGCTAACTGTTAAAGACAACATTAGAAGACAAGAGCTCTGACTCATCTGTTTGTTCAGGGCTCCCGAGGGCATGCAGGAATACCAGAGGATGGCAGCTCATTTTGGAAGAGACTTGGTTCAAATTCAACAGGAGTTGCACAGGATGAAGTTGGCCACTCAGGAGCAAGTGGAGAACATTGAGATTACAAGAAAGGTGATCATTTGTGTGTTTGAGCATTTTGTGAAATAGTGAGGCTCATGTTTTAGGTTATTCTTTTTTTATTTTGGTTTTTGGCTACAACAACAGGGTGACTTGCATGCAAGGCCTAAAGACCCAATATTACACATTTATTTGTACCTAATATTACCTTTACATGACGCAGTCTGTGGTGATCATGAAGCACCACTTTGTTTTACATAAGTTACAATCATGCTGAGAGGAATTCCTCTGTTTGATACAGTTGTCCGTAAACTAGTGAAAGAGTCAATGCTGTGGAATTTGTGACGTCCTGATTGATTATATTTAGATGGTCAAGTATGTATTTTGGTCCAACACATTCATATATTTTAGCCATGAAAAGCACATGTGAAACTTTATTAAAGCTAAAGTTAAAGGCAGCACTTTGTTTTTAAGTAACGATGTTATAGATCCACCTGCAACCACACAATTATGCAGCGACTCTCATCTTTAGAGGCTGAGAATATTGCAGCTCAGGACATCTTGCCATGACTTTACATAAAATTGTGAGCACAGGACATAACATGCAAGTTGCGAACTTAAATCTGTCTGCTTGAGATCTTAGCTTTCCACAAAGTCTTCCAAACCTTATATTTATATGTGAACACCATATGCGCATATTTTTTTTATATATTTAGAAATCGGTGACTCTTTAATGAGTGCTTCCTGTGTTTTTTCAGACAAGGGAATTGATGTCTTTGAGGAAGGATTTGCCTGCAGAGCTTCCAAAAGCTCCTGACTTCCTGGTGAGCCTGAGATCCCACACTGTGTGGGAGAAGACTCCAGTCAAGCTCTTCTGCACTGTGTCTGGACAACCCACCTCCATTGTCAAATGGTTTGGACTGATTTTATGCATATCCTCCAAAATTCTAAGCATTACATTAAACACTTGATGTGAAGCGATATCATATATATTAATGTATATGTAATATTAATATACAAATATTATTATAAAAAATATATATATATACAGTACAGACCAAAAGTTTGGACAAACCTCATTCAAAAGTTTAGTTTGCTTTCATGACTATGAAAATTAAAAATGGTAGATTCACACTGAAGGCATCAAAACTATGAACTAACGCGTGTGGAATTTTATACGTAACAAAAAAAGTGTGAAACAGCTGAAAATGTCGTTCTAGCTTCTTCAAAGTAGCCACCTTATGCTTTGATTACGCTTTGCACACGTTTGCCGGTCTCTTGATGATCTTCAAGAGGTGGTCTCCTGAAACGCTCTTCTCTTCTCAGGAGAGCGCTGTCAGGTTTAATACGAGGATTTCTCTCTTATAAATGGAGTCGGGAGCATCAGTGCTGTTGTGCAGAAGTCAGGTGGAGACACAGCTGATAGTCCCACTGAAGAGATTGTTAGAATTTGTATTAGGGCAAGAAAAATGCAGCTAAGTAAAGAAAAACAAGTGGCCATCATTACTTTAAGAAATGAAGGTCAGTCGGTCCGAAAAACTTTTCAAATGAGGTGTGTCCAATCTTTTGGTTGTGTGCGTGCGAGCGTGCGTCTGTGCGTGCCGAATTCCGAATACAAAACAGATAAATCATTTTCTCTTTTCAGGTATAGGAACAATATTGCAATTGAACCCCTCAGTGCTCCCGGAAAGTACAAAATTGAGAACAAGTATGGCGTTCACAGTTTGATCATTAGCAGGTAGGACGTTTGCTTTTCCTGCTTTCCTATGGTGTGTATTGTGAGCAGGGCTATGACACTAACATTTTAATGCTGAATCTTCACAGAAGATTTCTGTAATCATTTTCATCGTTTTACTATGAGACATCTAAAGTTCATTGATATTCTTTCTATTGTTCTGTCTTTTTTCAATTTTAGTCTTTTTTTTTCTCCTTTATCTTCTAATTTGCTGTTAGTAGTATCCTGGGACTGTGAATAAACAATATGTTAGAGCACCACTTTTCATTTAGTTCCAGTGAGGTTCATCTTGAAAAAATCTCAGCTGTTGCTTCTGCTCAACCTTGCAATGCGTTATTTGATCTTGGAATGTCTGACGCATGTCAAAACTCTGAGCCACCGTTACAGTAGAAACTCTTGACATTTAGACATATCTACCTTTGCAAACCCTTGTCACATGGAGGTACTACTCTGTGGCAGATTGAGTAGAAATCCATTAGAAAAAGTAACCATTTGGGTCAGAAATGTCTTGAACATTGCAATTGGAAAGTAGTAGCTCTAAAATAAATCAGTGGGAGTGAAGATCCACTTTCAGTTCTCTATTCTCACTTCTTCAAAAACAGCACCGCATGTCTGGAACACTGCTTTCATGTGAGATCTTTTTTCTGGATGTAGAAGTACCAAATAGCTCTTTGAAGAGCTGTGAAAGTGTCAGGTGGGGGCGAGTGGCAGTGGGAGGGACATGAGACAAACTACTTGTTTTGCGTTACAAAACCATTAGAGGTGAATTAAAGACATTGTTTTTGATCAATTGTTCATGAGAGGTCAAATATTTATTATCAGTGATTTAAAAGGGGTATAATTGGGCACCTTTAAAAGACGGATGAAGGTAGAAAGACAAAGAACCACTGAGAAGCACAAGAGAGCACTGGAGTAAGTCAATTTTGCTGCAGTCCTTCTGGCTAATGGTTGAGTACAGAGTTTGACGAATCAGCAGCCTGGTTGACAAATAATCTCTCAAGAGTATTTTACAATGACTGATTAGCTTCATCAGCTCCTGCTGTTTTTAGCACATAATGGTTCAAATACTGTAAGGGATAGGAAATCATGGATGATGTTTTGGTGTCAGCATTAACTGAAAAAGAACATTTGTCCATACTGGACCAGGTGATGGCCACTTTTGAAAAAAAAGACTAAGGATGAAACTAGCTGAATAAGCATTTCTCTAGGATTCGTAGTGACTCTGATTTGGTTTCAGGGATTGCGGATGCCTGCATCCCACATATGGTTGGGTATCATTTGGAGTTGGTGCCAAACCGACACTGAAAATGATAACGGTGTCAAAATGGTGCCTGAATCGATACTTTTACATAAGTCACACAATTATGGTGGATAACTCAAGAATATTTCTTTAGAAAACACAGCAACAACAACCACAAAAAAAACTAATAAATGAACCACTTCCAATCGTTTGACCATTTGTTAGCATGCAATGCAAAAATTGCATTTTGCGATTAATATTACATATATTAGCTTAATACAAAGTTGTAGAAAGGCTGCTGCTGTCATCATCATCATTAGTGGACTCCTCTTTGAGATTGGTGTGACTGAGGCTGGGCTCGGGGCGGGCGATGATGCAGAAATTGTACAGGCTCAGTATCACCCATACCAATTCTGATACAAAAAAAATCTTGGGTTTTCACAAATTTATGTTAATAGAATTCATAATTTCAGTAGTACACATAAACAGAAATCGTTTATTTACATTCATTCATTCATCTTCATGTCTGCTTTATTCCCTTTCGGGGTCGCCACAGCGGAATGAACCGCCAACTCTCTGGCATATGTTTTACGCAGCGGATGCCCTTCCAGCCACAACCCATCGCTGGGAAACATTCACACACACTCATTCACACTTTAACACTATGAACAATCGTTCTTACTCAATTCACTTATTCTGCATGTCTTTGGACTTGTGGAGAAACCGAAGCACCCGGAGAAAACCCACGCGATCACGAGGAGAACATGAGAACTCCACACAGAAATGCCAACCAACCCAGCCGAGGCTCGAACCAGCGACCTTCTTGCTGTGAGACGACAGTGCTACCCACTGCACCACCGTGACACTGTTTATTTACATATTTTACATATTTACAAATAAAATATATGGTATTATTTGATCTCAGAGTGTATAGTTAATGAGTTTATAAATTAATTTAAAAAAAACACGTAACAAATTATTTTAATGGCAGATATTTAAACTGATAATCAAAATGTTTTTAACATAATGAGGTTTGTGACTTTCCTTTTTAAATACAGATATTTAATTAAGAAATACCAAATGTGCATGGTTCAATTGTATTGTTAGTCAACCTTAGTTAGAGCTCCTGAATACATAAATATTAACTGATGTATACCTGGTGTAACCCTACTGATGGGAAACACGGGTGGACCAGAAAACTGTAGGTTTGGTGGAGCTGGTAAAACCTTTTTCTTAAATTTTTTTTTTTAAATGACAGAGACTGTAATCTTTTGCAACAACTACATGTAAATATTGGACCGGTCCGGACACAGAATAAAAATAGTTAAACCTGGGTGCAAGAAATAGTCTCTTGGGAAATATGTGAAATGGATAAGAACACTTTCCTTTTATTGTGAGAAGATGATGGATAGGAGGTTGTCAGCATTGCAGAGAAGATCCAGTTGTTGAAGATCCAGATGAACGGGTTTTTACTTTTAAAGAGAGAATCTAGATCCAAATCTTATATGTGTGTATCGATCATGCATAGAGCCTGCACAGCAAAGAGGCATATTAGAAAACGCTGTATTCGGATCCCTTTTAAATATTGTTCAAAGTCTTTGTTTTAACTGCCAATCAGAAGAGCCGTTTGTGTGACGTAACGCTCGTGAGACATATTACACGCACGAACGAAAAGCAATCAATCAATCAATCAGTTTTATATAGCGCTTCTTTAGCAATTGCTTTCAAAGCAGCTTCACAAAGTCCTCCGTGAGGCCCCTGGGAGCCTCGCTGACTGAGGCAGGTGCTAATCACCTCCCCAGCATAAACAACACACAAACTCAAGATCCATCGATGAACGGTTCGCTGAACAGCACCTGAAAAACAGAAACTAACAAATGAAGAAACAACGGTTAGTAAACTGTAACACAGACAACAAACAGATGATCAGCATCAGCTGCAGGAGGAGAGATAAATGATGAGGAGAGCTTAGAGAGGAACATTGAACCACATTGTTTTTTTAAACAGTTTGTATGTATATAGCGCTCATCTGTCTGTTATTGTGTGTTTGAAAATGACAACAACTTTGCTAAATTCAACATGCACTAAGGAGATTCCTCGTGGTAGGACTCATGCCAAACATTCTGCATTAACCACTTGAGTCTTCTGTGAATGTAATAGAATTTACATAGTTACTCATCGATCACTAACTAGTCTAATGTATCAGAAACAATGTGTGAAATCATTCGGGAGCTTTCAGTAAATGTCACAGAACCAGCGTAACATTAGAACAAAAACAGTTTGCGAGTGGAGTGCTTCAACACTGGTTGTTTCGTGAACAAGTTTGGAGTCTTATCAGAATGTAAAATCTTAAGTGAGCCAATTGGGTAACTTGACTAACAGAGACTGGTAGGAACTGTGTTGATTCATTTAATCTCCTTCAAAACCCCAATTAACTATATTTTATCCAGAACAACAGTTCAACCAATACAAAATGTATTTATATTATTACAATTGTACATTATTTGTGTGGATCTATGCTTTTTATTTTATTTGATTTAAATAATGCTTTATCATAGATGTGTGGCTTCTGATTCTGGAGTCTACAGTGCTGTAGCAACGAATCCACAAGGAAAGGCCACATCCAAGGCTACTGTCTGTGTTAGGAGTGAGTTTCTTTTCATTCCTCGTTATATTCGGCCAAATTCCAGTGGGCCTTGTTTGTTAACATGTTTGTTTTTCCTTGTAGGACCAATCGGGAGTGGAGAGCTCACTCATTTGCCAGGACAAGGTGAGAAGCTTAGGATGTGTGCATTTGATTGACTTTGTTGGACAATGCCCAGGTCTGAAGGACTGGAGATCATGATCCAGAAATACCCCACATGTTCAAGGAGTAAAGCCTTGATAAGACTTGGAAAGTATGTTAGATATTTTCCAAGGCTCGGTCTGTACTTATAAACAGAGGCAGTTTGCATGGTGTTTACTCAAATGTATTTATAATTTAAACTATTGTTGAACCATGAATGTTTTGAATTGCTGTGCAATTTAATTATTGTTCTAGAAATATTTATGCAATACTTATCCTTTTAATCATAACATTGGCACTATCGACACCGATATCTTTGACTCTGATATAGCAGAGGAATAAATGTTTAAAAGAGTTTCCCTGGACCTAATTATAAAGTTAAAGATAGCTGAAAAGCTTTTGAGAAAGATAAAATGATTATTTCCGCAGTGATCCTTTGCAATAGTTTTACATTTGTGGTAGTGTGTTGAACAATGAAAGCAAACACTTAATGGGTCTCATATTTTGTATAATTATGGTTAATCGTTAATTAATCCACAAATGTTAGTTTGCAGACGAGGATCCCTATGGGCGCAGCCACCTCAAACCCAATCTCTCCAGCAGCTCGGGTTAGCAACTCAGCCATTTTCTACTCAGTGGCACCATCGGGTACAACCCCCAAAGGGGAGAGTTCCAAGACTAACCCAATTAGGAGTAGGGATGGGTACAGAAACATGGTGCCAATCCGTAACCAGTACTTCTAGAACCGGTATGGACGGAACAGAACAGAACTTGAATTTCGATGCCTCATTTCAGTACCACTTCGGGGCCATGCAGATCATTTTCATTCAATCAGTCAGTCCAATTTCTAGCTTATGGAGATAGTTCCAATCAATGAGCTATAGTCCCTCTCTCCCTCCAGCTCTCATCTCCCCAATTTAACAAATCATCAGTAAATAAGACACTTCGAGAAGGGCACGAATACAGGAGGCAATGTTACACTTGATCTCACGGCACAGAGCAGCCGGTGATCTACCGTTAGCTTAGCTTGCTAAACGAAACAAGTCTCATTAAACTAAATGCCTAAAACAAAACGATCGAAAGACTGGCTATGTTACACATGAAAGGAGTCCGACACTGTGACATGCTGCAAATGTTTGACAGTAGTTGTGTCTAAAGCACGTCAAATTTAATGAAATGTTTGAGTATAGAGTTAACCGAGTAAACTTAAAAGCAGAGGGATGCTCCATGTTTAGCTTGTGGACAACAGGTGGCGCTATTAGCGTAGATAGCTCCAGCCCCAGTCATACCTTAAAAGGAGTCCGTTGATTATAATGACAATAGCAGCAGCCTTTCTACAGATTATTAGTAAGCATGTAATGTTAATCGCAAAATTATAATCTTGCATTCATGCTAACAAATGGAGATATTTCTGCAAAATATGTGCTAAAATCTGAACCGGTTAACATGCTATAGTTAGTAACGTAGCTTTTGTTTTGTTGTTGTTGTGACTTCTATTCACTTTATATTTATATATACTTTAAACTCTTAATATATTGTTACATTTTTTGGCTTTTGTAAAGTCACGGTTCAGGCACCATTTTGGCACAGGTATCGTTTTACAAGTATCGATTTGGCACCAGTATCGAATCTTATATAGCTGGGAATGCATGTCATCAGCGCACACAGGAGTTTTTTTAGGAAACAGGAGATCTCGCAGATTTTCTGTACATAGATCAGCTTTTCTCCGGTCTCTGCAGAGTATTGCTCTCTCAGCATCGGCTAGCTTGCGTTCGTTCATCACTTAGCATGAGAGGGAAAGGCTTTCAGAAGCAAAGAAAAAGGAAAACTAATTAATCTGATTTCGCTTTTATAGTCAGCGTCACCAACAGGCTCGTCACCTATTGGCCTTTTTCAAAAGTATGTGGAGAGAGGTAAGGGTCCCCAATCGACATACATTGAAGTTAACGACTGCAGGGGAACCCTTTTACCCATTTAAGGGGTTCAGATTTGATCTTTTAGATGCTTGTTAAAAAGAATCAGATAAATGAAAACGTTGAAATTGTTTAATATTAGCGTTTAAGCAATTAAACATCTACAAAATAATTTGTGAAAAACAAAATTGTTTATTTTGGGGGGTATATGTTAATAAAGCTGATGCCTCTTGGTTACTGTAACAGCTTCTAGTATGAAAATATTACTGACAAAGTCCTATTCAATGATTTATGCTAAGCTACTGTAGCTGTATGCTACATTTGATAACGCCTGTTCAGGATAATGGATTAACAGTTTTCAGAAAGGTAATGCTTGGAAAGAAGTAAAGGAACTATTTTCCACTTTATGTCTTTTTTTTTAAACGTAGGGGACACGGAAGCTGATCGGAATTTATGGAGTAAACAATATTAGTAATTTTAATTATTGAATAAAGAGGTGAATCCACTAGCACTAAACCTACAATTCCATTAACCTTTGTGGGGTAATCCCATTTTAAAAGCAATTAAAAATCTAAATTTTACTCATAACACATTAACATAGATGACTTATCTCAAATTCAAACAATATAGAGAACATATCTTGAATTATTGCAACCAGTCCCTACTAGAAAAGAATATACACTTGTAAAAATTAGAAACGGGTTAATTTAACCCAAAGGCCACACAAGGGTTAAACATATTTCTGTGATGTGAAGGTTTATAGTTGGAAGTCGCGTCTTGATCCCAGGAGTCTCTCTGTGACTGTTGTGTTTCATGCAGTCCCTCTGCTCAGCGGCATTCATCCCAGTAAACTAGAGGTGACTCTACTGGAATCATTTGGAGTGACCTTTGGAATTGAGGGAGAATCTGTCATGTTAGCAGTAAACATGGTGGTGGTGCCAGACCTTCCAAATCTGCCACCAGAGGCCATGTGGTACAGAGATGGTGAGGAAAGGCTCTTACTGTAACTCTTGTTTTCTTAGAACTCTGGTAACTCTGTTTCTCTGTGTTCCTGTAGATATGATGCTTTTTCCTTCCAGATGGGCTGAGATGTCTATTGGTGGAGGCGTGGCCAAACTCACTCTTCCTTATCTGAACAAAGATGATGAGGGCCTTTACACCCTGCGCATCTGGACAAAGGAGGGAACCGTAGAGCACAGTGCTTACCTGTTTGTGAAAGGTATGCCAATTATCCTATATTAGTAAACTATCATTCAAATCAGTGAACAGAGCTGCTTCTAATGGAGGGTTGTCTTTGAATCAGTCCTGGAGGGCAACAGCACAACCCAGCCATAAAATTAAAATAAATCAATGCTCGGCCTGCAACACAGACTAAACTGAACTGAGAACGAACATTTACACTTAAACTGAAATCAAGGCTAAGAGTATTTTAAGAAGATTGTGTTCACTAAGTGTTGCTGGTGTAGAGATCTACTTTGCTCATTCAGTCTATATTGTGTTCATCTACACAGAACTACTGACTAACATGAATGATCAAACATTTCCTGATTGTTGTGGACTGATGTGTTTGTTTTTATTTTCTCAAAGCTTACATCAGTGGAAGAGCTGGGATTAATTTTTGCCGGTGAAATCTTGTTTTTACACAGACGCTCCTCCAACAGTGTCCGGGGCCCCTGGAGCACCAATGGATGCTGCAGCAACTGATGTGAGTTCAGACTATGTCATGATCTCATGGAAACCCCCAAACACCACCAATGAGGCTTCAATCTCTGGATACTTTGTAGACAAGTAAGCCTCCCCTCCAAATGTCAGCATCTATTAGTATGTAGTCCATTATTTGGAGGATATTTCTTTTGAAGAATGATTAGAAAGTGTGCTTATTAATTGTAGAATGATCTCTTGTGTTGAAAGAAGGTACAATAGAAGTCACAGTTCTAAACAAACGCGAGCGGTTTATGTGTGATCCCTGACATCAACAAGCTTTAATTAGTGTCTGAATGCACATTGCATTTCATCCAGAAAAAATGTGTATAAATAATGCAGAATTGAATGTTTCTCAGGTGTTTTAACATCGAGCTCAGATTTTTTCAATATAGACAATGCTTCTATTGACTGATAGATTGTTTGAGTATTGTAGAGACATAAAGGTCATGTAGAATCTTTCATTAGTGAAACTGTGACCCCCATCAGACCTGTCAGTTCACTATTTGGACTATGGAGTAAAGGGGCTTTGCTGCGTAATGTAATTATACTGTGAATGTCTTGTGAAAAAAAAGAAGAAATATATATGTATATGATGGGAAATAAATGCATATGATTTGAAGAGTAATTCTTGTCTAACTCTCAGGTGTAATTCAGACATTTTGCCTTTGTTTGTGAAATACTACCTTGGTTGTGGACTTTGAGCAGATTTCTTTCAGTCTGATGTTGTGTTTTGCCCTATTTTCATTGCAAATATTTGAATGTAGATTTCTACGATCATTGTGATGTACATTTGATCTTATTCCTTATAGCTTTGAAGATCTTAAATCTGCTCCAGACCCAACCCAGAGATCGTGTCTTCACCCTCATGCTGATTCTTCTCTCTTGTGTTCGATGGTTACAGCAGGCTCAGATTTATTTGAAATGTAATTGCAGTATTGCAGTGGACATGGCTGTTCTTTTATTATCCGAGACTTATTTCCTTTTGTATTGATCTGTTAAGTCTCCCTCTTATAGTGCTTCTTATGACAAAAAATCAATTTGTAGAATGGTGTTACACTGGCCGAGTAGACTATAATAGTTTCCTCACAGAACTCACCTCAACCTTTTTTTATAAGAGAAGAGTAATTCTTGTGATTCACTCTTAGGCGTAAATCAGGCAGCAAGGACTGGGTCCAGTGCAATGATTCCCCTGTGAAAGTCTGCAAGCTTCCTGTTCATGGCCTGAGCGAAGGAGATTCCTACCATTTCAGGGTCAGAGCAGTGAACAAAGCTGGCATCAGCCTGCCCTCAAGGATGACCACTGGAGTGACTACAGGAGAACTAGAGAGTGATGTTGAAGGTGAGCAAAAGTGTAAGCTTTTAGTGATGATCTATTTCAACTGTAACGTAAAAAACACACCACATAAAAAGTGAGGGTTTTCGGAAATGTATCCAGCATATTTCAGCCCAATTAAATTAACAATACAAATGATCCAAGAGATGTTCTTATTTTAGAGCTCTGGATTATTTTTCCTACATACTTTATCTTTTTATGCCTTTATATTTTGCCTTTCACTCAATCATTCAACTTGCCTTAAAAGGGGACATCAGATTGCTGGGTTGCTATGGTTCTTTTCTGGAAGTATATCTTTATACATTTATATGTCATGAAGACATCTTTCTTTAAAATAGCATATATTGGAGCCTTCCCCTTTAACTGCTCACCCAACCAAAAGGTTGAGCATATATTGAGTACCTGTAATTTATTTAACTTTTTTACAGGTTAAAAATGAAAGCCAAAAATCTAATAAAATATGTGTCAAATAAAAATCTAAAATATTTAAAGTGAGCGTCACGGTGGCGCAGTGGGTAGCACGGTCGTCTCACAGCAAGAAGGTCGCTGGTTCTAGGCTCGGCTGGGGCAGGTGGCATTTCTGTGTGGAGTTTGCATGTTCTCCCCGTGATCGCGTGGGTTTTCTCCGGGTGCTCCGGTTTCCCCACAAGTCCAAAGACATGCGGAATAAGTGAATTGAATAAGAACGATTGCCCATAGTGTTAAAGTGTGAATGAGTGTGTGAATGTTTCCCAGTGATGGGTTGCGGCAGGGAAGGGCATCCGCTGTGTAAAACATATGCCAGTGAGTTGGCGGTTCATTCCGCTGTGGCGACCCCGAAAGGGAATAAAAGCCGACATGAAGATGAATGAATATTTAAAGTAAGATCTCAATTCATAAATATGATTCAATGCACTAATTCTTTTTAAATTATTTATAATTAAAATATTATATCATTTTAATGAAAATAATTTACTTTTACAGTTTATTTTGGGGAGATTTTTATATATTTTTACTATAAAAGCTGACATTGATATTTTAACAATAATGGCGTGGAAAATAATTAATGTTGAGTATAGTGAGTTGGTCATTCTGTAACCAGAAGGTTGGTGGTTCGATCCCCACTAGGTCCATTCTGCCGTTGTGGCCCTGCGAAAGCCACTTCACCTACATTGCCCAGTATGGATGTGTGAGACTGGTTGTGGGTGTTTGGTGGTGCTCTGATAATTGTAAAGCGTCTTTGAGTGTCTAGAAAAGGGCTTTATACATTGAAGGCATTATTATTATTATTATATTAACACCCTCAATAATTCAGACGTTCTTCTGTTTAGGGCCAAACAATGACTGCTCTCTCTGTCTTTACATCCAGAGGCAGTAACACACCATCTTTTAAAGATATAATTTAAACATTTTACTTGACCAGGAAAAAATAGTCGACATTTCCATTGAAATTTCTCGGGGGTGGATGAAGAACTGTTGGTGGGACCCATAGGTTATGTGATGTCATAAACAAAACAGTCAGATGCTTTTCCCCAATGGAGTTTAACGGACAGGAAACTAAGTCCTGTGCTCATGTATCAATGCAGTGATTAAAATCGAAGGGAAATATGACATTGCAGTTCATCAAGAGGAACTACATGGAGGTACCTTTGATTTCAGATGAACCCCTAACATATCACTGAGCTTTTGATAATATCAATTAATTCAACTGCACACTCTAAATTTGTTACACCTTAACATGTAACTATCCATATGTGGTTCATTTCATTCCTCTAGTTAGTACTTATTGAAATATAGAGTGTAAAACCATTGGACTGTACACAAAAAAAACTGTTTATGTGAAACTATATTCTAAATATAATGGCCTCACCCCATTCTCCTTCTCAAAAAAGACTTCTTGACAGGAGCATACAGCAATTCATTCTCCCTTCAAGTATTACTCCCTGAACTTTTCTGCTGTATTTCCTCCATATTTAAACCTACATTTTTGGCAGAGGTCCCCAAATTCAAGCCTGCATGCTACTTTAACTTTAAACAAGTCAAGAGGACCGTAATTAGTTGAATCAGATGTGTTGAAAAATTATATTATTAAATTAAATTATAAAAAGAAGTGGAGTTTTCCTTTAAGTTACACCTGTTGTTTTCAGACTAAAACTAACCTATAAATAATCTGAGTGAAATAATCAGCGAATTTCATTGAACCAATCTACAGAATATTAACCCAGTAAATATATTGTGTAATCTAGTTGTTTTTTTACAGTGTTTTGGAAACAAATTGTAAACAAAGAACATACAAGAATAGTCAATACAATGTTGTGAGATGAGAAAGCAGTTGTAATTTTGCTTTAATCTTGAGCTGTGACCAAGCAAATGTTACAAAAGGCTTGTGTAAATTTCCTTATTGAACTGATTGATCCAATTCAATTATTTGGTTTAGATTTGACTTGAGATTGCAAGCAGGAAGTGAATTTGCGATTCATAAAATTCTAATACATGTATGTGAATATTAAGGAAGTCAATTTATTTCAATATTTTGGTTCAAAAAGTGAAACTTGTATACTATATTATTACGTTATACACAAGCAGAAATATGTTTATATTTGCCGATTCTACAGTCCCATGGCAGCATCGCATGGAAGCAGTCAGCCTTTGACTGTGTTAAGTTGTTAAACTAGCCTTTAACAAGGCTAGCAACTAACCAAAGTTGCTTTTGTATAGGTTTTCCTAATAACTCATAGATTTTTAGACACTGCAGTTCATCATCTGACCTCTAGAAGCTGGCTCAAGAAGTGAGCGGGTATATATATAATTTTATTTATGTCCATTTTAACAAAATAATGTTAGTTAAACTTAATACGGTGCAATTGAACCATTGACCATTTATATAACACACCAAACTTATTTTGCTGTTATAAGAAATAACATTTTGTTTCTGTGCTTTTCTGAGAGAAAGATTAAAAAGCACTTTCAGGACATCCAGATATCAATTGTAATTCTAATGTGTACATTTTACATATACCTGTATAAAAACTTCAAAACATCTGCACAATGCCACTTGTTACACTTAAAAAACTGTGGTTTTTGTTCTTAAATGAAATGGCATCATGTGGGAAATTTTTGGTTGCGCCCACAATCTCATTAAAAGTCTTCCCAGATAAACGTTGATGAAGATTTCTTCAAAACAAATAATCTAATTTGTCAACATTGAGTGTATGCATTGACTTATGAAAGTGTCACATTTTATTGGTAGTAATCCTATGATGTAAAGGGATATATATGACTGAGTTGCAATAAATGTAATTTCTACTTCCTGTCATTACAATTCAAATTCAACTCTAACTCCTTTCCGGAATTGACTTGAACTTTTGTACTAGCCAGTTGTTAGTAATTAGCTACCGAAGCACTGCAAAATACTGTATTTGAACAGTTCACAACATGTTATCATGAATACATTCAATTTGATTTGTTCCTGTGAAGTCTGCATCACAAAACCAGGCCCAGCCTCCAAAGTGCATGCAACAGAAATAAACCAAACCTACATAGTTTTGAGCTGGGAACCACCAAGCCCTCGTGGACAGGCCCCCGTCTGGTACCTCATCGAGAAGGTCTGTGTCTTTGTGCACTTTATTTCTTCAGACAAAACTCAGTTGTTAACATTTGAATATTAGACTAGGTCACATACAAGACCAAACTCTCAATGTTGTGTGGAATTTCCCTTCCCAAGTGCTATTAAATCTCCTACAGTGTTTAATGCAAATTATGTTCCTGATTATTGTTCTAAAAGAAAAGTTCTCCTCTTTGTGGCCATCTATGAATGTCCATGGCTCAGTCTGTAGGTGACGGAGACATCTGGCAAATAACCAACAGCGCTGTCAGGCTGCGATCACCCCGTTACGCTCTGTTTGACTTGGAGGATGGGAAGTCCTACCGCTTTCGTATAATCACCATCAACAAATTTGGTTCAAGTGAGCCCTCGGTCCCTTCAGAACCCATCCAAAAGGTAGACCTGCATGGTAAGAAGGCTGACCAGATCAGAAGCTTAACAGAACCCTGTTGTTTTCTAATTAATGCTACATCGGACCAGCTATGCAAATGACCAACAAACTTGTTAAGACTTCTTTCGTACTTTATTTTGTAGGGGTTGTTCAGAACATAGGTATGTACTTGCAACAGTACCCCTACCTTGTGCTTTTTGACAAGTAAGTCCCATCCTGAGCACTGTTCCTGCCACAACAACTCAAGCACGTTGTTGTTTGACTCTAACATTGTGTGATTGTTTTGTTATAATCCACCCAAAACAATGATTATAGTTCACCAAAACCCACAGAGCTTCCTCACTAGACAATCGTTTCATTATTCTACAGATACTGTTGTGTTTGCACAAATTATAGAAAGAATAAGGGTTATTTTAGTTTAAGACTTTCAAGCTGAGAAGGGTGCTATTCAGCACTTTAGAAAATAAAGAAGTGCATGAGTGGGGAAAAAAGTGAAAGTGTGGAAGAAGAGAAAGTTATTGGAGAGGGCTGAAGGCATTGTAGTGTCCTCTGATCCATGGCTCAGTCAGACCAACATTGTCCAGTTAAGACTGGAGAGCAAAAGCAGGGATGAAATCTGCCTTGTTGAAAACAGACTGACAGTTCCAAAGTCCCAAAGAGAAGGGGCATGGTTCCAGTGATGCAAGAGGAAGTGACCAAAGGTTTGAAGGGTTGGGGGAAGCGACGTGCAGCTGAGAGGATGACAGGGATGTACTGAAAGCACATGTTAGCAGATGTGTGAAAAACAGGGAAAATAAAGGTAAAGGTAATGAATTCAGTAGATACAAGAAAATAGATTACTATGTGTGGACTCTGTGGTGTGGCCACTGTTGAGTCATGCAGGTTGAGTCGACGCGAGGGCCAACATAAGTTCTCTCAAAAAGTTCCAACAACAGCTTCTCTTTGGCTTCTGTTTTTTCTTTTCTTTTATGTAGGTGTTCCCTCTGCTCCGGAGCAGGTGGTTGCTTCCAGAAATACCAAAACCTCTGTATTTGTCCAGTGGGATCCACCTAGTCATGCCAAAAACCTAATGGGTTACTATGTGGATGCATGTGTAGTGGGATCCAAGGCTTGGTTGCCCTGCAACCATAGACCTTACAAACATACCAGGTAAAACAACACCACAATGAGCCAATAATGTTTAAAAAGGAGCCAATTGATTGAGTAAAACAAGTGTCTGCTAGCCTGGTCCTTGCCCAAAATTCTAAATACTATAACCGAATGCATCACTTTTTGTTAACCCAATCATTACTGGAATAATTAAGAGATAAGGTTGAAACTGTGGATTTGTATTTTTCAGGTTTGTGGTTCATGGTTTGACCCCAGGAGATACCTATGTGTTCCGGGTGCAGGCTGTGAATGCTTATGGATTGAGTGAAGAATCTCAGGAATCTTCTCCTATCTTCATCGATGCTGCACTTAGTATGTACATATATCTGCTATCATCTAGAGAAAAATACTTGTATGTGATTCTTGACTCTTGTATAGCTACATACTCTTGCTCTACTGCACTTCTATCTATAAAAAAATTATTTTGTTATCTCATATAGAGGGGACAGTGGAGTATGGTATGTATGGGGAGCATACTTTTACTACATAAAATGGCACAATCATTTCACTTTTCACCTGCCTAATAGCACATTTTATTTTGCTAATTGTATTACAGTGGGGCACAAAAAAGCATGATTATCCAACCACAGACAATTATCCACTTGATCTTTTTAATGACTCATCTAATGCTCCACGCACCAGTTATCTGTGGAAAGGTTTGTGGCTGGTGAGATCCTGACTTTTAGAGTCAAATTTACATTTGCACCCTATACATTTTCATTATTTCCAGCTCATGGAGGTTTACTTCATTAATGTTTTGTTGAAGAGCAAGGTGTGAACTCATGAGCACTGTCTTGTTTTGCAGCGCACCTACTACTGCCTACTTCAACTAATGTCTTTTCAGTGCAGTAGCATACGCTGAGTAAGCAAAAGCCACACACATAAAATTCAGACATTTTGATAATAAAAGTATTTGATAATATAATTCCAAGCAGTAATATGAGCATTTCAAACCTTGGTCTCCCTGGGATTCCAACTCACAATGTCATTTACAGTAAAGGTTTTAGTTAGAAAGATTTGGTAGTTTCAAAATCTTGGTTATATCTTTTGACAAGAAAGTGGCAAGGAATAGCCTTGCAACCAAAATTGCAAATGTGCATTATGTTTGAACATGAATTGTTCTTAACAAAGTGACCAATTGAAATTATATTCTAAACTTTTAGTCAGAAGGATTCAAAGGTTGCATGGAAATTGTATAAACATTCGTTTGTTGTATTTTTAAAGTAAGTTTTCGACTTATTTTAGAAGGGCAGACAGGAAGTACGTTTAAATATGGAAAATGTGGTATTAGTCTTTTTGGCATGACCCAGGGAATAAATCGGGACCAGACTCATACGCATAGGCTAAAGAAAGCAAAGTTAGCAAAATTGAAATGTTTGTTATATATTTTGACCACAAGGTGGCGTTACAACAAATGAACCTACAGATGGTGCTCGATGAAAATATCTTCTGTGGCAAATGGATCTTATCGTTTTATTGCCACTGGGTGTCGCCTTCACCTCATAAATGAGCAGACATTCGCCTCTAAAAGTTTTTCAAAACTTGAGATTGTGACTTCATATGCCTCAAATTAATTAATCGACATTGTTTTTATATATCCATGTTTTTTATCACTTAAATACGACATGAAACGGCACATTATTTGAATACCGTCAGACCGTCGTATTGTAAGTAGAGCCTTTTTTTACATCTACTATGGTTGACCTGGTAAAATTATACCAACTCGGCATGACTGTCCAAACATTTTGAGACTATATTTATAACTTTTGTTCAAACCTCTAGGTACTAAAATACCACTGTATCAAATACCACTAGGTGGCCCTGTACCATAATGCTGCTGGACCTTAGACCAAGATCAGGATCTCATGTACCATGTTTGGTGTTAATACGTCAAAACACTACAGAGATATAGCAAAAACTGAAAAAAATAAAAAAAAAATTTAAATTTATTTAAATCAAATTTCATTCAATGTCTTTTGGTCATCAGACATTGAACATCAAAATGGCAGAAAATTATGTCATTGGGTGCATATGAACAAGCATAAGCCTGGGAATCATGTGGACTTCATAGAGTTCAGTGGTGGAAGAAAAAAAAAAAGACCAGGACCAAAACAATAGTTGCACCTTTGACGCTTGGCCTCTAATTATTTCATTATTTCAATCATTACCAAAATTGCAATTATAGCACAGATCAATGGACAAATATTTATTTTATCAATAAGATTCATCTCATGATGAGCAGTACCTCACCTTCCTCCTTGACCATCCGCTCCTGCCAAACACTGGTGTATTGTTGGATCTCCTGAAGCTCTATTTCTTATTGTTTTTGGCTCTGCCCATGCCCTCAGCTACCCCCTCTGCCCCATACGGCATTAGTCTTCTCAACTGCAATGGTTCTTCCATGACTTTGGCCTGGAGACGTCCTAAACACACGGGTGGCTCCAGGATCACCTCTTATTACCTGGACAAGCGCGAGGCTGACTCAGTTGCCTGGAAAGAGGTCAGCCCGAGCCCGGCTGTGCACAGGATCTTCACGGTATGCTTTACATGAGTACAATTCTCAAAAGTTCAGCCGGTCTGTTTAAGATCTGCATAATGCTATTAGATAAAACTAAATTGAGATCTTTCTTTTTGTGTTTCCATACTGGACTCATTCCTGGACTAAGGTGGAAAACCTAACCAGTGGAGTTTTTTATGAGTTTAAGATTCAGGCTGCTAATCTAGCTGGTGTTGGCCTTCCATCAGAACCCAGCAAACCTTTTCCCTGCGAGGCCTGGAACATGGCTGAACCTGGTTAGTACATTTTTAAAAGTTAAGTTTAAATATAAGATGAGTATACTGCCCTAAAAAGCAAAAAGGCAGTAACTGACTGACATTAAATTGATTCACTTTTGGTCAAAGATTAGTCATTATATTTTCCTGATATTTAAGGCATCCTTTGTGTCACTACAGGATAGCTTTTAATTTAAAATTTTTAATTTTCTCAGTTCTGCTCAGTTTTTGCCTTTTTGCTTTGTAGGACAGTATAGAAATGATATTTATATGACACAATAAAAAAAAGCCTACAATGAATTGTTAAGTGTTAATAAACTATTAAGAGGATACTGTAATGTATTATCAATGTATTATTATATTTAAAAACATTTATTATCAAAGCCTAATGAAACAATATGAATGCTCTATTGTTGTGCGGTCCCTGGTTTTAGGGGGAGGCAGATGCTGTAACGCAGGGGTCACCAGCTCCAGCCCTGGAGGGCTAGAATAGGGTTGCAACAAAAATCTTCAGGGCAGTAAGCCCTCCAGTCAGAGCTGGGTTATATGACCAAAAATGTATATCACAGTATTTTTAAAATGTATAACACTGTCACTGTATTTGACTGTAACAAGGTGAGGAAATCAAAATACATGAGAATTGCAGTCAAAACACACAATCACACTATCATACTAGAAATTTAAGCTGGCTACGATGTGTCACATCTTAAATGCAAAAAAAAAAAGTAAAAACGTCTTTATCCAATGGACTTTCAATAAGACAAATAAATAGAAATGTTGTGAAACTATGTATACTAGAAGTGATGTTAAAATGAGCATATTTGTTATGTTGTCATCAGGTCCAGCATACGATATCAGCTTCTGGGAGGTGCGTGAATCCTCAATTTTGGTGCAGTGGAAAAGCCCTGTTTACATCGGACAGGCTCCTGTCACTGGTTATTTCCTGTATATGGCAAAAAAGAGCTCCTCAGATTTCATCACTGTAAATGCTGAACAAGTTGCTCATTGCTACCTGAAGGTATCTAACAAAACTCATTTAATTCAAGCATCTTTCACTCTAAAACAGTCAGATAATACCTAAATGTGTTGATCTGTAGGTGACTGGACTGGAGAGTGGAGCGAATTATGTGTTCAGAGTGTGCGCTATTAATGAGAAAGGTGTTGGAAAAGCTTCCGATTTGTCTGATCCTGTTTGTACAAAAGCGCTGCCAGGTAACTGTAGTTCTCATTCTGCCAGTCACTCACCAGATGTATGAACCTTGGGAGTCCATAACTGCACACACACTTCCACAATCCTCTGTGGAAAAGGTCACAAAGGATTTACGCTTCTGCGTATGCTCACTACAAACGGGAAGTAAATGCCTACATCCTGTTTTGCCTCTGGACAGCATGTAGTCCCATGCGAGAAACAAACAAAGACGGCAATTGAGGATGATAAAGAGCAAATTCTCTACTGGAGAGAGAGAAGAGTTGGTGTTTTATGGCAACCAGTGTGGTTGTCCCAATGTGTGTGGTGCTGCTGCTGTGCCCTAGTTCCCCAGTTTTATTTCTGCCTGTAATTGACTGTTTCAAGGTGTGTCTGTTAATGCTGATGACACAACCATGCAGGTTCCCTGGATAAGGTGTTTATAAGGTGATAGAGGTGGTATTAGAAGCGTTAAAGTGGGAAGCGGTTCAAATCCGGTCTTACCCAGGACTTCCAGATACTAGTCTCTTTTTCAGTTGATTTGCCACAGAGATAGGGTCTTATGTAATTCTCTAACGTTGGGGGTTCAGGTCAAGCCAGAAAAGAGCTGTCTAACCCTCGTCTGGAGCATATCTTATCTGAGCATGAAGCTGAACTCGTTGAGCATGTGAGAAAGCCTCTCTGGAGAACATGCCCTGAGTCTACTGAAGCATATGATTAGTGGTTCCTCTGAGATATCCAGAAATTCCTGGGACAAATGGCCTTCTCTGCTGCAGTTATTCCACTCAGGTTGCTCTTCTGGAGTCAGCGATAGTTTCTGCCACTAATTGCTGTCATTATCATTGGCAGATTCAACTGCACAGCTATGCTTGGTCTCGATGGAGACCCTGACCAGAAGAATGGTGACTCCATTCCCTGTTAGCCAAGCAGATCTGGTATCACTTCGGCAATGTGGAGGTAGAACCTCGAAATGAAACGCCTATATGTATTTTCCACAGTGATCCTCCTTGCTAGGACTTGCTATCCCAGAAAGTGGGTGTTGGTTCATTGACTGGTGTCCCTCTCGCCAACTAGACACGAGCAGCTCCGCTAACCTTCCTGCGATTCTGCCTATTACCAACTGGTTGAAGGCAAAACACTGGGCCGACATGAGTTAGAGGACTTCAAGGTCTTCCCTTTGAGTCACTTGAATAAATAGAGTTTAAGTTCCTGTTGATTAAGACAGTGTTTGTGGTCACTTTAACCTCAATCAAGAGGGTGAGGGGTCTTCAGGAACTCTCCATTGACGAGACCTGATTGCAGTTCGGGCCTGTTGACTCTTAATCTTTAACCCCAGGCCTGGATATGTGCCCAAGGTTCCTACTATCCCCTTCAAAACTCAGGTGTTGAACCTCCATGCGCTACTCCGAGAGGAGGCACCTCCAACCACTGGTTCTAACTGCACAGTCTAGGCCGGGCTCCCAATGTTGTCATTGACATAAGTCTACATTCCCTGTTCGGGTTACCATAATGTTCTGGAAACACCATCTAAATAAGTCTTTAATAACTGGTTTGCATTCAGCTTCTATCTTGTCTATTTATTTTGAAGGTACTAAGGAGATTGTGTGTGGTGTGGATGAAGAGACTGGTGAAATTTTCCTGAACTTTGAGTCTTGTGAAATTTCCGAAACCTCCAAGTTTGTTTGGTCAAAGTCATACAAAGAAATTGCTGAGTCAAGCAGAGTCTCCATTACAACTTCTGGAAGATGGTCTGTTAAGCATCAGTCTAGATCTAGTCTAAATTCTGTTGGTCTGTGTGTATTAAAAAGTGGCTTTGTGTGGTTTCATTCAGCTCCAAGCTGACATTTATCAGCCCTGAGAAGGAAGATCTGGGCATCTACTCTGTGGCAGTAAGTGACACAGATGGAGTTTCGTCCAGTTACTGTATCAATGAAGAAGGTTAGAGTTTTGGCTATCTTTAGATTTTTGAAGATCTGATATAGATTTAATTTCAGAGAACACAGTCATAGTTTCCTTTTGCAGAGCTGAAGAAAATGCTTGATCTGAGCCACAGCATCAAACACCCCAGTGAGTCTAGACTGTTCAATAATGACTATAATGACTGTTCAATAATGTTAATCTGGACTAATTTAAAACGTAATTATATGTCCCAGCTGTTCCACTGAAGACAGAGCTGAACTATGAGATTCTGGAGAAGGGCCATGTGCGTTTCTGGGTTCAGGCTGTGAAGTTGTCTTCGTCTGTTAACTACAGGTTTATAGTCAACGATAAAGCCATCTCAAGTGCTGAGGTATGGTGAGCACTACACTAAACAATAACCCTAGAAAAATCTAATTTTTTGACAAAACCATTCAAAGCAATTGCATGTTTGCACCATTAAAGGTGCCATGTTTTCTGACATTCCTGGCATCGTGAAGTGTTGTTCCCTCGTCAAAAACATGCCTCAAGTAGTATTCAGATTAGTTCACACATGTTTGAGCAATCCTTTATTCCTTTTTTGTGAGCTGAAAACGACTCATTTTCCTTAACACCGCCCTTTTTCCTTATCCGCGCCCAAGCCCCACCCACGTCAATCATATGAATCACTAGTACAGCCCCTTGCTATGATGAGCAGGAAACGCAGTTTGACTCAGAAGTGTGAGAGCAGCAGTTCATATGCAATGCCAGAGGATAAACATTGCCAGAGAAGTGCTTTTTCAGATGTCCACAGCCTAACCTTTTGTTTGGATTACCAAAGAATGAGCTTATTCGTCAGAAATGGATACATTTTGTGTCTGCCCATCAAAGAAAACTTGGAAAGATCACTTTTGTTTGTGAGCAGCACTTCACTTTCAACTGGTTAATCCACAAAGAACAGTTTGATAAAGGATTTATGACGAGGCAGACTCTTACACGCTGGCTCATACTCTTTTTCAACTGTGCCGTGTCCATACAGTAAGTGTTTTTTATTTTTATTTTTTTTTACTTGTACTAGGCTTAAATACATTTATAAAATACGCAATTTTAACCTTTTGTCACAAGTACACCTATCACAAAATAAACAATTCATAAAACAGTACGCCGACATTAGAAATCATACAGTGTAAGTCAGAAGGCCTAACTTACCTCGTTCTCCTGAGGTTTCTAGTTCATTCTGTGGACTCAAACTCTGTGTCAGACTCTGGTTCACACATATAAGGTACTGTTACATCACACATACCTGTTGTCTGTCGATTATAATGTTTTAAAGCAATAACACTTGTTTAAAGCGCCACTTGTTGTGTTTGTTTTTTCTCAATCCGGACTAAAATGAAAGCGCTGGTCTGTAGGGGCGTGCTGAAATCATGTCGGTGGGAGGGACTAGCATAAACAACACATTTCGCCTGGCTAAAAATACGAGGTGATTTGTTGGTTTTTTTACATAAAAAATATTGCATTTAAAAGTATTAACAGTGCAGCGCTAGCTTTGAGGGTCCAAATAGTTATTCTAAGTGGTATAACAAGGGCATAACATAGGACCTTTAATTAAATGTAGAAATATAATAGGATAAGGGATCATTCAGATCAGGACAATCATTAAAAGGGAATTTAACAACAAATTTTCCGGAGTAGCACACACAGACAATTAATCTATTTACTCTGGGCAGTCCGTCTAACTATCCTCTTTAGATATTCCTTAATAAACCATCAGATTGCTCAGGTTACCTCAAGTTTTCAAAACTTCCAAGCTTGCTTCATCTCTCAGTGACAAAGACGTCAAGAATCTCACCTTCACTGATCAACAAGACCCACAGACTGCAGTGACTGCCATAACGGGTCCTCCGGAGCAGACACCTTCCTCCAGACGCCAGCTTCTCCAAGTGGTAGCCGGCTACCAGATTCTCCTCAGAAAGGCATCAGCCTCACCAGCAAAACTCCATCCAGGCTCACCTGCTAGCTCTGAGGCTCCTTACAGGTCTTTGTAACATCCTGCCAATGGAGCAATCGAACATGGAACATTTCACCAGCCTCAAGCTTTCATCCTCCATGAGAACGCAAACAAAATAACACGATATACTTGATGATTAACTTAAACTGACTAGAATATGTTGCTCTCAGCTTCTAATATATGATGTAACGATTGAAGAAACAAACTTATCAGACTTAACTGTTAGATAAACATCGCCACATATCAGCATGTTGTATAATGTCTCCAAAATTGTTAATCTCTCGTTCTTGACTAATAATCACATCACAAAGACATCAAACCTAAAATATAATTAAACAAACTCACTTTTTTTTTATATCAATGCACACTGATGATCAACTTGTAAGCATCTGACAGAACCCACAGCAAACAACCCCAAGAATGAAGATGGTTTGCTACCTCCTGGCTCCCACAAATACAAGAAACACAACATCATCAGCACTCTACGATCTTTACTACGTCTTTGTTGCCTCTTTCCTATGGGGGCAAGACGAGACCTTTATGGGATGCTTATTATAATTCACTGCAATTATAATGCCGTGGTCTAGTGCATTAATAAGAATCGCTCAAATTCAGTCGCCCTCTCCCTCTGAAATCGCTTGATCTGGATCTCTGCATGTAGTCAACTCAGAATTAAAGCCAAGCATGTTCCAGGTCACAAAAAGCCACACACTACAGCCATCTATGACAGTATGGAGGTCCTATGAAAGGCACTTTACCGTATCATATTTCCAGACTCCTCCCTTGTTATGGTCTCCTCTTATTTCTCATTCCTTCGCTTAAACAACAACAAAAAAACAACTGCAGGTACACTGTAAAATCCTGAGAGTAAAATTAACTCTATCTAGAGTAGGACCAAATAGAGTCAAACAATAACCCTTCAACATAGTTAAATCATCAATGAGGTTATCATCTAAACCATTGATTATTCACTAAAAACTTGTACGTAATGATAAACGTTTGTATTTCACTATAAAAAACATCACAACTATTTTCCTCATCACATCAACAAAAAATAAGAGTTTAACGTAAACGTTTTATGGTTCAGGTTGATGAGCTCAGAGTTCATTTAGAGCAGGACCAAATAGACTCAGAGCAGTGTCGATTTAACACTCTAGATTTTCCTGTGTAGGGTCCACCAAGAGTACCTCAGCAGCCTTCAGTATTTTCCTTAAGCTGCTTTATTGGAACCCCCTCATCAGCCTTAAATTCCTTACAAATCTCCATTCTGATTCAAAGGATCCAATGCTATCAACCTTCTCCCCAAGTCACTAAACTACCAATCACTGTAGAATCTTCTCCAGATGCATCTTCACCCTAAGTTCAGACTAACACACTCCCCACATTGCATTCACCCTCAAGACTATGTTCACTGCAGTCCTTCCACTTACAGCGAAAATGCTTGGAGAAACAACACACCTTGTCATGCTGCACAATAATGTTTCATCCTAAATGTGCTGCACCACCATAGAGTGGTCATGATTGCTTGGGGAAACTCTGATTTTGATTATAGAAGTCATAAATAAGTACAACTCCTTGCTATTATCATAGCTGCCTAATTACACTGCATTTTAACTTAAAACTGGGAAAAGTGTTATTTTTCATTTTTGTAATAACATATTTAACTTTCTGCTAAGGGTTACAAAATCAGCCATGATGTTTCAACTGGAATCATCCAGATGACAATTGAACACTTTACCAAAGCCAATGAAGGCACTTACACTCTTCAGATCCATGATGGAAAGGCCAAAAGCCAGAGCTCCTTGGTGCTGGTGGGAGATGGTAAGAACTTTGCACTCTACTCGTCTTCACAAACTGCAGCAGTGGGAATTTAGCACTCTAATCTCAAATGTCATTTTTTTAACCTAGCATTCAAAGCTGCTCTTAAAGAAGCTGATTTCCAGAGAAAGGAGCACAACCGAAAACTTGGTTGGCAAAGAAGCACACTAAGACATTATAGCTTGCTTTGTAAAGCCAGTTTTCATGTTTGGATTTTTTTTTCTCGTTCTGGTTCCAACAGGCCCTCACTTCTCAGAATACCTGTCTTTTGAGGTTGCAGATGACTGCACAGTGATGCTTGTCTGCAAGGTAAACGAAGATCATCCTTGAATAGAGACTTCAAAAGGTCAGGATCTCATCCCCTTATGTTTCCTTTATAGCTGGCCAATGTAAAGAAGGAGACCACATTCACTTGGTTTAAAGATGAAGAAGTCATTCTTGTGGATGTCCCCCCAAATCCAATGTCAGGAACATGTTCTCTTCCGATCCCTATGGTATGACAATGATGCTATGTATTTGCAATTCTTTAAATGGTCATGAAACCCGTCCGACACAGCAGGAATCTTTCTCATCCCTGAACCAATTTGAAACAAATGTATTTATTAACAATTGTATTGGCTGGTTTAGTAAAAAACAAGAGTCAGTTACGTATACCAGCTAATGGCTTCTCCACAAGTAATTTTCACATACTCACATATTATTTTATGAACTTGAAGCTGAACAACATCGTTCACCAAATCCAGACAATTGCATGATCTAAATTCCATCTTTCCCAAATAGCAAAGCAACCTACTGAACAAGATATCGAAAGACACAATTTCTTGAGTTTTGGTTGGATCTAAAATATTCTCGAACCATAGCGGAGCAAGGGAACCTAACGACCCTGTTCTCTTGTCCCTTTTTCTCGTGTTGATTGCAAGATGCTGACGAGAGGAAAAACTTGTCTGTGATGACGAAATCGTGAAGAGACGTGTGCAACTTTTCATTGACACGACAAGAGTGGACGAAAATATTATTAGGGAGACGGTTCCACATTGAAAATGCGGATATTTCTACTTCTCATGATTCTTTACTGTTACGACTCCTGACCGTTTCCGCAGCAATTTGCTTCTCTTACACAGGTGACTGCAGTTGCTCTCTAACATGTTTATTATACTTTTATATAACTTTTCCAGTTAGTATAGTTGAGTTTGGCATTTCTTTAGAAACTTTGTGTTATTTTGGAAAGGGCGTTATCCGTCTTGTAGTTTGTTAGTCCTGTATTTTACCTGCCTCCCTTAGAAGTTCTTACTGTATTGCTCATATTTTGGACATTTATAAATATATATGCTTAATTTAAGTTGGAGCACTCATTCATAAAATATATTTCATTACACAGTTTCTAATATTTAAAAAGATGTTTTAACTTTTAAAATGCATTTTAATCAATGAAATATTAGTTTACATTGACAAAAATTTGACTAAAACTTTTAGATTTTTTTTTAATTAAAACTATTACATTTTTAAATTACTAAAATGTGACTAAAACTAAAATACTTTTCGTCAAAAAGACTAAGACTAAAACTTAGATGGCTGCCAAAAACATCATTGATCCTAAGAAGGCATCACATCTAGCCAGTTGTGAAAAATCTAAAAATATCAGCATAAACAGCTGAAGCTTTTCTGTGTAGATTTTGTAACATTCATCGTTTTAGGAACAGCTGCTGGACTTAATAATACAGAAGTAAAGGGAATTCTCTTCACAAAGTTCAAAGCAGCTTCACAAAGTCCTAATGTGGATGTAGATTAAAATAGGAATTCTTATTTGATAACTCTATAGGGTAGAACTAGATCTACCATATAATGCCACTTCAAGGATTGTAAAGTCCATTGCGAGATCAGAAAATATAATTATTCTGTGTAGGTATGTATGTAATCAGTGATTACGCTTTCATCCATGAATATTTTTAATGATATTCGGGTCGCGGTCGGTCAGGTTGGGTTGCTTGAAATAAAGACTCCAATTAAACCTTTATAATTCATATAGTACTAGACACAATTCTCTATGAAATACATAGGCCTACACTTTACCACATTGCAATCGAGCTCGACTATGCAGCTACCTGCTTCAAATAAAATATAGATGATCAGTTTGTTCAGGAAATGGGTCAATCGGCGTGCGTTTGAGACGCAAGCTTCCCCCGACACGCTCATATAGACACGACGTCAGCAAACGTCAGTTAAGTAAAATTAAGTTTTAAGCAGAAATTTCTGGAATTGGTTCGCCATCAACCTGTGTGAGACTACATGAACCAAGAAAGTTCACATGTGTTCTCTCACATCTCATCAGTCTCTCAGTTAAACTGCTGATGAATTCTTCAAGCAGGGTCGAAAAATAAACATTGCATTCATCAATAATAGTATGAAGCAGAACACAAATTCCAGGTCACTCCATATCTTGCCAATCTTCACTGTAACTAAATCACACAAAAAATGTCATAGTGGCTCTCAATGCCTTTTTTTCAGCCCTGATCTTGTGTGAACCTCAAGACAGGAAACAGTGAAGAAAAGCAATAAGAAAAACTGGCAGAAGAAGAGTCAAAGAAGAAATTGCCACATAAGAGAATATGGACATTGAGAACATCATCTTGTTGGTGTCCGATAATTAGGAGTTGATCGTAAAAAACCCCACAAAGATTATAAATTGGGCAGGCAAATCCCTGAGCGCCATCCAAAGACAAGGAGCATCACTGCAGAAATGTGGAGTTAGCAAAAAGCCCCCTGCAGAGAAGCCAAGTCTAAACATCAAATGTAAACATTTTAAATACATTTTTCTGATCTTTTTAATATCTCAATAATGTGTTGTTGAGCTTCGTGACCATTTAAACGAAACAATGATTTTAGTTTGTGGTTTTATTTTATTTTATTTGCTTTATTAAAAATGTATATTTATTAAAATGCATTTTATTAATTATATCTTTTTTATTTATTAATGAATTAACTAATAATTTTTCTCCAGTTCTCCAGGAAAGACCAGGGAAATTATCACGCTGTTCTGGCTGATGACCGGGGCAAAGACAACTCTGTTTTTGATATTTCTGGAAAAGGTCTGGTCCCTTAAAGTATCTTATGCATATCTTCATTCATGCATTCATGCCAATATTAATTCATAACAATATAAATGAAACAACACAATGTTTCTCCAACATTATCAGTGTGGTGGGGCTACTACTCCTGGTATAGCTTAACGACGAGTACAGTTATTGATTTAGTGGAACTTAAATGTGAGAAACCAATGCATAAAGAGCAGTGGTAGCAGATGCTCTGGTAATTGTGCTCTTCAGAATAATTTAAAAGTAGTTCTCTGGTTATACACATACTACACTTACCAGCTCTGATGGGCCCTTGTGGTTCTTATGAAAATGCAGTCATTTATGTGAGTAATAGTAAAAAGGTGTAAAGTAATGAAATATGTACTAAAATTATTAGTTACTATATACTTATCTGAAATTAATTTTAACATCACAATTAAAGTACTTGTGGGTTGGTTAATGGCTAAAGCATTTTTTGGGTTTTTCAAACTTTTATTGACGGTTTATTCGCAACTTCGGCTTAATTGCTGCTCCTCTCTTGACGCTCACCTCGCTCAATCAACCTTTTGTATGGTCTCGCTCTGCCCAAGAGGCTTTTGATCATCTAAAGAATCTGGCTTGGTGGAAGGGGTTTTGGTTAACCTGGCAACTAGCGTGGCTAAAATTGCCAAAACCTCAGGGGAAGATGGGGATTTGGTTTACCTGGCAACTAGCGCGGCAAAAATTGCCAAAACCCTCAGGGGAATGTGGGGGTTTTGTTAACCTGGCAACTAGTGAGGCTATAATTGCCTTGAAGGTGGCCTAGCAACTAGCGCGGCTAGTTGCATGGGGGGTGCATGGGGAAGGGGTGGGGGTGATTACGGGTTAACAGGGTAAGAAAAGTGTTATTGGTTAACCTGAAAACTAGCGCGTCTAAAATTGCCAAAACCCTCGCGGGAGTTTGTTTACCTGGCAACTAGCGCAGCTAAAATTGCCAAAACCCTCGCGGGAGTTTGTTTACCTGGCAACTAGCGCGTCTAAAATTGCCAAAACCCTCGCGGGAGTTTGTTTACCTGGCAACTAGCGCAGCTAAAATTGCCAAAACCCTTGCGGGAGTTTGTTTACCTGGCAACTAGCGCAGCTAAAATTCCCAAAACCCTCGCGGGAGTTTGTTTACCCTGGCAACTAGCGCGGCTAAAATTGCCAAAACCCTCGCGGGAGTTTTTTTACCTGGCAACTAGCACGGCTAAAATTGCCAAAACCCTCGCGGGAGTTTGTTTACCTGGCAACTAGCGCGTCTAAAATTGCCAAAACCCTCGCGGGAGTTTGTTTACCTGGCAACTAGCGCGGCTAAAATTGCCAAAACCCTCGCGGGAGTTTGTTTACCTGGCAACTAGCGCGGCTAAAATTGCCAAAACCCGCGCGGGAGTTTGTTTACCTGGCAACTAGCGCGGCTAAAATTGCCAAAACCCTCGCGGGAGTTTGTTTACCTGGCAACTAGCGCAGCTAAAATTGCCAAAACCCTCGCGGGAGTTTGTTTACCTGGCAACTAGCGCAGCTAAAATTGCCAAAACCCTCGCGGGAGTTTGTTTACCTGGCAACTAGCGCAGCTAAAATTGCCAAAACCCTCGCGGGAGTTTGTTTACCTGGCAACTAGCGCGTCTAAAATTGCCAAAACCCTCGCGGGAGTTTGTTTTTACCTGGCAACTAGCGCAGCTACAATTGCCAAAACCCTCGCGGGAGTTTGTTTACCTGGCAACTAGCGCAGCTAAAATTGCCAAAACCCGCGCGGGAGTTTGTTTACCTGGCAACTAGCGCAGCTAAAATTGCCAAAACCCTCGCGGGAGTTTGTTTACCTGGCAACTAGCGCAGCTAAAATTGCCAAAACCCTCGCGGGAATTTGTTTACCTGGCAACTAGCGCAGCTAAAATTGCCAAAACCCTCGCGGGAGTTTGTTTACCTGGCAACTAGTGCAGCTAAAATTGCCAAAACCCTCGCGGGAGTTTGTTTACCTGGCAACTAGCGCAGGTAAAATTGCCAAAACCCTCGCGGGAGTTTGTTTACCAGGCAACTAGCGCGGCTAAAATTGCCTTGGAGGTTGCCTAGCAACTAGCATGGCTCAGTTGCTGCTGGAAGGATCTCAAAACTAGTGCGGCTCAGTTAACGATTTGGATCTTTCCAATAGAGTGGTGATGTTAGTAGATGGCCTTAGGCAACCTGGTAACCCGCACCTTTCCTGGATCGCTTGATCGAAAGGGTTGAGCAAGAGCGGAAGTATAGGAACCAGGGGCCTTCTGGCTGATTTAGAATGCTGTGCAGTCACCCATCTACCGTGCATCTGACTTGTGTCACTAATCGAAGAGACTCTCTTGATGTCGAAACCTCGCAAGTTAGAAGGGGACCCTCCCTGCCTGGGGGTGGGGGTGGCTCTTACAGCGGAAAGGGGTTTAGAAGAAAAGACTGTGCGGCGCTCATTCTAGCTCAATATGAATTTGAGCCATGGTATCCAAATCGGTTCAATTGATGCCGGAGGTAGAAGCCCAGCTGCCAACCTCTCACACATCAGCAACATCAACTTGTTGTGAGTCTAATTAAGTGAAAGTACAGATATTTAACAAAAACTTGAGTAAAAGTACACATTTGTAAAATTCTCAAGAAGTACTAGTTACCTTAAGATGTATAGTTTTAAGCAAATTAAATGTACACCGTGGTTATTAAAAGTTCGGGCGATGAAGATACTTAAGAGAATAAATACAGGAGCAACACATGCTAGGTATATGAAATATTTCAGACTTGTGAAATATAGACTTCTGGTCTCAGCATAGGTCTTAGAGGGGCTTTTGGACCCAGATAGTGGATCAGGGCTGTGCAAAACCAGGATAGTGTCTAAGTACCCAGCAGAGATCCGTGAGGAAGTGCAGGAGCCGGCGGAGCTGGTTTTCAGGAGCTGGTAGCTGGTTTGGAGCAGCGGAGACCTCAAACATGTTGGGGGGGGGGGGGTTACAGACTCAGGGGGAGATCTCAGTTGTGGGGAAGACTCAGGTAGAGACTCCAGCAGTGGTTCAGTCTTATGGGGAAGACTTAGGCAATGTTAAAGACTCGGGGGAAGACCCCAGTGGTGGTGCATACTCAGGGGGGAGACCCCACCTATAGTGCAGACAGAGACCCTGGCAGTGGTGCAGACTCAGGCAGAGTTCCCGGCAGTGGTGCAGACCAAGCCGGAGACCTCGGCCATGGTGCAGAATAAGGGAGGAGATCCTGACAGTGGTGCATACATCGGGAGAGAACCTGAGGGCCAAGGTAGAGGTTCTAGACCCGGAGGAGACCAAGGTGGAATTTCTAGACCTCAAAGAGACCAAGGTAGAGAATGAGCTTTGAACCAATTTGATGGTGCGAGATATGGTGGCTGTCGCATTGTAATATTAGATAAGTGGAATTGGCGCTATAGTCTGAATCATAGGGCAGGCATGAGAAATGGGGGTTGTGGTTGATGGGTGCTGCCAGATGTCATTATGAGGTTTGTTATGGTGACAGATAATGACATCTGTGTCAGCATACACACTGACATTTGTATTGACATTCAGCTACTTATTGGCTTTTCTTAGGGTTTCTTATTGCAGGCATGTGTAGAGGGAGAGAACATCCAACACAGCAACCATCAACACAGAAAATAGATGACAGCACTAAACGAGAGGGAATATAGAGGTAGGTATACGATGGTAAGTGCAAGAAAGGAAATTCAACAAGTATGAAAGAGTAATCACAGAAAGTTCGGAATTACAGGATCCCAAATCTTGTTGGACAAAGGGAGAGAGAGGTATTTTAGGGGCAAATATTTTATGTAAATTAAATTAACATACAGGAGAACATGATGACCTCAATACACTAATAGCCACATAGAACATTCAAAAACCGTCAAAAGTAACTGAACTAAGAAAAGATAGGTGAAATAAAGAAGGCAGAATTAAAGGTCATAATTTATAGTTCCTAGTTTAAATAATAGAGACATACTATGGGCTGTTTTAAATTTAAAGACAAGTTATAATTTATTGTACTAGCTTGTTGATTAAATACATTTTTAAACGTTAGTCAAATGTTTGTGTTTATGCAACACATTGAATTTATTCTTTTTTTTTGGTGGCAATTTATTTTTCTACAGTGTTTGAAGACATCATCAATGCCATTGCCAGCATTGCCGGTATGATATTCTACTCTATATGTCTCTTCTATTTATACATGCAATGTATTTAATTATATTTGGCTGTAAATAATTTAATCTGCTGTAAATATTCCTTGTTTCTACCCAGGTTCTTCTGCTTCTGAACTGGTTCTCCAGTGCACACCAGAGGGGATCAGGCTGCAGTGCTATATGAAGTACTACACAGAGGAGATGAAGGCCTGCTGGTTTCACAGGTACATCCCTATCTCAGCCATTTCCACATTCCAACATACTTCATGGGGGTGTCCATTTGCACAGCATAGGCTAATGCAAGCTTAAAGGCGCAGCATGTAAGGTTATGATATGATCTTCCTTCTTACTACAGACTGAAACTTATTAGTTAAAGGTAATGTAAAGTACAGACTGAAAGAAGAATCACATGACTGATTTAATGGGAATGTATTATCTGCTGCAAATGAGCTTGCCCACTATGAACAAACGAATGAGCTTATATAGTATGAACAAACGTTCAAATATTATAAATTGTTGTCACAATCATTTCTCTCCTTTGCCATTACATTACCCTTTTAAGTTAACACAAATAATTTAGAAAGGCATTTCAGTCCCTAAAGTTAGCTTTTGTCCTTATTTGTTCAAATCTTAAGGAACACAATAAGTAACCTAATCAAAGTATTAGCTGAGTGTTACGACCCCAAAATGGTGGTGGTGTCTAGGTTTGATTAAACCCGTTTAATCATATAATGAGTAACCAATAAAACCTGACCTTAAATTAAACACCTTCTTGTCTAGAAAGGACTGCAGAAATGAGAAAAATGTTCGTAAGTACAGTATTTAATCAAATAAAAAAATGCAACAAAAAAACTACTTAAACTATCTGTACTTGCACTTAATAAAGAAACTACAGAATGTGGTGTAACTACAAAACTATATACAATATATAAAGGGTGTTAAACATATACTTGAACATACTTTTGCTTCAAGCTGTTGCAAATCAATAAAGCTGTGCCAAATTTGCAAAAGGTGGTAAGTACAAAACTTTGTTGCCATTATTTACAATAACAAATTTGAAGGCCAAACTCTATTTGTTCAGGATCTCTCTGGCTCTCTTCAAATAAATTATGCTGGGTGGCTTTAATCTCAATGTGGACAAAACTGATATTGTATGTACAGTAACATTTTTATTCTGCTTGTCTAGTTTTGGTTCTGCCACAATTAAAAGAAAAACAACACGTGCTAAAGGTCTCGCTCTAGACCTAGTGTCCTGTGCGGGAGTTAACATGAACTTTTCTGACCTGGCAAAATCTGATCACTTTTTATTACGTCGTTCTCAATATTTAAGCTGTAATCAGCCCATACTATAACATCCAGGAACATTCTCTTTATTTCCTCTTTACATAGGTCCCATGCCAGCTGTACTCTCTTATTATAAGTATTTAAATGAGAGAAAAAAAAAGTATTTAAATGAGGTAATGGACTTTTGCGCTCCTATTAAATCAAGAACTGGATCTTTTACCCACTTTGCTCCACAGGCTCAAATCTAAGGGCCGCCAACTGGAGTGACTCCAGAACTGGTCTAGAGGTCAAGTACATGGAACACATGTTCTTTTTTAAAGATGCACTGAATCAGGGTAAACATTCATACTATTCTGGTTTAATTGACTCAGGGATTTTAACAAAACAAATCCTTAGTTTATTTGGTTATTACAATAACAAAACCTTTAGAAAGCCCACCCCCACTGCTATTCATAATAGAGAATAATGAATGTATAAAGCAGAAAATGGATGCCATCTAGCATCAATTTTCTTTTTTTCACAAGTTTTCTGGTTCTCTTCCTGCAACTGCCTCCACAACCTTTGTTTTTCCCCACTTTACACTTCCTTGTAGGAGGAAATCTGCACCCTGATTCACAAAGCAAAGCTCAAACCTCTTCCAACTTCTCTGGTCAAACTTGGTCTGCCGTTTCCCTCTCACACAGTCACCGCAATCATACATGCTTCCTTCTCATGGGGTACTGTTCCTAATGTCCTTAAAACATCTGCCACCATCCCTATTCTAAAAGATCTGGGGATGATTCAACCTAACTTTATTAGTCATTTTGTGTGTTTTATGTATTAACGATTTAATAGTTTTTCAGATATATTGTGTTAATGTTAGGGCTAGATGTTTGAGATGAAAAGATATTAAAAAGAGTGTGAATTTTCTAAATAATCATTTACAATCAAAAGTACAAAACCCTAACACATCCACTTTATTTGCTGGACTACATTTTCAGGTAGATATTTATAGTCTATATTTTAATTTCAATCCACTTCTACCCTGTGTGTCTAGCGCTAGCTAATGTTGCATAACTAAGTTGCATTATTGGGCAGACCGGGATCCGCAAGCACTAAAAAAGATTCACTCCCCAAAAATATATTATATTTAGTCATTTAGAAAGTTCGTTCTTTTGAATGATTAGTTCATGAACGACACGCCAATATTTTTAGCAAACCAAAAAATCATCTCATCATTGTTCATCTCTATTTATTGCAAAAGTTATGCACATCTAACCTGAAGTAGTTGAGATGGGTTCTGGGACTGAGAAGGTTTGTATTGCTTTTAAGAGGCATTTTAAGAGATTGCTCGTTCTGAAGAGCATGTTACTAAGGATCTGAGTGAAATTGCGATTTAACTTGCGTCTGCTAATGGCTAAACCAGGGCATTAGAGCTCTGCTTCATACTAGCCCGTTTTCAATGTAAGTGAGTGAATGTGTGTTTGTTTTGACTTTAGAGACAGTAAGATCTCCTCCTCAGAGAAGATGAGGATCGGAGGCACATCTGAGATGGCTTGGATGCAGGTCTGTGAACCCACTGACAAGGAAAAGGGTCAATATACCATTGAGATTCATGACGGCAAAAAAGCTCATTCTCGATCCTTTGACCTGTCTGGACAAGGTGAGCAGAAAATGGTTTTGGTTGAAGAAATGATCAGATGCTAACATTTCACTCTAAAACAAATAAGTGTTTTGATTGTAGTTTTATAGTTATGGCAAAACTCATCAAAAAGAGCAGAAAAACATTTACCATTAAAACCTTCTACATGCTATAACAGAATTTTAATACTCATGAGACATGATTTATGAACACAATCGCAAACAGCATTTTATTACTTATTCCAAACATGAATTAAGCTCATACCTTGATATCAATGAAGAATGTGATCACATTGCAAGCATCATGGAGGGAGAAAGAAGAGGGAAAGAGGAGAGAGAGGAAAGAAGAGAAAAAGGAAAGAGACAAGCACCGCAAACACGTCCGCTCGCTAGGGTAGAGAGAGAGAGAGAGAGAGAGAGAGAGAGAGAGAGAGAGAGAGAGAGCCCCTAAACCCTTGAGATTCTCTTCAGTATAAATCCCGCCTCTCTACATCACTTCCTGTTCCCTCCCAAGTATACATACAAATTCAATCTTATTTGAGAATTACTTACAATGATTAAATATTCTATTACAATGCTAAAATAAAATAATTAGATTAGGGATATATTATTTGAAAACTATTTTGTATTCCTATATAAATCAACTAAAACACAATGTGGTCCGACATGATCTTTAAGAAAGCAAATCCCACTTACCTAAGGACTCAACCCTGCTCCAGCTCTTGCCTTCCTGACAGTGCGTCAGAGTTTTTAACAATAGGATAGTCAATTATAGGCGCAGCTTCATCACTCAGGCCTTCCAGCTTCATCACAGTCTCATACACATTGGCCTCTATATTTTTTGTCTGCTTTAATTGCAATATAATTAACCACACTTTTTTGCACTTTTGAGTTAGTTAATACAGCTGATTTTTTACCTATAATTGACATACGCTTTATTATTGATGATGCTTCTTTGGCTTTGTTTGTTTGTGTCACTTGTTTTTAGGTGTTTGAGATTGAGTGCGCCATGTAAATCTCTGTTCTGTACCTACAGTTGTGGCTAAAAGTATTGACAATGATGCAAACATTAGTTTTCTTAAAATTTGTTGCTAAACTCTTTTCAGATCTTCGTTTCAGTTGTTTCTTTGATGTACTGAAATATAATTGCAAGCACTGCATACATTTCAAAGGCTTTTGTCGACAATTACAGGACATTTATGCAAAGTGTTTGCAGGCTTGGTCCTTCTTTTTCAGGACCTCTGCAGCCTTTTTTGCCAGCTGCAATTCCTGAGAAAGTTCTGCAAAAATCCTCCGAAATGCAGTGAAAAGTTTTTTTAGGATTAAGTTAATTTTCATGGCAAAGAAGGACTCAATTCATCTGACCACTTTTCATAACATTCTGGAGTAAATGCAAATTGCTAGGATAAAAACTTAAGCAGCAACTCTTCCAATTTCTAATATTCATGTAATTTTCAATCTTTTGGCCACGAGTGTATATACTAGTGTTTGACTACTGTGACAATCTTTTATTACTCTTCTCATTGTCATGAAATTTAAAAAGCTTTCATTTTCTTCATCACAACAGCATTCACTGATGCCTTTGCAGAGTTTCAAAGGCTAAAGTAAGAGAACTTTACTTTCAAGATGTTTAAAGAATTTCTAAATAAAAGGAAGTAAACACATGCTCTTTCATCCCTCTTTGTTTAGAGCGGCTGCCTTTGCTGAGAAAAGTGAGTATGTCATACAAAGCTTTAAACTCAAAAGATGGTGCAGTGGTGGAGTTGGTAGTTTTGTAACTGGAAGGTTGGTGGTTTGATCCCGCTAGGGCCATTCTGCGTTGTGGTCCTGGGCAAGCCACTTCACCCACATTGTGTGACTGGTGGAGTGTGTTTGGTAGATGTGTGTGACTGGTGGGATGTGTTTGGTGGATGTGTGAGACTGGTGGAGTGTGTTTGGTAGATGTGTGTGACTGGTGGGATGTGTTTGGTGGATGTGTGAGACTGGTGGAGTGTGTTTGGTAGATGTGTGTGACTGGTGGGGTGTGTTTGGTGGATGTGTGAGACTGGTGGAGTGTGTTTGGTGGATGTGTGTGACTGGTGGGATGTGTTTGGTGGATGTGTGAGACTGGTGGAGTGTGTTTGGTGGATGTGTGAGACTGGTGGGATGTGTTTGGTGGATGTGTGAGACTGGTGGAGTGTGTTTGGTGATGTGAGTGACTGGTGGGGTGTGTTTGGTGGATGTGTGAGACTGGTGGAGTGTGTTTGGTGGAGGTGAGTGACTGGTGGGGTGTGTTTGGTGGATGTGTGAGACTGGTGGGATGTGTTTGGTTGATGTATGAGACTGGTGGAGTGTGTTTGGTGGATGTGAGTGACTGGTGGAGTGTGTTTGGTGGATGTGTGAGACTGGTGGAGTGTGTTTGGTGGATGTGAGTGACTGGTGGGGTGTGTTTGGTGGATGTGTGTGACTGGTGGGATGTGTTTGGTGGATGTGTGAGACTGGTGGAGTGTGTTTGGTGGATGTGAGTGACTGGTGGGGTGTGTTTGGTGGATGTGTGAGACTGGTGGAGGGTGTTTGGTGGATGTGTGTGACTGGTGGGGTGTGTTTGGTGGATGTGTGAGACTGGTGGGGGGTGTTTGGTGGATGTGTGTGTCTGGTGGAGTGTGTTTGGTGGATGTGTGTGTCTGGTGGAGTGTGTTTGGTGGATGTGTGAGACTGGTGGGATGTGTTTGGGTGGATGTGTGAGACTGGTGGAGTGTGTTTGGTGGATGTGAGTGACTGGTGGGGGGTGTTTGGTGGATGTGTGAGACTGGTGGGTTGTGTTTGGTGGATGTGTGAGACTGGTGGGGTGTGTTTGGTGGATGTGTGAGACTGGTGGAGTGTGTTTGGTGGATGTGTGAGACTGGTGGAGTGTGTTTGGTGGATGTGTGAGACTGGTGGGGTGTGTTTGGTGGATGTGTGAGACTGGTGGGGGGTGTTTGGTGGATGTGTGTGTCTGGTGGGGGGTGTTTGGTGGATGTGTGTGACTGGTGGGGTGTGTTTGGTGGATGTGTGAGACTGGTGGAGGGTGTTTGGTGGATGTGTGTGACTGGTGGGGTGTGTTTGGTGGATGTGTGAGACTGGTGGAGGGTGTTTGGTGGATGTGTGTGACTGGTGGGATGTGTTTGGTGGATGTGTGAGACTGGTGGAGTGTGTTTGGTGGATGTGTGAGACTGGTGGGATGTGTGAGACTGGTGGGGGGTGTTTGGTGGATGTGTGTGACTGGTGGGGTGTGTTTGGTGGATGTGTGAGACTGGTGGGGGGTGTTTGGTGGATGTGTGTGACTGGTGGGGTGTGTTTGGTGGATGTGTGAGACTGGTGGGGGGTGTTTGGTGGGTGTCTGTCTGGTGGAGTGTGTTTGGTGGATGTGTGTGTCTGGTGGAGTGTGTTTGGTGGATGTGTGAGACTGGTGGGATGTGTTTGGTGGATGTGTGAGACTGGTGGAGTGTGTTTGGTGGATGTGAGTGACTGGTGGGGGGTGTTTGGTGGATGTGTGAGACTGGTGGGATGTGTTTGGTGGATGTGTGAGACTGGTGGAGTGTGTTTGGGTGGATGTGTGAGACTGGTGGGATGTGTTTGGTGGATGTGTGAGACTGGTGGGGGGGTGTTTGGTGGATGTGTGTGTCTGGTGTGGGGTGTTTGGTGGATGTGTGTGACTGGTGGGGTGTGTTTGGTGGATGTGTGAGACTGGTGGGGGGTGTTTGGTGGATGTGTGTGTCTGGTGGAGTGTGTTTGGTGGATTGTGTTGTCTCGTGGAGTGTGTGTTTGGTGGATGTGTGATACTGGTGGGATGTGTTTGGTGGATGTGTGAGACTGGTGGAGTGTGTTTGGTGGATGTGAGTGACTGGTGGGGGTGTTTGGTGGATGTGTGTGTCTGGGTAGGGGGTGTTTGGTGGATGTGTGTGACTGGTGGGGTGTGTTTGGTGGATGTGTGAGACTGGTGGAGTGTGTTTGGTGGATGTGTGTGTCTGGTGGGGGTTGTTTGGTGGATGTGTGTGTCTGGTGGGGTGTGTTTGGTGGATGTGTGAGACTTGTGGAGTGTGTTTGGTGGATGTGTGAGACTGGTGGGGATGTGGTTTGGGTGGATGTGTGAGACTGGTGGAGTGTGTTTGGTAAATGTGTGTGTCTGGTGGGGGGGTGTTTGGTGGATGTGTGTGACTGGTGGGGTGTGTCTGGTGGATGTGTGAGACTGGTGGGGGGTGTTTGGTGGATGTGTGTGTCTGGTGGAGTGTGTTTGGTGGATGTGTGAGACTGGTGGGATGTGTTTGGTGGATGTGTGAGACTGGTGGAGTGTGTTTGGTGGATGTGAGTGACTGGTGGGGGGTGTTTGGTGGATGTGTGAGACTGGTGGGATGTGTTTGGTGGATGTGTGAGACTGGTGGAGTGTGTTTGGTAAATGTGTGTGTCTGGTGGGGGGTGTTTGGTGGATGTGTGTGACTGGTGGGGTGTGTTTGGTGGATGTGTGAGACTGGTGGGGGGTGTTTGGTGGAGTGTGTTTGGTGGATGTGTGAGACTGGTGGGGTGTGTTTGGTGGATGTGTGAGACTGGTGGGGTGTGTTTGGTGGATGTGTGTGACTGGTGGGGTGTGTTTGGTGGATGTGTGAGACTGGTGGGGGGGTGGTTTGGTGGATGTGTGTGGACCTGGTGGGGTGTTGTTTGGTGGATGTGTGTGACTGGTGGGGTGTGTTGGTGGATGTGTGAGACTGGTGGGGGTGTTTGGTGGATGAGTGTGACTGGTGGGGTGTTTTTGGTGGATGTGTGAGACTGGTGGGGGGTGTTTTGGTGGATGTGTGTGCTGGTGGGGTGTGTTTGGTGGATGTGTGTGACTGGTGGGGTGTGTTTGGTGGATGTGTGAGACTGGTGGGGGGTGTTTGGTGGATGTGTGTGTCTGGTGGAGTGTGTTTGGTGGATGTGTGAGACTGGTGGGGTGTGTTTGGTGGATGTGTGAGACTGGTGGATTGTGTTTGGTGGATGTGAGTGACTGGTGGGGGGTGTTTGGTGGATGTGTGAGACTGGTGGGGTGTGTTTGGTGGATGTGTGAGACTGGTGGAGGGTGTTTGGTGGATGTGAGTGTAAAACGACTTTGAGTGTCTAGAAAAGTGCTTTATAAATTGAAGGCATTATTATTATTATTATTATTATTATTATCCTGGTTGATCCTCAAACCCAATATTCCATGACCCCCACAGGACATAAGCTCCATCATTTGCTACTGTGAATAAGCTCTGGTTTGTTTTTGATGTTTGGATTGTTATTCTTTTACAAACTGTTTAACAACAATAACCTAGATTGTTTTAAATTTCATGCATTTTAAATTAATATATAATATCCAAATGTGCCATTTTTATTCTCTGCAGATCGTGGTAGAGTAATGGGTGGGCTGCCAGATGTAGTCACTATAATGGAGAAGAAGGTGAGGTGTTATTTGCACATTTTTTGAATTGTAAAAACATAATGGTTACTTTCGTAACCCCCGTTGCCCAAATAGGGAATGGAGGTTTATATTGGTGCCGACTATGGGAACTCCGCTAAGAGTGCTCTACTCTCTCCACACTCTTTTTAAAACCGTCATGAATGGTGATGAAATCCTTTGTAATCCACAAAAGGGGAATATGAATTATTTTACCAGTTGCTTGTGTCTGAGAGCAAAGGCTCCAATGAGCAGACAGGAAGAGCGTCACGCTTGTATAAGCTTTATGTGTCACACTGTAGCCATGTGACCATCTGCACGGCCACTGATTGGCATTTAAAAAGAGTTCCCATAGTCGGCAGCAACACAAGTTGGAGTGATGGGACCGGCTGATGGGAAACTTAAAACACACAACCAACCAGAAATAGACTCACAATATAGGAAATGAAGTAAAAATTGAGTTCAGTGTCTCAATGTTCATAAAATGTCACCTGGGTTAGAGCATATTTTTTATTTTGAGCTGCTTTGTTTCACAAAACATTTACTGTATTTATTTAAGCTTATATGCACTATGGAATTGGTAATACAGTATCATTCTGTTAAATTACTTGCATTATGGAACTGATGTCTTTTTTTATTTGGGCTAAGAATTGCATTAACAATGTTTTCTATTTAGGCTATTACATTGTTAACGTAATTGTGGGTGTTTTGGCAATTAGGTGACCTGATTTAACATTTATTTAATTCATAAATTGGACCCGAGTCCATGAAAAAGACAGTCTGACTTAAAAGGAGTGACGCTTTTCTGATAGGGATACGCAGAGACAAAATATCTGCCACATGAAACTTATCTGCAAGGATAACGTTCTGCATATATGCCCCATCTATGGAGGGATATGGGTACAGTTTTCAGAGGCGGTTCTGTCACCATACTTGCTGCTGTTCATCAAATCTTATGCTGAAAAGTAAAGAAAAAATCGGACTGGAAGTCGTAGTCTGTCTTTATTGATTTTATTTTCAAAGTTAATTTTAAATCGAGGGATGAAAAACAACCACATAATTTTAATTGTTTGCTGTGAAAAGCCATTATCATCTGATAGCATGTAACCTGTCTTTTCAGTCAGCTTGATGATAAGTTTCTCCTGACTGCTCAATGACTGTGCGACTACTTTTGGGAGTTTTCTTCAGTATTCTCATTCATAATGAACAAAATATTTGGACTGGTTACAAATGACAGGCAGCATACAGATGGTTAAATGTCCACCGCGGTACTGTTAATATTCACAGCAGTACCAAATTTGTCATTTTGCTTCTTTGCCACTGGGTGGTGCCTTCACCTCATACATGAGGAAAAAGTTCATCAAAACTTTTTTATGTTATTTTTGAAATAAGTAAAAGTGTGAAAGTGATTTAAATAAAAACTATAGGTGGAACAGTTGAGATAACCGGAACTTCTAGCGGGTAGTGTTACCCGGATCGGCACGACACCTTCCTTTCCGGATTTTATGTAAAACGTGTGCATGGTCTTTCATCACATCACAGGTCAGTAAATGCATTTTAAATGACCAAAGTCTCTCCTTAACGTCATGCTATGTTTAAAAAACACGGTTGTGTCCGTGTTGTGATAAATATAAGATGTTTACAGTACTTTGAAGAAGTTTTGCCACTTCAGGACAGCGTTCACTGTGTGTTCAATTATTAACAAAAGCACTTGAATTGTTTTCTATTTCAATTACCTTAAAAACTAAATAAACAGTTTTTTTAGGAATTGCACTGTTTTTGTTGCAATTGTTATGTATTTAAAATACATAGCCATATATTATAGAATAAAATACAGGAAAGCGGTCAGCGACCTCTTCATGCATGCACAGAGAGCAGTTGTACAGTGATTATAATAAGTTTTTTTTAACTACATGTATGTAATTGAAATGTCTTGTTGTACATAATTGTTATTAAAAAACAAAACAATGTGAAATTATTTACATTTCCTTGTTTGTGTTATGTTAGCTGATTATGATAACCATGTTGACTTGAAATTGTTATATTACTTTAATTATTGTGTAGCCTAAACACAGATTTTATGTCCTTTAAATGTGTACATGTGGTTGTTTGTTAGAGGTCTAAATGATATCTAGGTTATTTTTGGTCTACAGTTAAACGTCTCTTAAACTTTCACTGACAGCCCAAAAATAAGCCGTAATTTAACCTAGACCAAGAATCACAGTTTATTAAAAGTTTACGTGTAGTCGTTTGTTAGCCGTCTAAATGAGGGCTGTGCTAATTCTGATTTATAGTTAAACGTCTTCTGAACTTTCATTGAAGCCCAAATTTAGCTGTGATTTAGCCTAGACGTTTAGGCTATAAATAGACGTTTATTAGACGTCTTTTGAACCAAAAAATGCTAGCTGAGTAACCACTGTCTCCTCCAGATTTTAATCCGAGAACTCTGTAGCTCAGCACATACACACAGAGTGAGCACAACACACTTGGAACTTTGCAAACCTTTAATTATGAGCACCTTTTTGTTTACATTTTCATTTGTTTAATTAAACCCCCCTATGGGGTTTGTTCACCTGTAATTCTGTTTATTCCCCGCTATAATACTCATAAATAATAGAACACTATTCATTTACTGTATATAACATGGATAGAGTGTTCGAAGCATCACCCATAGGTTTCTGGCAAAGTTAAATGAAGTCAAAATGCGCAGAGCCAGAACTCGAAAGCGTGTCCTCAGAGGAGGGACATGACCGTAGAGAAGGCGTCCAATTTTCTATATCTTAATCAAACTAATTTAAAAAGAGTTCACCCCCCTCAGAGTTTTCATGAAGATCAAACTAGCGATCTGAATCAACAAACCTAATGGAGCCAGGGGTGGAATCATGTTTTTTTCAGCTCCAAAGTTGGCTAGTGTTAACATTGGAGTGAAAGAGGACTTGCTCCCTTTTGGAACCAGTCTTACCTACTGTCACAGAGGCTAACCTCGTCACTCCCCCCTCTAACCAGCAGAGGGCACCCTCGTTGCACTAACTCCTGCTCCTCCACCTGCACCACACTACATTTCCCAGACACCCCAGGGGCATCGTGATTACACACCCAGCTGAAGAACATTACACCCCAGGTCCGCCGTGATTACACATCCAGCTGAGGAACATTATCACCAGTATTTAACAGACTGATTCCCTTTGCTCGAGGCGAAGTCTTGTTTGTCTCTGTGCTGCAACTCTGAGCGTTTACCCTGTCTATAAGTCTGCCTGTTGTGACCGTGCCTGTTCTCCGATTACGATCTTTGCTGCCTGCCCTGACTACCCGCTTGTTCCTTGACTACGTTGATAATAAAAGCCTGCAAATGGATCCCAACCTGAGTGATGTTACGTTACAGAAGACTTCGCCACCCAACGATCCAGCGGCTTTCTCACAACTGTCTTCAGTGCTGTCTACGCAGGCGAATCAACTGGCCGCGCACCAACATCAGCTGAATCGCCTGACATCCCTCACCGAGGAATTAGTCAGAGCGCTTCAGAATTTGCATGTCCCTTCTCAACCGGCAGCCATGACGTCTACGAACGCTCACGCGGCTCCCGCTGTCGCAGAAGCGCCGCAGGTCAGTCCTCACCTCCCCTTTCCGGAGAAATACGACGGGGATCCTACAAAATGCAAGGGGTTTTTGCGGCAGTGCTCTCTCTTCATTCGCCAACAAACCACGCTCTACACCACGGAAACCAGTAAGATCGCGCTTGTCATTTCACTGCTAACCGAGAGGGCACTAGACTAGGCGACGACCATATGGAGAGGAGAGGGTACTCTGTTTCCCACGTTTTTTGAATTCACGAAGGGCTTCAGCAGAACGTTTGATAACTCCCGCGAGGGCAAGAGCGCGCATGATAAATTGCTAGAGTTATCACAGGACAGAGTGCAGCAACCAAACAAGAACCCAGCCGATAGCCAGCGAGGAGAACCAGGAGAGGTTGCCCTCACAGAGTGGTATGGTCTTCCAATACTCAGCCCTGAAGTCTTTGAGCCCATTAGTGATACCTCAGATACCTCCAAGGTGGAGAATCACACTCCCCGCATACCCTGCACAAAGATTCCTGCCCAGACTCTGTCTGCCTCATGCCCTGAGAGGGCCGGTCTAGACACCTCCACGGGGGTGTCACAACCACAACCTCCTTCGAAGAAGAGGAAGAAGAAGAAGAAGAAAAGGAGTGTTTCCAACCCCTCAACTCTCTCTTCTTCAGTCAGTACGACCGAGTCTACTGCTTCGAGGATTAGTGGAGACTATGCCAGTGTTGCCCCGGAAACGCTGATCCCTGAGGCTGAAGGGAAAGTCTTGGCTGAAGTGTGCCATGCTCCTGTCCTTAATATTGGGGGGTCTTGTTATGCCTTCTTGCTTGTTGCTCCGCCCCTGCGCCTGAGTCTGCCTGCGCCGCCCCTGCGCCTGTGTCTGCCGGCGCCGCTCCAGGTTCCGTGTCTGCCTGCGCCGCCCCAGGTTCCGTGTCTGCCTGCGCCGCCCCAGGTTCCGTGTCTGCCTGCGCCGCCCCAGGTTCCGTGTCTGCCTGCGCCGCCCCAGGTTCCGTGTCTGCCTTCGCCGCCCCAGGTTCCGTGTCTGCCTTCGCCACCCGAGCACCCTGCTCTGCCGGCGCCAACCCAGCGCCGCTGCCCTGCTCTGCCGGCGCCAACCCAGCGCCGCTGCCCTGCTCTGCCGGCGCCAACCCAGCGCCGCTGCCCTGCTCTGCCGGCGCCAACCCAGCGCCACTGCCCTGCTCTGCCGGCGCCAACCCAGCGCCGCTGCCCTGCTCTGCCGGCGCCAACCCAGCGCCTGTGTCTGCCTTCGCCACCCGAGCGCCCTGCTCTGCCGGTGCCAACCCAGCGCCGCTGCCCTGCTCTGCCGGCGCCAACCCAGCGCCGCTGCCCTGCTCTGCCGGCGCCAACCCAGCGCCGCTGCCCTGCTCTGCCGGCGCCAATCCAGCGCCGCTGCCCTGCTCTGCCAGCGCCAACCCAGCGCCGCTGCCCTGCTCTGCCGATGCCTGCTCTTCGCCTACTGGCGCCACCCGAGCGCCGCTGCCCTGCTCTGCCGGCGCCACCCGAGCGCCGCCGCCCAGCTCTGTCGATGCCTGCTCTTCGCCTGCCGGCGCCAATCCAGCGGCGCTGCCCTGTTCTGCCGATGCCTACTCTGTGCCTGCCGGCGCCACCCGAGCGCCGCTGCCCAGCTCTGCCGATGCTTACTCTAAGCCTGCCGGCACCACCCGAGCGCCGCTGCCCAGCTCTGCCGATGCCTGCTCTAAGCCTGCCGGCACCATCCGAGCGCCGCTGCCCAGCTCTGCCGATGCCTGCTCTTTGCCTGCCAGCGCCACCCGAGCACCGCTGCCCAGCTCTGCCGACGTCTGCTCAACGCCTGCGCCTGCCGGTGCCACCCGAGCGCCGCTGCCCAGCTCTGCCGACGTCTGCTCTTCGTCTGCGCCTGCCGGCGCCACCCGAGCGCCGCTGCCCAGCTCTGCCGACACCTGCTCTTCGCCTGCTCTTGCCGATGCCACAGGCCTTGTTTCTGAGGTCACTTTTTGTGGCATGGCTCCTGCCACCAGCTCCCCCCTGGACTGCCTCTTAGGCACAGGGAGGGGTACGGTCCAGAGGAACACTCTTGGGTAACGCGGAGGACACTCTCGACCCAGTCCTCACGGAGACCTTCCACCGCAACCACCCGAACAAGCCGGCTCCTCGACCACGTGGGAGATCCCGTCACCGTCTGCCTCATCGCGCCAGGAGTCGCTCATAGGGAGGGGGCTATGTCACAGAGGCTAACCTCGTCACTCCCCCCTCTAACCAGCAGAGGGCACCCTCGTTGCACTAACTCCTGCTCCTCCACCTGCACCACACTACATTTCCCAGACACCCCAGGGGCATCGTGATTACACACCCAGCTGAAGAACATTACACCCCAGGTCCGCCGTGATTACACATCCAGCTGAGGAACATTATCACCAGTATTTAACAGACTGATTCCCTTTGCTCGAGGCGAAGTCTTGTTTGTCTCTGTGCTGCAACTCTGAGCGTTTACCCTGTCTATAAGTCTGCCTGTTGTGACCGTGCCTGTTCTCCGATTACGATCTTTGCTGCCTGCCCTGACTACCCGCCTGTTCCTTGACTACGTTGATAATAAAAGCCTGCAAATGGATCCCAACCCGAGTGATGTTACGTTACACCTACAGTACCTACCACTCAGGGTACTTCCCATCACGCATCAAGAGGGAAAGCAGGAGGTTGCCCCTTGATTAAAGCATAGCCGGAACAAACAACTCAAGAACTGATGTGTTGTAGTGAATCAAAGACATCTAGTGCAACCAGCGAGATCACAGATAAATGACTCAGTACAGCTCTTTTAACAAAATTAAACACTTTATTTTGATACCTTTGTGTATATTATTGACTAACAGCTTAACTGTTAACTATTTTTAAAAGTATGTTGCTCAGTAGCTTGCGTATTCAAGATTTTCCGAACCTTTGATAAATCGTGTCAGTGGTACGAACAAACAACTCTGAACTGAACTGCTTCGTTTCAGTGATTCAAACATATTTTGTGCAGTGAACCATCACGGTCATTACTGACTCAATCCCAGTCCGGCACAGCTGGAGCTGGAGCTGGAGGTGGAGCTGGAGGTTGGATGTGGATGAGGTCTCTTGTATGTTAATTACTCGCAGTTTCATTTTTGTCAGTTTCGGTGCCAGAGGTCGCACTTTCAGCATTCACATTCAGTTTTTTTATTTAATTTGATTAAGGGAAGCATATTTATGATGCTGGGTAAAAATATTTTTAACCTAGTGCGTTTGTTTTTTTCTAAATAAATTTCCACAAAGCTGTTTCTTTTCCATGTTTCATGTGTAAACCAGGGTTTTATAGATTGTGACACCATGACGTAAATCATAGAAATACTCTTTAAACAGTTGCTTAAAGCTATAAACACGTAGCGAAAACAATTGTTTTTGCTTAGCACGTTGTTTACCACAATGTACTTAAACATTAGCATTTGATTTGTTGAATAATGTTTTAGCATCTGGTATGCTTTGATTGTTAATATAATTTATAGTTACTGCTTAGAAAATCGGTCGTCTCACAGCAAGAAGGTTTCTGGTTCGAGCCTCGGATGGGTCGGTTGGTATCTCTGTGTGGAGTTCTCATGTTCTCCTCGTGATCGCGTGGGTTTACTCCGGGTGCTCCGGTTTCCCCCACAAGAACAAAGACATGCAGTATAAGTGAATTGAGAAAAAACATTTGTCCATAGTGTTAAAGTGTGAATGAGTGTGTGTGAATGTTTCCCAGCGATGGGTTGCAGCTGGAAGGGCATCCGCCGCGTAAAACAGATGCCAGAGAGTTAGTGGTTCATTCCGCTGTGGAGACCCCGAAAGGGAAGAAAGCCGACATGAAGATGGATGGATGCTTAGAAAATCTTTATCTTTGTAAAATCTGGCAGCCAACTATGGTAACATATATTTTACCAGGGTGGATTTGCAGTACGGTACCGCAGTAGAATCTTGCGGTAAGGCAAGACGTTCTAACTGGTCACCCTCTGTATGTGTGTGGACATAGATTTGGCTGGGGAAATTTTTCGATGGAGTTTGAAAATGCAAAGTCTTGCTTGCAGCAGAAAATCTTTTTAATGAAAGGAATAACAAATACAAGGGTTTTAAAAATGTAATACCTTTTTGGCAACTCTACATAAACGAAAATTATATAGAGTTCTATTCCACTGAGGAGAATATCTGAAGTTACTGTTCATAAATTCTTATTTAGTAAAGGTGCTGCACTTCAGTTCACAGGAATTCAATATTCAAAGAAAGAGCACCACCATTTAAAAGTTAAATTATTATTTTTTATTTTTAAAAGCTAAAAATCATTTTAGACGACTATTGTCAGTGATATTGGTGCTAAATACATTATTGTGACATTTTCAAAATATTGATACATTTCTTTCTTACTGCCTGTTGCAAATGTTGACATATGTGACATAAACAAAATGTTGGGGACAATTTCATTTTCTTCTTGTCCTGTATATTCTCCAACACTGTAAATATTATTATATATTTTACTTTCTCATTATCCATCCAAGAAATCTTGGAACTGCCGTTTCTATTGAAGGTGTGAATGGAACAACCCACAATATTTGAATTTGTTTGTGAGTCACTGTACCTTTTAACTAATTCTGAGCTCTTTCACTTCAACAGAGTCTGAGCCTCACCTGCACAGTCTGGGGTGACCCCACCCCAGAGGTCACTTGGTTTAAGAATGAGCAGGAAGTTGTGTCTGATGACCGCTACAAGATCTCCTTCGAGGGTGGCAAGTTTGCCAGCCTTACAATCAAAAGTGTCTATGTGGAAGATTCTGGAAAGTACAGCATAAATGTACGAAACAAGTATGGAGGTGAATTTGTGGAGATAACAGTCAGTGTCTATAAACAAGGTGAAGATGTGCCTGAGCCGAAACTGGGACAGATGTCCAAACCCGCCATTACTCCCAAACCAGCCACACCTGTTCCACAAGCTGCCAAAACCCAGACTCCTCAAACTCCTACACCCGGCATCAAGTCACCAGTCCCTACTCCACCTCCCTCTTTGAAGTCTCCCACCCCAACACCTGCTCCCAAATCACCAACCCCACCAAGATCCATGAGATCTCCTACTCCACCACGATCCCTGAGATCCCCCACTCCTACAAAAAAGTAACCTTAAGTGAAACTGAAGATGCATGAAGCTTTGGTGGAGGTGATTCTAGTTTGAGTGTCCTCCTGTAGTCCGATAACTTACTAGGTCAGCGTGAATCAGAATGTTTATCAAGGAGTCCAGCTATTAGGTAAGGTCATTTGTAGCATTCATCTTTGAATCTGAGAAATAAAAATAGTGCAGTATAGATATTTATGTCTTGATTTTTGGACTTGAAAAGAAGGATATTTAAGTAAAGGTGTTTTGCCAGTGAACATGATTTCCAAGGCCACTGTTGACCTTTATTTTTTTTCTGTATGCTCAACACACTGTAGTGCAAATAAAGAATTTCTCCACCATAATAGTTGCACAGTTGCACAAGGATTCATTTCTCCTTTTACTTAATGTTTCTAGTAGGTGAATTTAAAGGACAAGGAACCAATAGAGAAACACATGTATGTCCTACAAATGTTTGACTCATTAAAAAGTACAAGCTAATGGTGTTTTTGAGAAAATTGTACAAAACTGTATTGCAGCCATGCTAGTATTTCAAAATTAACGAGTGGATGAAACACAATATGAAGTAGAAAAGAGTCACTTCTGAGGTTTATTGGAATCAGGCAGAAGGTCATGAAATTAACTTACTTTGGCTTGAAAGCCAACATTTGTTCACCAAACTTTAGTTAAATAAAATACTCAAGTCCCTCATTCTTGTCAGCGTCCTCTTGGTTCTCAATCTCCACACGCTTCATTGCTATAAAATACTGCACAAAAGGCTCTCCCAGAGCAGCACAAATCACGCTGTCATCGGCCAGGGCTGTCAGTGCATCGTCCAGATCTACAGGGATGGGAAAGTGTTTCTGCTGATTCGGAGCTCTGTTTAGAACATGTTCGGCATTCAGATTGCGTCTCACTCCATCCAGTCCTGCAGCAATAGTTGCTGCCAACACTATGTAAGGGTTAGCCATCGCTGAACCAAGCTTGTTGTCGATGTGTGTCCCCCGTCCACCATGAAGCTTAATGTTGAAGTCACAGCTGTTGTCATTGTTGCCGCATGTAGCATAAAAATGTTTCTTTGAGTCTTTCTTTTCTTTCAAAACCTGGATTCGACGACTGGTTCCTGGAGCCAAGAGGCAGCTCAGGGCGGCTGAGTGATGGAGAAGGCCAGAGAGCCACTTTCTGCCAATCTCTGAAAGTTCCACATTGCCTGAGTGGAAAAGGCTTTTTCTGCCGCCAGCATCCCAGAGGCTATGGGAAAGTAAACCAGCATTGTGGATGTTTTCGTATGTGAAAAAGGTAGCAATATAGTCAAACTTCTTGGCCATCTCTTTGATTCCTGTGCGAAAGGTAAAAGCGCTGTCGGCTGCATCGATTCCGAATCTGGGTTTAAAACAAATTTCCATCTGTCCTGGACCGTTACCAGAAGAGAAGCTCTCAACGTCTACACCCATGTTGTACATGCCCTTGACTAGTTGCTGCAGGAAGGGCTGATCATGGTTGCTCAAGAGTGTGGTGGCAGGGAAAAACACAGCCTTAGGTCCCATTCGTTCGGGGAACCCAAAGATACAACACTCATAGGAGAAGGATGAATGCAATGAGAATCCCATGTTCTGAAGTTGCCCAAGCATCACCTTGGCTATTAGCCGAGGAGACGTCCGCAATGGAATTCCTGTTATGGTGCATGGGTCACAGATAAGGCGGGCAGTTTGGTCTGCCCAAGGAAGAATTTGGAAAGTTGACAGATCCGGAATCAAGAGAACATCAATGCTGAAGTTGGCAGCACTCGCATGATCAACTTCATTGACTTTCGGGCTTAAAGTTGACTCTAAATAGCTCCTTGGCATAGAGATGCCATAGATCGCTTTTTCCTGTGGAGTCAATAAAGAGTTGTGTTATTGAGGTCCCTTAAACATCATTACCTGTTTAAATAACATAAAAATAGTAAATGAAGATCTTTGTAAAAAGCCAAACAGCTCTTTAATGAACAATTAACATTTTTATTCCCTTAGTGTCCTGTACAAATGTGTCTTAAATTAGTTTAAAATACAGAATATATGTTTTGATTGGTGTTTTGATTCTTTAGTCATGGCCAAAAATATATGTACCCTTGCAATTCTGTCAGATGCAAATGTTTTAGTTTTATATTTGCACTGGAGCAACAAACAGAAGAGAAGTCAAACCTCTCAATGTACGTGATAAAACTATTGGCATCCTCAAAATTGTAAAGAAATTAGTGTACAAATAAGTGCAAAAGGCAATTGATGCAAATTAGATGAGAGTGAGCACTTAGTGAACATGTGCAAGTCAACTTCCTTGAGAATTTTTTTTACATTGTTCATTTATTTTTTCTTATATGTTTAACATATTTCTTCTCATGACACAACTGTAATCACAAAAAAAGTTTTGCACGGTCCACATAATGTTTGCTTCCCCAACTCCAAACGGCTGGCCCAATTACATAGGCATGATGCAGACGTTCCGTCAAACAGTGGAAAACAAAAACAGCAATGCTCAAAATTCCAAGCAAATTTAAGATCAACAGACAGTGTGAAACAATGTCAGCTCAGTTCCTGCATGTCTGTTTGACAAGTAGGAGACTCAGGAGGATATAAAGATATAAAAATGTATTGCATTATGGACGGACGAGAAAGTTGAGAATAGGTAGAGCTTTTTCCTAAAGACATCATGATTTGAGTAACAGAAAGAGAAATGAGGAAAGAGAAAATAGGTGTATGTGAATATGTGTCATTTACATTATTTATCGTCACGATAAATAATGTAAATGACACATATTCACATACACCTATTTTTGGCAAAGATAAGTTTTCTATAAAATGTTTGATTTAGCTGAATTTAATTTAGTGCAAATTGTACTTTAAAAACTTTTATACTTTTTCCTCTTTGCTCCGTAATTTACACATTCGGTTTTGAAAATTTTTATTTAAAAAAAAGAAATCAAATTATAAATGCATCATATTTAAATTCCAAACTCAAATTGTAAAACCCAAAATCAGTCAGCTCTTAAAAGGTTTTCTTCTTCTCAAGACAAAAACGCTGATGTTAGACCTCATAATAGTTATTTCACGGGACAGTCATGACATGACAACTACAACAACGCACAGTCAATTAGATATTTTTAAAACATTTACATGAAAGAATCTAGCCGGAATGGTCTTGGACCTAGACACCCCATGAAGATCAGTGGCCTCAAAGCGGACAAAGTTTATGTTATCCCGGACAATCTGCTGCTTTATGCGCTCAACATCAGATATGAAGCTTTGCGAGGCCAATGAGCTAGCCTGTGTGCATTCTCTGTCTGCAAGGGAAATAAAAGAGAGATCATAACCCCTAAAAGAAAATAAAAAGGCCATCCAGAGTAGACTTCTGACCTGAATGTGATGTTCCCACGTCAGCCCAGTTGGTTGCCTCAACATTCGGACAATGTCTCCCAGAACACCTGCCCGATGGTTCATCTGTCCTTGAAAACCCTCCAGAATTCCGAGTAGAACTTCTCTCTCTAACTTTAGATGATCTAGCTTCTGAAAGTGGCCTGAATGTGTTAAAACTGTGTGATGGTTCTTGATCTGGTTTACAATCCACTCTTTGGCCCGGAGGATAGCTCCTTCCTTCATTTTGCCCTTTAGCTGTTAGTGGGGAACTCTGACGCAACACACTTCTCTGTTCACCCATTGTTTTTGGGGTGAATGCAGCCTCAGTTTGTGATGGGTAGTATTGCAGATTATACTTTCTCTGTTGGTGTCTGTTGAGGTTTTCATCTTCTATTGAAAAACACTGACTCTGGGACTCACTGGAAACCAAAGGACTGCGATGTGGAGGTCCAATGGAAATAAGAATGGGATCTTGACCGTAGGCTGAAGCTGGTGAACTTGATTGTACGATGGGTGTAGTTGTTTCTTTTCTGTTCCAATCAGAGGAGGAAAGCCGCTTCTGTGCTGGATCTCCAACTTTTTTTCTTGCACTTATACTTGCTCCATCAATCTGATCAGGAATGGTCTCCTGAAAGAATAACAAAGTATTATGTAAAACCATAGTGGATAAATCCCAGGGTTTCACATCAAGTCAAAACCCCCCAAATTATCACCAGAAGAAAAAAAAAGCTTTTATTTACCTCATATTTGGGTTTGTCTGATTCAGGCATGATGCTTCTCTGTTTTTGTCAGGGCAATCTGTCCCATCCGTCCCAATCAATGTGTCTCACGCAACTGACCATTGGAGACTGAAACAATGCTCCACCGGACTCCATGAAGCATCCAGCCTGTTCAGGCACACTCATCCATTGTGAACTTCTGCACATCAGCTGTTTTCTGCAACTAACAACATTTCATTCATCGTTGCTCTTCAAAGAAACATTTTTTAACAAACTTTTTTTAAAAACACCAAAACAAATTCTCAAACAAAGGCAATTGAGATCAGTGAAATATTTATATTACAAATCAAATGAAATGAGTAAATACTTTTATTACTACCAAGTCCCAGATACTTTATAAAAACATTATTATAGTATAAACCTGGAGGAGTCTTTCAAAGCCAACGATCCTGAAGAAACGACACTGACATATCACCAAGAATCTGGTTCTTTAATATGTTTCATGAAACAAATATTATAATACAATATTTAACATAAACCATTTTACTGTATTATATACTATTTTAATGTTGTTTTTTTTTATGCACATAATGTTAACATTAGGGATTAACCAATCCAATTTTTTATTACTTCAATGCAGCTTCACTATAAATGGGGCAAATGTGGATTCAAATACATTAAAGCTCTTGTAAAAAGATTACGTTGGGGAGAGAATTTCAATGCTTAATCATTCTTTTGAAATCAGGTAATATAGCTGTCTTTGTTTAGTCTTGTAATGGGAGCAAGATTATGATTCATTTTTAATCAATAAAGTGATATATACACCTAACTTGTGGGTAATATAGAGTAATCAATTCAATTGTTTTTATGTTGCGAGGAAAAACGTAATGGCTGCTTTTGTAACCCCCATTCCCCGAATAAGGAGCGGAGACTTATGTAAGTGTGAAGAGAGTAGAGCGCTCCTAGCAGAGCTTCCCATAGTCGTCACTGACATAAGAAAAGCCTATTCTCACATGAGAAGAACACGAGAAGAGTTTCATCAGAGATTGTTTTCTCTGCACATTGGATGCAAGTGGTGTGTGTGTCTTCACAAAGGAGGAATCTTCAAAGAATAGATCACTTGAAAGCCCTTGAAAACAGATAAGAACGCATGCAACTTTCATGCTTAAAAGCCCAGATTAATTTCAAGAACTGATCAGTGTGTGCATCAGTTATATTTTGCAGTAAAAGCTGTACACCATTGAAACGCTTCAAGGCCTGCTGGATCTAAACAATTTTAACTAGTTTTTAAATTTTGGCAAGCAAATGTTAAGTTGCCTTGAAAGAAATTATGTTTTCTAGTTTTATGAAGCTTTTAATAGTTTTTAAAGTTTCTGGGGTCTGAAAAAGTAGCTCCCCATCAGTCGGTCACTATGATTTATGTTGGTGATGACTATGGGAAGCTCCATCCATCCAACTCCTCACAGACTACGGAATACTCTACTTGTTCTTTTGCAAAACACATCCGCATGTTTCCCTCAATGAAGCAATGAAACAGTCCCTCCGGGTGGGTAGCTTTTCATGCTTGAAAAGCCCATGCTTTATGTTCTTAAAGTCTCAGTTTCAACAAAGGCAGAGCTGGCTGTGAGACGGGTCCTTTGGAAGAGAAGGACCATTATTGTGGTCCAGGGAATAAAGCATGTTATCCCGCTCCTCATTAGCCATGGCTTTATTGTTTGCACTTTTGATGTGAGAAGGGCTCCAAAATTGTCACTGCCCTCTGAGTGCCACAACAGCAATGGCATGAATGAGGTCTTTGGCATGTTTTAGTGATTTTGACTTAATCAGCTCTGCTATGGACCTTACAAAGAAATCTCAGCCATCCAGTGTGATATTGAAAGTTCGTCATGTCAACATTTGAATTACAGGGATAGAAGTGCTGTTATGCCTTGTCAGAAGTGAAAGTGACCAGTTGCCCAGATATGGAGTGACCCATACCTGGAATTTGTGCACACACACACACAGCAGTGAACAAACACACCGTGAGCACTCACCCGGAGCAGTGGGGGAACAGTCGGGGAACTGGAGCTCCTCGAGGGCTCCACAGCTGTGGTTGTTGAAGATGGAGAGCAAGTGTTTCATCACTCACACCAACTTCAACTCGGAGGATCTTGGGATCGAACCTGCGACTTTCAGATCACAAGTCAAGCTCCTTACCCACCAGACCACAATGATACAAGAAGATGTGCTTAGATTTACCATTTGGTCTCTCCAGTTTCCTGACCACTGAGACAGTTGCATCGATAGAAACATACTATTGAGACTTTTCTGCCAAAGTTTTGTAGATTAGTTTGAGTTTGGGTCCAGTAGTAACAAAACAATCTGCCGATTCCAATGTTCCTGATGTTCCCACTGTGAGGTGCACTATGCATCAGCATCACCAAAGAGCAAATGGCATCTCTATCTAGCACTTCAAAGTTGTTTCTTTATTGTTTGGCCTTTCTCAGTGCGACTAAATTGTGTAAACTGCCACACGTGCAGCTCCTGCCAGCCCTTGCAGGTCAGTACCATTGGTGCATTTATTGCTGGCCATTTGTCACAATTGTAAATTGCAATGTAATTGCTCATACACGAAGGATAGACTTTGGCCCTTTTAAATACAATCGTTCATGTACTTTTTATCTCCTTTCAGATCTGGTCATTAATTGCATGGCTCCAAGTTCAAGGCTTCAAAATCATATACTCCATTGTTTGTGGCAGAGAGTATTTGCTGTTATATTACCCTTTTTTTGGAAAAAAATCCTTCTATTGGTTAAATGAAATCTCTGGTATCCTCTAGCCCAGCGCAAACGGACCCTGTATTGCAGTGAGTGGTTTCTGGATCATTTGTTTTGTTGAGCCCTAACAATGACCACACATTGTGTCGATTTAATTTGACAAATGTGTACAGGGCTTTTGTTGAAATTGTTTCTCCCAGGCACTCTCTCAGCTCTCTCCAAATGGTAGCACTGGGAACAGCAATGTTGCCATCAATGACTATTGCCTCTTTGGCAAAGCAGACAGCCGTCAAAATGAATTCCTGTACTGCTGGTGTTTTTATCATTTAGATTGAATTAAACACACATCATTTGAATAATTCTGTCATTTCATACACTGAGAAAGTAATTTTAAGTCAGATATTTCACTTCCATTAAAAGCATTTTGTCCTGGTGCATTTTTTAGACTTGAAAGAGTCAATACTACCTGTAAACCGATGTTTAGTATAATTATGCTCAGTACAGTTATGTGCCATAGAAGCACACCAAAGTTTAATATGCAAATAGTTTAACTGCACTAGTATTGTTTTGTTATGTTCATAACATTTAATTTACGCATTTTAACAAAATATCATTGCTATGAACATATTTCTCAGAAAACAACAATATCATACAAATAGTCAAAATGTTAAACAATATCTCAAGTTGTTCTAACATTCAAGGTTACAATATATAACAAAAAAAGCAACAAGACAAAGGCATTCCTATTACATCATATACAGATTGGTAATTTACATTTGAAGAGGCTTTGACATTTTTACAAAGTTTTAAAGATTTTACTATTTTCGCAAGTTTCGATATTTTTCATTTAGAATAATAAAGTTAACCAAATTCCATATTTTGTTTGTCATCATGTTTATTGTAACAAAAGATATCCTTTGAGTTTGGTGAGATTGTGGGGTTAAGATGAAAAGGAAGAGAAACTATTTTCCCAAAAAGCTTTAACTTTTTGACATTCCACAAATAAACTAAAAATATTCTTAAAAGTCATTACAGAAAGAACAGTTTCATCAATATCCATAAATTTAGCCTACCCTTAACTGTGATTAGATACGAGTAGACTGTGGGAAATAGAGAAATACTAGGAAAGATAAATCTGGAGATGGCTTCAGCTTTTATTAATAGAATTCTGCCCAGCAAGGAAAGACCTCTCCTTAACCAGTTATTTTTCTTAATTTTACCACTTCAGTAGTTGTAAGATCAGGTTGTGTGTAGAAGTGCACTGTTCTGTCATACAACGCATTTGAACGAGACGGGCGTTCTGTCAGGCGCTGAGCTGAGCTGCACGCGCGGTTCCACCCTCTGTGCTTCTGTTTCTGTCGGTGCGTTTGCTTTCCGTCACAGAGAGTTATCGGAACATGGGTTGCTGGCATCTTCTGACAACTCCTATGTGCTTGATAATGAAATCTCCACTGTTGCATCGGAGAGAGACAGCGCATCTCCTGAAGGAGACGGTACATCGCTCTTCCTCTCTGGGGGACGGCAGGTTGTGCTGCGGAGGTGATGGCAGAGTTGCTTACCCGGGCTGCCGGAGAGGTTAGGTTACATGTGGCTCTGCCCCTCGTATCTGAAATCTCCAGGCTGAACCTGTGGTTTACAGGGTCATGCTAGGATGGTAAAGCGCAGCCGCCCCGATCCCGTTTTTCCCGGAAGTGCATCGGTAGCTGACCAGAACTTGAAAGGTACCTCTTACTGTAAGAAAGGAGGTTGGTCAGTCTCCCTTCTCTATCTCCGCTTGATGGAACGGTAGCTTGGGGTTACGACGCGATTCCCCAGGTAGGGCAGGCTATGGCGGTGCATTATGCCCAGGTAACCCTGCCGCTTGCTGTGATCAGCTGTCGTTGGACCTGACTTCGAGAACTGATGCTTATGTGGATGAAGCTGCCGCTGCCCTGCATGCCATGGCAACCTTTCAGGTATTCCAAACCTAAACATGAAAAAAATGCAGAAGGGGAGTTGTCGACCATGTCTTATGACCTGAAAGCTGCTACGGACTTTTAGGCTTACCACTGTAAAAGTTGAGGCAAACTCGTTGGCCACACAATGTCTACATTGGTAGCTCACAGCTGCCATCTTGGTTGACCCAGGCTGGAGTGTTGTCACACAATCGAAAACATTTTTTTTCAATGTACCTGTGGTCCAAAATGACCTCTTACGTCACGTGTCTCTACAATCAGGTAGTAGGTGGAGGGTCTGTGAGAACTCAAACACTGTGCAGGTCCCCTTCTAAGTTGGCTCCCCCACCACCTACTTGACGACCGAGTACTCACAGTACTCCTCGGATCATCAGCCATGTGCCAGAGACCGCGACCTAGAGCTGCTATGAGGAGTCTATGGAGGAGCAGTCCTGTCCGGAGCCCCCCAACATCATCAGGGGAAGAGATCCAACGCAAGTGGCCCTGGAACAGGACGCCCAGGGAGTCAAGCTTCTGTGCGGGCTTTGCCACCAGAGCCCGTCGACTGGTGTCACTCTCGCCAAGTAGACTTGAGCAGCTGCCGCCCCGTTGAACTCGTGTTAACCCTTCTCCAAAAGGGTCTGGATCGAGGACTGTCTCCATCCACCCTGAAAGTTACATCGTCGTGTTCCTGCTTGTCACTTCCAGTTGAAGGCAACACACTGAGACCACACGAGTTAACAGTCAGATTCCTCAGAAGGGCCAGAAGGGGTAGACGCCTAGGCCTGCCTTAGTTCCCTCCTTAAGTTCCCTCCTTAGTTCCCTCCTTAAGTTCCCTCCTTAGTTCCCTCCTGGGACCTTTCCATTGTCCTTAGAGGACTTCAAGGTCCTCCATTCGAGCCGCTTGATTCAGTAGAGCTTAAGTTCTGTCAACTAAGCAGTGCTTCTGATTGCATTAGCGACTATTACGTTAGTAACCTTTATTTAACAAATGCAAACAAATCAACAATATATTACAAAATTTAGTAGGTAGAGAGTGGGGAGGAAATAAAAAAGAAATGATTAGAATATACCAAATCAGACTGAGAAGAGTTCAAATAATGAGGAGCTATTGGGCACACATACAGACAATAAACAATCACCCGTCCAAAACAATAACATAAGAATGTTGGGAGCATGAACAAAAAAATTATTATCAATTGAGTTGTTTGCAATAAACTGGCAAAAACAATGGGACTAGACTAATTAAAATATTGCAAAGTAAAAGAAACAGCGCTTTTGAAAATAAAACAAATGACGATAAACCTTAATTTAAAGGATATAATAAAACAAATGAAGATAAAGCAGAAAAAGCAAAATGTGCATCTGAATATATAGAAGAAAATAACAAAAAGGAATTAAAAACATACAAAGATGGATCAAAAGATCCTGATACAGGAAAAACAGGACTAGCTGTAACTATACCAAAAAGAGAAATCATAGTCAGTGAAAGAGTCACTGACTACCTAAACATATTTAGAGCAGAGCTAATAGCAATCAAAAAAGCAATAGAATGGATATATTTTTTTTATAAAAAAAAAAATAAACAAAACAATAATTTCCTCAGACAGCTTAGCAGCTTTAGAAAGTTTAAAAAGTGAGAAATCAGAACCCAGGCAAGAGATAATCAATGAAATAATGAAAGACATAGAGGAAATGAATCAGGAAAATAGAACAGTGACATTAATATGGGTACCATCAAAAATAGGGATGAAAGGAAATGAAAAGGCAGATGAAGCAGCTAAACAGACTATAAAGAAAGAAGAGATAACATTAGAAATAAGCAAAGCAAAGGTTAAAAATAAAACAAAAATAGAATAAAAGATATTTGGCAAACACATTGAGATGAAGGAAAAACAGGTAGACATCTATAAACATACAGCTAAATATTAAAAGTCAAATAACATACAGAAATAACAGAAAAGAGGGAAAAAACAAGATTAAGAATCGGGCACATAGGTTTAAATGTTTCACAATTCAAATAGACAATCATCCAACAGGAAGATGTGATAAGAGTAGTGTAAAGAAAACAGTAGAACATACATTAATAGAATGTACAGCTTGTAAACAAGAAAGACAAAAAAAGAAGAAAATATTGAATAAACAAAAAACATATAGACTATAGAAATTCATACTTTAAATTGAACAATGTAGGTTTTTGTGTGTGTAATCGCTATTTTCTTTACTTTAATTGTATTGTTTTTTTCCTTCGTCTACGCTCTGACCAAACTACAGCTCAGTAGGTGGCGGTAATGCAAAGTAAGACTGCAAACAGTCAATAAAACCACTAGAAGAAGATGAAGAAGAACCAAGCATAGAAAATGTCGCTAACAACTGTTACAGAGAGTTCGAGCTTTACGGAGGTTTCTCCTTTCACATGAAGTAAGTCCAACTGGTTACGCTACACGCAACAGTTGTCCGTTAACGTGTTTAATAATTCAATATTAACAGAGTTATTTTAGTTACACATCAGCCGTCTGTTAATCTTGCTTAACGCCTCCCTTTATTATGTGTAGCGTTGACGTTACAGAAACTTCCTGTAAATGTTAACGTTATAAAATACGTTTAAAACCCCTTCATGGGATAATGAATATTTCGTTCTTCGAAATGTTGTTATGCGCTGAGTGTTAGGCTGTTGGAAACAGTCATCTAGAATAAATTTCACACGTGTAAGGTAACGTTATGTTTTCTTTCCCTGAAGGATGTTTTATCGGCTTACTGGCTCTGGATCAGAGAGACCGTTGCAGAACTGGCACGTTTTGATCATGACTTAGAGTTAGAGATCCCCAGCAGACGAATTTATTTTTATTAACTTAATATTATTTACATTTTAGATTACTGGAGGTTTGGTTATCTCTGTGTTAAAGATGGTTGTTTTGTCCTTTCAATTAACGTTTCTCAATTACTAATATATTGACATGTACAGGTAATATCATGTAACTGGAAGGTAGCTGGTTCGGTCCCGCTAGGGCCATTCTGCCGTTGTGTCCCTGGGCAAGCTACTTCACCCTCATTGCGCAGTATGAATGTGTGTGACTGGTGGGGGGTGTTTGGTGGATGTGAGTGACTGGTGGGGTGTGTTTGGTGGATGTGAGTGACTGGTGGGGTGTGTTTGGTGGATGTGAGTGACTGGTGGAGTGTGTTTGGTGGATGTGAGTGACTGGTGGGGGTGTGTTTGGTGGATGTGAGTGACTGGTGGGGTGTGTTTGGTGGATGTGTGTGACTGGTGGGGTGTGTTTGGTGGATGTGTGAGACTGGTGGGGTGTGTTTGGTGGATGTGAGTGACTGGTGGGGTGTGTTTGGTGGATGTGTGAAACTAGTGGGGTGTGTTTGGTGGATGTGAGTGACTGGTGGGATGTGTTTGGTGGATGTGTGAGACTGGTGGGGTGTGTTTGGTGGATGTGAGTGACTGGTGGGGTGGGTTTGGTGGATGTGTGAGACTGGTGGGGTGTGTTTGGTGGATGTGTGTGACTGGTGGGGTGTGTTTGGTGGATGTGTGAGACTGGTGGAGTGTGTTTGGTGGATGTGAGTGACAGGTGGATGTGAGTGACAGGTGGATGTGAGTGACAGGTGGATGTGAGTGACAGGTGGATGTGTGTGACTGGTGGGGTGTGTTTGGTGGATGTGTGAGACTGGTGGGGTGTGTTTGGTGGATGTGTGAGACTGGTGGGGTGTGTTTGGTGGATGTGTGAGACTGGTGGGGTGTGTTTGGTGGATGTGTGTGACTGGTGGGGTGTGTTTGGTGGATGTGTGTGACTGGTGGTGTGTGTTTGGTGGATGTGTGAGACTGGTGGGGTGTGTTTGGTGGAGTGTGTTTGGTGGATGAGTGTGACTGGTGAGGTGTGTTTGGTGGATGAGTGTGACTGGTGAGGTGTGTTTGGTGGATGAGAGTGACTGGTGAGGTGTGTTTGGTGGATGCGTGTGACTGGTGGGGTGTGTTTTGTGGATGCGTGTGACTGGTGGGGTGTGTTTTGTGGATGCGAGTGACTCGAGGGGTGTGTTTGGTGGATGTGTGAGACTGGTGGGGTGTGTTTGGTGGATGTGTGAGACTGGTGGGGTGTGTTTGGTGGATGTGTGAGACTGGTGGGGTGTGTTTGGTGGATGTGAGTGACTGGTGGGGTGTGTTTGGTGGATGTGAGTGACTGGTGGGGGGTGTTTGGTGGTGGAGTGTGACTGGTGAGGTTTGTTTGGTGGATGAGTGTGACTGGTGGGGTGTGTTTGGTGGATGCGTGTGACTGGTGGGGTGTGTTTTGTGGATGCGAGGGACTGGTGGGGTGTGTTTGGTGGTGGGCAGGAGGACGTAGGCGCAGAAGGGCAGGTAGCTTATCAAGGTAGCTTATCACCAGCAGAGAGTGAGTGTGGTGTGAATGAATAATGCTCTCATAATTGTAAAGCGTCTTTGAGTGTCAAGAAAAGCGCTATATAATTTGAATGCATTATTATTATTTTTACTATTATAATGAAAATTCATGTAAATTTCAGTTATTTGCGGTGAGTTTAACTGTGTTTGCTGCTGGTAAACTCTGTAGCTATTGTATTTTATCGTGTTCAAAGGTAGCTTAAAGAGGACTTATGTTAAATATTTAATTTCAACATTTCTGTCAGCAAAGATTTGCGTCATAGCCTGCGACACATGCTTCTAACAGCAGGGGGCGGAATGCCAGGCGGGGGCTGTCGTAAACACACCAGCGGCTGTCTGATGGGCCCGGACCCCAAAGAGAAAAATAACTGAGAACAGAGGATTCAACGCTTCTTGGACCGAATCATCGTTTTATTGCACTGTGTGCTGCTCAGATAAGGACCTCATTTGCACGTTCCAATTTGATGTAGGTTTTTGGAATCCTCGAAATAAAAAGCAAATCTGATTTCTTTATTGCATTTCTTTAATTTCATCAAAGCAATGATAGATTTATTAATATTGTAGTGAAGTTAAACTTGAGCCATCCTACAACAGAGTACTCACGTGGTCCGTCGTTCTCTACAGAAAAATAAACATTTAATCAAGAAGGCTCATTGTGTTTGTAGCCAACTTATTATTTTTTTATAGCAGGCTAATATAGACACACACAGCATGTGTTGCCTTCATTATAAGGCTTATACAAGGCTTTTAATTTTTTGCGGCTCCAGACATATTTGTTTTTTTTTAGTCCAATATGGCTCTTTCAACACTTTGGGTTGCCGACCCCTGGGCTAGTACAGTCGTGGTGTATTACAGATGGCTGACCTCTCTGTGGTCATTGCAGGTAGGAAGCAGTGTAACCTTGTGCTGAAGCATGGAGCTGCGCTGCACTGCTCTGCTGCTGCTGGCGGCGCTCTCTCACACCCTCGGCTCCCTCCAGCCTGCAGATGAACCCGATAACTGGCTTCTGCTTCATGTGGTACAAGGCCACATCGGGGCAGGAAACTACAGCTACCTCCGGCTCAACCATGACGGGCGTATCATCCTGCGCATGCAAAGCCTTAAAGGAGACGCTGACCTCTATATTTCAGACAATACGATGCGGCCAAACTTTGACACCTACAAGCTGCAGTCCACAACTTGCGGTCAGGATGTAGTGGTGGTTCCGAGGGCTTTCCTTCGCCCAGTGGGAATCGGCATCTATGGTCACCCTTCCTACATGGATAGCGAGTTTGAGATGAAGGTTTTTTATGACCGGACAGCACTCTTGCAAGAAGAAATGGAGGCAAATTCTTATTCTGCTGGCGAGCTTCTTCATCAGCCTCGACAATCTCAGGATCCAGAGGATGATTCGGAGGAGGAGGAACCCATCCTCTGGACTATCATCATTGGAATTCTTAAGATCATACTTGAAATTATCTTTTGATTTCTCTCATCTCTCATCGTAGCAGACAAATTGGCCAGATTTAACAGCCTTTACTTTAAGAACAAATAAACAGGGAAGTATTTTGCTCAACTTTAGTTAACTTGCTAATATCACCTGACAACGATCAGCATTTCGACATCCTAGCATTCCTACAATCATTGTGTGCATTACTTTCTGAATGAAAACTGGCTGTATTTTTAGAAAATAAATAAAGGCAATTAAATAGCATCTGTTCACGATGCCATTTGATTTAATATTTCAAGTTCAAATCATTTAAAATTGGCATCCTTAAGCGGAAACTTTGCCTGCAGGATCTGTTTTGTAAACACAATTTTAGAAGTTATATGATTGTTTCCTTTCAGTTAATTCTCTTAACAATAGGAAATCTGCTTTTATACGGTTCTATTCAATTACATCTCTTGGTTGAGAATGATTGATTGTCTATAGAGCCTGCTTGCGGATAGCAAAGAATCTGATGCTTCTTGTTCTAAGAGAGAAATAAAGCAATCACTTTATGTCTCTGTCCGTCTCTTGTTTTGTTACCAAACTGTTGTTTTAACCACACACACACACACACACACACATATGCTGTTTGGTTATTGAAAAATAACACAATCTAGAGTGATCTATAAGGAATAAAATTGTAAATTACAAATGAAGAAAACAACTTTTCTTCCAACAATATTCCAATTTGTAATAACCATTACAGGAAAAAAGTCCTGTAGATTTATTGAATGGTTAAAAAAAGGTCTTGGGTCTTTCAATTTCATTTCACCTTCACTCTGAAAACAAAATACTAAAATTATTTAAGCAATCCCTCAAGCATTTATTAGACAATCAAAGTTTATACTTGTCAATCAACAATTTCAAACGGTTATATCTTTTGACGAGAAGTGGATGCAAAAACTAAATTTTCGTGGTTATTTAACATTCTAAGCATCAAATCCTTGCAGCTGAATTGGTGAATCACAAGTTCGAAAATGTTTGAGGTTTATACTGGAAGTCAGAGGATGGGTATATGGTGGTCATAAAGGGATGGACATGGTCAGAAATAATGCTCAGATAGGCCGCGGCATTGAAACGATGCCCAATTGGCACTAGGGGGTTTAAAGTGTGCCAAGAAAACATTCCCCACACCATTACACCACCACCACCAGCCTGCACAGTGGTAACAAGGCATGATGGATCTATGTTCTCATTCTGTTCACGTCAAATTCTGACTCTACCAACTGAATTTCTCAACAGAAATCGAGACTCATCAGACCAGGCAACATTTTTCCAGTCTGTCCAATTTTGGTGAGCTCGTGCAAATTGTAGCCTCTTTTTCCTATTTTTAGTGGAGATGAGTGGTACACGGTGGGGTCTTCTGCTGCTGTAGCCCATCCGATTAACTTGTTGTTTGCATAAGAAAGCCAGATATTGTGGGTGTTTGACCAGATATTGTGGGAGAAATTGACCAGACAGAGAGTGAAAGTGAGCAGGAAGCACCTTATTTGAGGCGAACGTTACATCGCTTCTCTGGAAGTATAGAGCCACCACTTAGTCTCAATGTGGAAGCCTCTGGTGATGAGCCTGAAAGGGAACCTACACCAGTAGAAGAATTTGATCTTGATGAAGAAACTGACCACCCGGATGGTTTGGGAGAGTTGAGAGATAAAGGTTTTAAATCTTTTCCTCTAGTACAACCTAAGACAACTTATCCTACGTCTACACCGAGAGCTCAGCTAGAACCAGAAGACCCCTTCAGAGATCTAGTTGACATTGGCACAAAGAAAGTAAATAAACTAAAATCTGACTATATTCTTAGATCCAAAGCTCAAAACGAAAAACCAGGAAAATCTAGTGGACAGTACCCCCTATTGGTAGATGGAGGAAATGCCAAATATGTCCCTTTTGGCACTAAAGACATTGAAGTCATGCTATCTAAATTGCCCCAATTGAGAGACGGTGCACACCCTTGGATTGCTGCACTTGAAGAACAGGAAGTAGGTCAAATGTTTGCGATAGGAGAAATGGTAACAGGAAGAGCGATGCCTCGACCTGATAGAGAATTTATTAGCTGTGACAATTTGAATGATCTGAGAAATGATATTGACAAATATATCTGTTGGTAAAGAGTCATCAGCATGTTTTACAGAGAAGAGCCGAGAAGAGAGGGTCCGTATGAGGTCACCCAAGCCACACCTACTGCTGTAAGGGTGAAGGGATCCAACCTGTGGTATCATATATCTCACTGCTTGAAAGTAAGAAATCTTAATGAGACCTTTCCAACAAGTGATAAAATTGCAGATGACCCTGTGAAGGAGTAAACTATTTGAAATAAATCCAGACATCCAGATAGACAAATAACCCTAAAGCGTACCATTTTGTGTTGAATTTTTTGCGTTACAGATTACTTTCGACTGGAGATTCTGAGAACCTGGGATAGGAGTATTCCTGTGTTCCACTTAGACTTGAGGCGGATCGAGACTGCTCCAGCCCTTATTGAGTCTACTACTCCAGCGCTGACTAAGCCGTTTAAAAGATACAAGTCAGATGGATAATATGCATCCAGAATAAAAAAAAAAAAGAAAAAAAAAAGGAAAACGAGAAAATAGTATGACTAGGATGATGTACCAAAACACAAGTGACAGATTTATTGATATTACTCTAAACTTAGGAAGCGATCTTGCTGCGACTGAGGAAGAGCTTGGTTCACTACTTTGCGACGAAGTGGACACATGCATGTAACATGTTCCTCAGCTAGGATTTCTGTCTTATATGTGCATGAAAGCGAGTGAAAGAAGAATGGAGGAATGAGTGATTCTCACTCCACTGTTGGATATTAATTTTATTTGTCTTGATTATAGAAAGAATGATTGTTTGAACAAAACTGAGTGAACTCCATGACAACGAGAATGCTCGGAGAGAGGAAAATATCCCCTCTAGGTCCTGTGAATGAAGGATTCCTTTCAGCTGACCAGAATGATATCCTTTGAGATTAGTAGAAACATTAAAGAAAAAAAAGTTCACTTTTGTTTGATCCACATATTTAGCACTGTCTGATTCTTTATTTAGATAAGAAGTAAAAGTGTATTTTTGAAACCTTGTGTCTTTGCCAATCATAAGGAGAACTTGTGTGATGAGAGCTTCTTCTTCTTTATTTTTCACTAACAATGAGCGTATTTTTAAGTGCTAAAAAATAAAAACAAGATGACATTTTGAACTGTTATTGAATTAAAAATGAGTATGTGAGCATTATAAAAAGAAAAAAGTATAAAATAATGATGGAGTACAATTAAGGTTTTAAATAAAGTATTTCTGAGAGTGTAAATCAAAAATAAAGTTGTTTATGTAGAATCAAAAATAGAACCTAAAAGATCATGAAACTCTTTTTTTCCGGTTCACTACCAACTTTTAAGATTGGTATGGAGGCAGCATGGTAACCCAAATTTGTTGTTTTCAATCTTTTATTTCAATAGTTTTTGCGATAGCGTTTGATGTTTTCTAGCCCTTAGTTTTATTACTTTTTTAATAAGTCGATTGTTTTATTTTGATTGATATTTCTTAGTACTTTTTGATTTTTGTAGATATCTAATACTTTGCGTTTTTTATGACACTCACGAGAGAATTTTGGCTGAAAACCAGAGAAAGTCTCCCACTTTGAATGGACAATTTTTTAATGGAGACAATGGACAATGTGTTATGAACTCTAAAGACTCTTAGGAGCGCAGAACCACTATCTGTGCTATTCTGAAAATGAGTGCAAAGAAACCTAGCATTCATTCTATTAGCTTGATCCTGAGGGACTTGAGCAAAAGGCTGAAAGGCTTTCCTGAGAAACATGGATGCAGTCGCGGTAGCAGTCAACAAGAGATCGTCTGATGAGACACCTGGAGGTTCCTGAGGGTTCCCGAAAGATTTCCTGACTCCCGTATTCCCATGTCACTGCTAAAAGGTCACCCATGGCGATGGTTCCTGAAAGTCACCCGGAGTGATGCTGAAAGCCACCGGTGCCAAACAACTCTACAACCGCCACGACCTTTTGACCTTGCCTATCCTGCCTAAAGCCTACCCAAATGCTCAACGGTACCCTATTTCCTAAAAAGGTGATCACATGGACAATGCTGAGAGAAAAAGTGATCCACCTAAAAGAACTGTCAGATACCCCAGTACACCTGTTTCTGTGTGTGCGTGGGATGAGAGGATTACAAATGAGAGGATTACGAATGAAGAGGATCCGAAGCGAGTGTCTTTCTTTTTATTACTTTATTTTTACTTAGAGTATATACGGAGATTTTTGAGTTAATCTATTTTTACTTTTTGATTTTTGCAGAATACATTTTTTAGTTTTGGGTGAAAAGCTGTTTAATGCTGATTTTTCTGGTTGTTGGAGAGTTAGAGAACAGAGTTTTGCTAAACATTGGATTTTATGCAAAATTATTGTAAATATGGAGATTATTCCAAAAATATTACGCTCATTATCAAGTGTACAAGTTATAATAATCATCCTAATCACCAAAATAGATGTCGGCTACTATTTCTTGAGACATTTCTTAAATTTATCTTTGAGAGAATGATGACTGAGTGAATGATATTTGAAGGACATTTTGAACTTCATTATACTTGAAGCATTTGTAACCCCTGATTAGAAAAAGTTCATTGATACATCAAGTGAAGAAGTAATGCTAATGCATGAACGATGTCTTGAAAGCATGATCGGACAGACCGGTATCGAACGGCCCTCCGATGACTATCTCATCGAAATCGCGTTTCCTTACGAAGAAGATCATCATCTGCGGATCTTATTCTACTTTTGATTAATTATTATTTTGTTTGTTTACTGTTTTTTGTAGAACATTGGCAAAAGACAGGAAAAATGCTACTCCTTAACTTAGCCAATTGAAGTAATGGAAAAAACTATTTTACATAATTAACTCACTTAATTGCCTTAACGAATGGAAACTTGGAAAGTTCCCAAGGAGGGAATGTGGGTGTTTTGGCAATTAGGTGACCTGATTTAACATTTGTTTAATTCGTACATTGGTTTTGATTCCATGAAAAAGACAGTCTGACTTTAAAACGGAGTGACATTTTTCTGATAAGGAAGGGTTAGTAACAGCAGAATAACTGCCACGTGATACTTAGGTAAGACCACCTTGAACATTGGACATAATGTGGGCTGAATTAGCTTGATTTAGAGATAACTTCCTGTATATATATCGCGCCTATGACACACCAAAGGAGGTGCAGTTTTCGAGCCAGGTTTTGTAACCCATCACATTGCTGTTTCCTGAAAGATCTTGTGCTGAAAAGTAAAGAGAAATCGGACTGAAAGTCGTAGTCTGTCTTTATTGAATTTATTTTCAAAAGTGTATTTTATATTATGGGAAAACAACCACAATATCTTCTCCCCATTGACTTCTCCAAAACTTGTAGTCAGTCTAAAGCATGAGTCTCTTGCAAAAAATAAAAGGTAGCCTTGAACCTTTTAAGATACAAAAAATTTTCATTTTAACAAATCTCGAAGACCCCTTACGTTGTATGAATATAAACAAAATGACATAGTATAGAAAAAAACAACAACTAAATAAACAATTGATCAAAACCACGGAACAATGTAACTAATTCTAATTATCTTTCTGTAAGTCGCTTTGGACAAAAGCGTCTGCCAAATGCATAAATGTAAATGTAATAAATTATAAAATTAGAACACTATTTCAGTGAGTATTTAAAATAACCTGACAAGTATGTGAGACATAACAGCATTGTTAGACAATACTTCCCATATTAAAGTAAGCTGGGGAGTTATATTATAGTAGAGATATTGAAATGAATTACTGGTCATACTACGTTCGAAACTCTTTCCATCAATGATTGCTCTAGCTCTGACATAGAAAGCTCTTTTTCCTGCTTTCTGTGCAGCATCAATTTGCGGCCAGAGTTTGTTCCGCGCCTCCTTATCTCACCCGAATCTCAGCTTCCTAGATTCCAGATATTCTGATCCATGAACGTTCTTCCAGACAATTTCTTTTGTTGACTTGTCAACAAACCTGATGATGATTGGTCGAGGTCATTTTTTGCATTTTTTCTCCCAATTCGAAGACTGACATCGATCAAGCGTTGTTACACATTTGAGACACCCTAGCTTTCACATCCTCGCCTCTCGCTCACAGTCTCAGATTCCAGCGTCGGTGGTAGCTTTCCATCACATTCACCTCATCTTGCAGTTCACATCCGTTTCTGATGATCCTCGCCCACTATTTTAATGGCAGGGAGTTCTTCCCTTACATCTATGGGCCTCTATGTGGCCTCTTTCAGAGAATTAACACATTCTGGATTTTGCTTTATTTCTTGATTGAGAACAGCTGTATTCTGACTCATCTTCTAAAACTATTGTAAATAAAACTAGTGTACATGTATATTTAATAATATCACTACAAGCATTTAGAAAGTCATGTGAACTACTGTCCTTACATTAAAAAAAACTTTAATTACATTTCAGTATGTACTCTACGCCACCGCTGTTTGCGTTGGCAATCATTGCTTCGTTTATGCTATTGAAAAAAAGACGGTCTTGAGACGTATTTTAAGGCCCCTTCGATTTTTGGTGAATTGGGGCGATCTTCGCGCAGGATTGTGACGTAAAAGCGCCCTTGAAAAGCGTCGTCCGAAGGACCCCAGAGGCTGTTTTTACCGTATTTAACATGGACGTAGCATGCGCTTCGTATGATCTGGAGAGCAGTAAAAAGGGGCGTAGCCAGCCTTCGCCACCATGGAATGCGTCACTAATTGTTAACCATAAATAGATCCAGAGAGGCGGAAAAGGCGTAGCGAAGACATCTGATTGGCTGAATGTTTAATGTAATACATCTTAAACAAAGTAATTTAAAAACAATTAATCCCCTTCAGAGTGTCCATGAAGGTAAAAACGAACGATCTGACCAAAAAACATTACAGCACGAGGGGTGTAAACATGTTGTTTCCGCTCCAAAGTCGGCAGTTTTAACATTGGAGTGAATGACAACACGCTCACTTCTGACCCCACCCCCTTGCGGAAGATCTAGGTACTACAGTTTAGCACTTCCTGTTGCGCAGAAGCAGAGAGAGCGGAGGGTTGCTTCTTGGTCCTGCACGGAATTATCCTCACGGGCGAAAACACAATGACCTTTTGATAAAGAAAAGCAAATGATAAACGAGTCGAAATAATAACGCAATAAGTATTTGTTAAACGTAAATGCGAATATGTTGCGAGCTGCGTTAGTGGTGTGTGGAAGGGGCGTAGTTAAAAAGGTAAGATTGTTCATACTGCGTTAAAAGCAAATGCTCATTTTCAGAATTGAAGACTCGTAACGTTAATACCTCTTAAAGCAGGTCTTCTCATCGTTCTCTGGACAAAGTTCTCTTCCGCCAAACCTGCGACTACCACCGAACCTTATTGGAGTCGCTGCAGAAAGTAAGTCATGATTAGCTGCAATGTATATTTTATTTCTAAACGTCATACCATTCGATATTATTATCTGCAGTTCATTCAGCAATAGTCTAAAACAGAGGAAAGTTACTTAATTAATAGTTACCAAGGTCCAGTTAATTAAAATGTCCTCCAAGTAAAATGCAAGCTTATTCTAGCTTGTATTTTGTAGACGATTTTAATTCATCATTTATATAAATTAATTAATTACCATTTAAATATTATACACATACAGAAATTCCTTTATTATTGCAACAGAAACCTACATAAACATAATAAAAGTGCAAACAGAGCCAAATAACTTTCATTAAAAGATTTTAAAAATGGCACTCTGATGCAGATTTGGTGATGGCTGCTCTAAAACCTACTAACGAGGTGATATACTCTCATAGATTGATATACTCTAATAATTGTTGTTAAAGTTTATAGACTTAAAATGGGTGTTTAACATTACTTTTAAAATGTAGCTTTTTTTTGCTCAAATAAAGTTAGACACAACGTACTATTGTTAAAGGTAAAACATAACTAGAGATGCACAAGTTTGATGTAGTTCCCTCTGTTTCAGAGAGACCTCCGCCCTCGGCCTCTACTCTTCCTGTGCTTAGCAGATGTGAGGCAGATGTGCCGGCTCACCTGTCACCTACTAAGGCCTGGCTGGAGTCTCTGAACAGTCAGGACAGTCACCCGCTTGGGGTGATCGAGCTGCACCCCGACGTCTTCTCAGTTCCTATCAGGTAACAGAAGTAGTTCTCACTAAATCTTCATCTGAGGTTTTTAGGCATGTGAAAGGAAATGCAGAAATAGTGTTCCGTCCTCATTTGCAGATTGGATATCCTTCATGATGTTGAGGTCTGGCAGCGTAATTTCAAGAGAATAGTAAGCATTTTGTCCCCTGCAAAAATACTGTTTCAGCCTTGTTTCATGAACCTAGAAATGTGAAAAACCCACCTGCTCCACGATTACTGTAGAGCCATGCGAAAGTCAAGACCAGAGCTGAAGTCCGAGGCGGGGGCAGGAAGCCCTGGAATCAGAAAGGAAGTGGCAGAGCACGACATGGAAGCATTCGCTCACCGCTCTGGAGGGGAGGTGTGTAATCCCACTTACTACCAAAATATACAAGTGTGTCTAATCTGTTGTCTAATCTAAGTATTTTGAACCGTTGCTCTTCTTCCTCCTCCAGGAGGTGTAGCTCATGGCCCACGAGGCCCCACCAGCTATTATTACATGCTGCCCATGAAGGTGCGCGTACAAGGACTGAAGATTGCACTCAGTGCCAAAATGGCGCAGGTGGGTAACTATTTCTTAAAGAACAACGTATTGTATTATTAACATTCTTGTTTATTAGGGCTGTGGCTATTCAATATTTGAGTGATATTTAGAATCTTCTGTTAAATTAGTTATATTATATTAGTAATATAAATTAATATATATATATTTAAATTAGGAATGCACCAAAATGAGAACGTCTTTTTTATTTAATCCAACTGTTAAAAATGCTTCTATTTATTTTATTTACTTATTCTTTAGCATTTTTTTCCCAATTAAAATAATACTTTTTAAAATGTGTATCACTTAAAAGGATGTCATCTTTTTTCCTTTTCTGTTTTGTTTATAGAAAGACATTTTTATTGTTACATTAGATCAGTTATTAATATCTCGACAATTACAAAACAATAAACAGTAACACAGTATATTTTCCAACAATACTTTTCCAGCTCTACCTTTTATTTCAGAATAAATAATCGAAAACAAACAGCCATTCTATGATACAGAAGCAAGCGAAAATAGAAAATTTTGATTCAATTGTTGTTATGTGAGTTTTTAACGCTATCAAATAGTTTCGGCTCTTATAATAATAATAATACTAGTGATATTTTTCAGACTTGAAATTCTGGCTGCAACCAGAGCTATTTTATTGCATGATAATGTTGAGTTTTGAACCCGAAATATTTTTCAATTGTATTTCTACTGCTCAGATGACATGCGAGGTTGGATTGTCTGGTTTTCATGAGTTTAATCAGGAATGTATGAATTAAGCTCATCTATTCAGTTCATGCCAGAATGAGACGGGTAATAACTGATGATGATCTGTGCTCTGCGCTTAAAGAACAGCTAAAGTCAGGAAACTGTTGAGATTAATGTGATGTATTTTTCCTCAACAAGCTGCAATAATGCAACTGTCGTGATCTGTCCAGGATTACCTTCATATAGTGGACTCTTTAGAGATTCCCTCTCCAGATCCACATTATCTGCAGGAGCTTGTCAAACACCGGAACTGGGGAGGTTCAGTCCTCATTGTTGATGTGTAAGTCTGTCTGTGTAAACCTCTCTCTCTCTCTCTCTCTCGTGTAAGTAACTAGTGATTTTGTATTTCAGAGCTGATGAGTTTCCAGTGAATATACTCAAGGCCACTGAAAACCTACAAACAATTAACATCATTCCCGCTCTAGGTAAATACCTTGCATTTAAAAAGCTCTTATTTTCCTCAAGGTCTGCTTTTTGATTAACGCCAGATGTCAATTATTCTGCCAGGTCTCAACGTCCACAGCATGCTGAAACACGAGAGTCTGGTTCTCACGTTAGAAGCGGTCAAATTTCTGGAAAAGAAGCTCCTGTGGCATGATGAGCGCTACACTCCCTTGTATCATTTCAAAAACCCATATAGCGATTTGCCATGAACAAAAAGTGTGTTGTTTATTAAAATGTTTATTTCATAAAAGTTATGCTCCAGAATTTATTACACTGGTTTATAAAAAAACATATAACAGTCCAATAAATAAAGTTCACTGTGGGGAATTAAAGAAGAAGACATGGTCATCAACAGAATTAGAATTTTGCTGGAATAAAGCCATGTGCTAAATCGTGTCGTATCGCCCATCTCAGAGCTGACCGCTTCTTCTCTGTGGACACCACGTACGTGTTCGGGACGTACGTCTTCTGAGGCTGTGCCTGTTAAGTCAAGGTTTGCTGTTAGAAGCTGAATCAACACCAATGATAGGTAACACCAAGTGCTGCAAGACAGGATAATGCGCAAACTAAGACAATTTACCTTTATGACAGATTTTTGTACACAGTTGAAATTCAAAGTGTTGCACAGAAAAATAACAAATGATCAGGGATAGAACAGACCATAAAACAAATCTTGCATGCGATTGATGTTAGTCTTCTTTTACACATCCACAGGGATTTTGCAGGCAATAAGTTGCTCGAATAAATATTTGTAAGACCCAAATAAGTATGGCATCAATCACAATCATTTCTGCCGGTCACATGATTAATAGCTCACAATCAACTTCCGCAAGGACGCAAATCAAACCGATTTGAAGTCTTGCTCGCTCCTTTCGAGAACAATCGCGTTGTTGAAACCGCACATAGTGTGAAACATACGTCGCATGCTTTGAAACATAAACCCATGCAATTTATCTGTGCAGTTTAATCAGGAGCTGACTGCCCAGCTTTACCTGAAGCAGGCAGCTCATATAACCTGTACAATCTGAACATGATTTGATTTTCTTGTGATTACGACAGAAAAAATCAGTTTTTTTTTGTGCAATTTTATTAGGGCCAGATCAAATCTTTTTTATTATTAGTATGGGAAGTAACCGGGAATACGGCTGCAGTGGTAATCCAGAGCGCAATTCCCAGCAGGCTTACGGCGATCACGTGACAAGATGGAAGAGCAGCGCAAGTGTTTTCATGAACGCGTTTATGAAACTATTTTCTATTTCACCTCAAACACTTTCATGCTGAAAAGTCATTGATTGAAATGCGTAATTCTTGAGCATATAATCACCACAGAATGGTTTCCATTTACGACATTGATAAAGATCACAATTTGAAAAAATAAACAAAAAAATATCAGTAAGGTATTTATTTAAATTAATTTATATATTTGATAATAAATATTTATAATAAACACATCTATTTTGTAACTTCCATGAACAAATTTTTTTTATAAAAATGAAAACAAAAATCTAATGGACGCAACATTCACAGGCCTATATAAAACATAAAGTGATTAAACAGAAATCAAACACAACTCTGCCTCACTTGCCAGTGTTTTCTTATGATTTCAGATCACCATTATGCACATGATTCCGTGACATGACAGACTCCCACAGACATAGTTCTATTCAAGGTTGTGTTACTTACTGGTGGAGGGTGATACATCAGCTGTTCCTGAAAAAAAAAAAAGATTTTTTAAATGGAAGTCTTCTAGAGGTGGTCTACTAAACAAACATGGATGGTACCCGGATTGTCCAGTGCAGCTCCTTCCTGCTCTTCTCTCCCGGAGCTTTAAACATCTCCCAGTCCTGCTTATACTGGTGATACCTTCATGAGCAGACAGAGAAGTTCAGATCAGCATCAGGTTGTTTTTGTTTTGTTTTTTGTAGTATAGCCACACTTTCGACCGTTTTGTTTCAGGCACTTAGTTGTGAAGGGAGTTGTTTAATTTAGCAAGCTAAGCTAACAGAGTGTGCGTGCAATCGTGCACTTCTCTTTGCTGTCGATTTGTTAAAAGGAGAGTTGGATTTTGTCTCTCCCCTACTGTATGTCACTTTGGTCAAAAGCATCTTCTAAATCCATAAATGTAAATGTTATGTAATCAAAATAATTTTTTGTTTCTGAATTTTGAGGATGAGCCTCGTCCACAGTAGCATCTGTAGCAATATTATTTACAAATGTGTGACACGATCTGCAAATGTGTATCGAGTCAGGCATTTGCAAATAATATTGCTACACTACTAACCCCATAGTTCTAGCCCTGACGCTGTGTGTCTGATCAAACAGATCAGAATGAAGAAGGGAAGAAATACAGACTGCCTCAAACCTGAAAAGTTCAAAAACATCTGACTACGAGGCAAAAAGATATATATTCAGAATCGGACTTATTCATGGTATACATTTTTCTTGCAAGTTCATAGAAATTTCTGTTCAGTTAAAAACCAAATATTTGAGTTGACAGTAATTTGACCGTTTTATACAGTTGTTGTAATTTGGTTTTGTTGTAAAATGTTTTTGATTAATGTTTTGTTTACTTTACAAAATTCTACATAAAAAAAATCTCTTATTTGGGCTATTTATTTCGGGCTACCAAAAACTAAAGAAGGGCTACGAGGAATTTCAAAATGATGTGAGCCCTGATACATTTCACATCTTTGTCTTTAAATGAACTAAAAGCACTTATTTTCATTGTGAGGATTTTTAGGTACATCTAAAACTTAGAAATTGCGTATACTCTTGCTTAACTGTTTAAAATAACATTCATTAGTTTGCGTAGAAGACATATTCTGAATGCCTTGGCAGAATTAAAATTATTAAAAGGCATTTTAATCTAGACTAATTTCAATGTTACAGTGAGATTAATCTAATTAAAAAAAACTATCTATGCTCACCTCTAGTAGACATATAACAGCAAAACTGCAAAAAATACATACTTTGACACCGGGTCACTTTTCTTCAAGTTCCTTGTGTGTGGGTGATCACAAATCGGCCTTATAACTGAAGAAAAAGGGTGTTAATATACACCAATCAACCATTACCAGTTTACATATGAAATAGCTACAGGCAAGATGATGGAGCTTACAGGACTTTGGCCGAGGTCGAAGGTCACTCTCGCTGTGTGACCGCATCTGTTACAGAAGCAAACGAACACGTTAAAGTCTGTGTGCAAACAACAGTGCTGCGTCGGCGTGCTTGTGAGTTTTAGTTAACAGACTAACAATGCGCTTGAACTGCTGTAAAGAACACGAGGATTCCTCCGTCACCGAACTGGATCTCTCACTGTAGCTTCCGGTTTCTGAATCGAACTGCACATGGTACCCAGCCATCCGCATTTGATCACACAGATCCTCCAGTTCTGTTCATACAAAACACATGGACAAATTATGAGCAAAAGTATTTCTTACACGAATTTACTGTAGGATACACAATCTAGAGCCAAAGATTTCCCTCTAGTCTGGTTGGTCTCTGGATTAGAGAACGTTTGGAAAACTATGAGAGGGCAGCTCTTTAAATGAGCACAGTTCTTCGGACTAGTAACGGAATGGGGGATGGCTTTCAAACGTCTCTCAGAGAATTTCCTCATCAGTATCCATTTCACAAGTTTTGTTCCTATTTTGAGCTAGAGCACTATGTTTATATATCATGGTTTATTCCAGTGGTTCTCAAATAGTGGGGCCCCCTCGGGGGGTCGTGAGACTTCTGTTCTAGAATAAAGTGCAATACCACTCCACTACATTAGGGGCGCGCGTAGACATGAAGTGTAGAAGACAGGCGGAGAGAGAAAAGATAAAGAGACAAACGAAAGTCTGCCGAAAGCTAAGACGAGGAAATATGCCGACGCGTATGTATGGCTTCACTGTGACTGCGGAGACGAGGAGAGACAGGTGTGCTTACTGAGTCTAAAAATGTTGGCAGCGGACAGCATGAAGCCAAATAAATTAAGGCGAACACTTAGACATTACACCCCAATCATGCTGAAAAACCGCTTGAGTTTTTTCAGCGAAAATGTGCCGATTATTTCCAGCAATCACAATCAGCCAAACAATATTTATAGTTTTATTAAGGATTCAATGTTTTTTTACATTTCAGATGCACCTTAAATCTTTTCTGCTACAGTTAATAAAGCTATTCTTTGTTGTAAGTTGGTCCATATTGCTTTCTTTTTTCTCTTATACGTTAATAAGGATACTGTGTTATGCAGAGGTGTACTTATAACAAATTTAAAGACAAATAATACTATTTATAGTTGCGCGGGGGGCGTGAGATGCCTTTTACTTCCTAGGGGGGGCGCAAAAGAAAATAATTGAGAAAAACTGGTTTATACAGTCTACTGAGTATATTTGAGCTTAGCTAATCTGATCCAGCAAATCATAACTTATCTTTTTAGTCTGTGCAGCTGAATAGACCTGAGTGCCATTACTTCTCCAGCATAACTTTAACTGTGTAACTGAAAGCTTATGATTACATTATGTGATTGGACAAAAACATTGATGTTTGATGCGAGTGTTTTTTGTTCACAGAAACGACAGCGCCTGGTGCTAACCTTCAGATTTACTCATTTTGAACATTTGTTATAGTGCACTTGTGACTTTAATCCAAATAAACGCTGATTATTTGGGCTAATGTTTTTGCTGCCGCTAAAACCTAGCTAAACGAATCAGCAGTGCAACAAACCAGGGCAGGCAGTGGAAGCTCCTACGCTTGTTTCCTTCCTCCTTTTCACGTCATCTTCATGAAACATTTTCTCCTTCAGCCTCAAATTAAAAGGGTGATCTAGATTGTTCCTCAAAGCCTCCGTTTCCCAGTCAATGTTTTGGGAGTATGCCTCTTGGGTTTCTGTGTGGTTCTTTGCTGAATTTTGCTGCCATTGAAGTGCATTCTCAACTCCTTCAAGGCTCTGTGGTCTGGGCTTGAGCTGACTGTAGTCTGGTGATTCTGCAGGAGCTTGACCATCAGACTTGTCTTCGTCATCACAGGAGTCTAATATTGATTGGTTTTCGTCATCTAATGCAGCCCGAGACCAGTTGTGTGGTTCAACCACTTCCTTCAATTCTTCATCTTTCGAGTCTGGCCTGTATGTGCCATAACCAGATGTCAGCATACTCACTGCAGGGCTTTCAGGAAGCTCCTCAACACCTGCAAATTCTGTCAACTCCGCTTTCCAAATACTATTACAAGTAGATTGCTTTCCCTCATCTTCCCGAGACAAAACACTGACTACTTTTACATATTCATCATCACTGCTTATCCAAAACATTTCGTCCTGGTCCTCACATTCATCAAAAGACCTATCTTCCAGGTCTGTGGGGCTATATTGCATTTCTGCGGTCTTTTCGGGTTCTGAACATTTGTATTGATTTGTGCAACACATCCTGTCCACTTCACTTTCAAACCTCTTCTCTTCTTTGAAATGGTCGATGTTTTCCACTGTCTCCTCTTCAAGGTATTCTTCTGATCTTTCACTTGGTTTAATTTCCTCTTCAGACTGTTTTGCTTCTTCCTCTTGTTTGTCAACCTCTACTTCCTCCTCATCTATACTTCTTTCCTCATTTCCTTGAACCTCTTGTAATTCTTCATTACTAGCGGCTTCTTCTCTTTCTTCCTCCTCACTTGTGATTGACTCTTCTTCCTCATCACTAACTTCTGAAATCTCATGTTCCTCTTGTTGTTCATTTAGCTGAAACTTTTGACTCTCATGGACTTCTTCCTCGTCTTCAAAATGTTCTTCATCTTCTGAATCCTTATTCTCTTCTTGACTTTGTTCTTCCACCTCTACATCGTCAACTGGCCTTGTCGTCTCCATTCCCACTTCTTCATCTTTTTTGATCTCACTTTTCTCGCCTGGATGAGATTCTTTCACATGAACCAAATTGATCGTTTCCTCATTTGAAGCACCTGTAGTGTCAAACCTTACATTCACATCCTTCTTATGTAATTGTATCCTTCTGTTTTCCTTCTTGATGTCTTCCTCACTTTCCTCATCGCTCCAGAAGGAAGATGACAGGGATCCTTCGTCTTCATTGCTTTCCTTTTCCACAAGGCTTTCACAAGCTTCATACATAGTGAGGTGGCTCTTACTTCGGTTCAGTAAAAGGATGAGGTTAGCATCAAAGTCGAGCAGATGGATTACTAAGAAGATTACCAGTAAGCGCCTAACTAACTGGAAACTAGCTAAACTGCGCCCCCTGCTGTATGTCTTCCTGTTGTTCAGGTTTACAGGCAATTAGCTTAATAGTTTATCTTGAAATGAAACGGTTTTACAGCATCTGTGTAGATTATTCTATTAATTCTATTAAATTAGCAAAATGTATTAAAACTTGAAATAGTAAGACAAATATGATTTGTCTCAACTATATTATTTATACCGGTAATCTCTTATTTAGTGCAAAACTAAGCTGCTTCATTAAACAACCAATATTCTCATCAAAGTTTCAAAAGGAGCTAAAAGCGCTCTTGATTATTTCCTGGCGCCAGAAGCAGAATTATGAGACTGCCTGTTAGTTTTTGAAAATGTTATTTGTGTTAAATATGGTGAAGTTTTAGACTCACACAAGTGACTGCAATTCAATTTATTTTTTTAATCATGTTGCCTGACGTTTAATGTTAAAAAGTAATATTTTAAATAGGTTTTCCAAAAAAATATACTGTGTTCAACTAGAAAAAAGGTTTCTAAGGTTATCATACCATCAGAATCTTACTGGCACATGCCTGTTGTTAACACTTTGTAAACTCTCAAATCAGTAATACGGTATATGAAAAACCTATATCACTATAAACAAAAACACTGGTATACGATAGGGGTGGGTGCTATACCAGTATGAAAGTGAATATCAGTACTGTGTCATGCCATGAAATGGATTTTGCAATACCGTGGATAGTCACATTCATAAATTGAATGAATTCAGCTTGATGTTTCGCTTGAAAAGCTCAATTTATTTGATGTTTAGACGAGGAGATGCAGGAGCTGAAGTGACGTGACGCGAGCTCTCGTTCCGAGAAGAGGTGGAAGCTATCTATCGAGTGTTAAAAATGTTCTATAATGTTCATTGTATTCTATAATGTTCTAAGTTCTATAACAAGGGCATAACATGGGACCTTTAAAGCGGAGGGATGAACCGTGTTCAACAGCTTGCGGAGAACTGGTGGCGCTGTCGGTGTGGATTAGGGGTGGGCAGATTGATCCATAATATTAATACTGACGTCGATATCAGAATCGGATCGATAATAGCCCACTAGCCCACCAATTTATGTAGTCTATTCTTTAAAAAATTTCAATTCAGAGAGGCAGCGAATATCCAGGTATACATCAATTAATATTTATGTATTCAGGAGCTCTAACTAAAGTTAACTAATTCAAATGCACCATGCACATTTGGTATTTATTAATTAAATATCTGTATATAAAAGGAAATTCACAAACCTCATAATTTTAAAATACATTTTGGTTATCAGTTTTAAATATCTGGCATTAACATTATGTAGTTAGATGTGGTTTTTTTTTTACATTTTTAAAATGAAAAAAATTATAATTTATAAACCCATTAACTATCTGCTCTGAGCGCAAATAATGTCATATATTTTAGTTGTCATGTAAATAAATTATTTCTGTTTATGTGTAATACTGAAATTATGAATTGCTATCAACATTAATTAGTGAAAATCCAAGATTATTGTGGTATTAGTATTGGCATGGGTGTACTATATAATAGCCCTGACTTCAGCTTCAGTCATACGATCACAAAAACGAGTCACTGATTATGATTCTGACAGCAGCAGCCTTTCCACAGGTCATCGGTAAGCTAATGTTATGTTAACAATAACATAATAATGTTAATTCCTTGTGCACGCACGACAATAACATATCCAATCGGAAATTAACTGAAATAAAGTCACATGATCACCATGGATCGCTTGAAAACCTCAGTTAATGGTCAGGATTTAATGGTCACTCCAGAGCATAAACTTGCTTTTGTTTATAAAAATAAAAATTTGACAAAATTGTTATAATTAGCAATATCGACTGATATGGGCAAAAAATGCATCACAATATTGTTTCCATATCAACTTAGTCCTACAAAGGGTTGCAACTTTATCCTTAAAACATTGGACTCACCAGAATCCTCAGTTTGAGTGGACTCATCCCAGACATGCGCTTGACCTTGATGTTTTCTATAAAGCAACACAACAAAACATCCATGAATGTGGCTGTAAACGTCAATAACAACTACCAAACAGCTCTCCATACCGCAACACTTTTCTTCTGACTGCAGGCAAACATGGGGGATCTGTGTCGGTACTGTGTGTCTCACCGCTGTTCAGAACGGATGGAAACCTGCTCTCGGTCTGCAGCCACCCGGCCGCTGGGGAGGGTCTCTGAGCCACTGAGTGCTGCGAATATGAGTCACGGTAGCGACCCATGCCAGCATCTATATAATCCTCCTAATGAAACACAGAGGTGAAAATCTCGCAATAGAAAGTAGGTAAAGCATCTATTTTAAAGAATCATGTTAGGAGTTTAAAGAGACACACCTCCCTCTGTTGTGCTGCTAAGATGCTGGGACCAACACCATTCGGTTGAACTGGCGCAGAAACAAAAAACATCATGAGACATTTTTTATTTAGATAAAAAGGGCATCTTAAAGGAAATTCCAACTTCCCCTCAGATATGACCGTGAACAATAACCATGGAATTAAAAACATGAAAGATTGAAAATAGGTTCAACATTTAATTAACTGATTTCAGGATACATCTTGATTAGACCTGTAAAAACAAAACACGTGGAACATGCAAAATTCCAAAATATAAAATGTTTTATTCAAGATATACAGCTGCTTTATTTAGGAGCGCACCTGACATATGAAGCTTTCTGGACAGCTAATTTCAAATAGGCAGTAAAAAGAGTTTTAATAATAAAAATGAATAATAAAAAAAAAAGTTCAATTAACAAAACAACTGATGCGTCATTCTGCAATTCAGCAGCAATTGTGTTCTACAAATGCCTTTTTATTCTAAATGTACTCTGCGGCAGTTGGATAATTATCTACCATGCATTTTTAATCCGGGGAGTGTAAACCACGCTCAAATAAAGTTTGTGTTTGTGTGTCTCGTGTTAAAGCTGTGTAGGTCGAGGTCAATATTATCTCAATTTGCATCTAGAGATGTTAACACTAGTCATGTCAACGATCAGACTTTGTGTAAAAAAAAAAAAACAGTCTGGAAACTTCTCACTTCCTGTTTCTCTTAGGCTTTGAATTTTAACAAACTGCTCAGCTTTCAAACAGCATTTGACATAATAATCACAATGTAAGAACGCACTTTTGGATTTGCCCAATCATTGTTTGTTGCTTGATGAGGAAATCGGATTGATTCCTTTCAT